>CM050163.1:397707185-398079236 GCA_027410445.1 Discoglossus pictus | reverse complement strand
CGGGGTCAGACTAACAGCCTTATTAAATTGCAATTCGGTAAATTTAAAAGGGCTCTATTTAAGCACACAGCATATTTTATTTACAAAAGTTTTTAGTTAGTGAAGACCTTCCTTTTGGATAGAAGTTCACCAACTAAAAACTTCTGTAAATAAAATATGCTGTGTGCTTAAGTAGAGCCCTTTTAAATTTACCAAATCGCAATTTAATAAGGCTGTAGGTGTCTAGAAGCTGGATATAGATTCCAAGAGCTTATTTGCAAAGAGGTGGCTCAATTGTTGTTTGAATAGTATCAAACACTTTAGCAGGACCTATGTCAGCAGATTTTAGAAGATAAAATATTACAGCCTAGAGCCGTAGGATTCGTCTATATGGTTTCATTGGTCTCTCTGGTGCATATTCAAATAGCACACATTATCACTTTTTTGCAAATCGCAAATGTATTTTGGCTTAATAGCAGACTTGAGTAACAGCCAATCAAGAGTGTCAGGTAGGGGGATAGTGCTGTTCCCTGTTTGGTTTTGGTGGGAGTCAGAGATCTCTTACATTCCCACTGATACCATCAAGTACTGAGAGACCTTTTTTCATAACTTTTCATTGGACATTACAGAGCTGCATACCGTCATTGGCATTAGTATTTTAATCACATATAATCGTTGCCGTACTGGGAGTTTGTCTGTAACGCTATGTTAAAAATTAAAAAATTCTGCATGCGCAATGAGCGCCAAAGGCGATCGCAAAGCTCTCACCACTTTGCTGCAATGAGCACCAAAGGCGCTCATTGCAGCCCTCGCAATAGTGCCCTTTCAGAGTTCCTCTAAGGGTCCTCTGTCCCGTCATACATGTAATTTGCCGGAGGGCACTCCACCGATGGAGGATGGAAAGAGATTGAAGATTAAATTAAAAACCTCACACACACCACTCAGGGGGAGAGGCAGGGACCCTGTGAGTGAGGTTGTAAGTTAAATTTGAACCCCAATTGCCATTTTTCGGAGTTCTAAAATCGGATAAGCAAGGAAAAAAATGGTGGATGAAAAATTTTGCAAAAAGGTTCAAAATGAAGATGAAGCACGTAACACTTAGACGATCCTCGCGAAGCATGCAAGACTTTGAAAATAACCAATGGCGCCCAGTGCGAGCCATGCAAGGCTTAAACAGGGACAGAGCAGAAAGACACAGGGGAGGAAGAGGGGGGAGACCGTGGAGACACAGGGGTGAGAGAGCAAGGGAAAAGACATGCAGAGGAGGAAAATGAGGGGGGGGGGGGAGAAACAGGCCAGGGAGAGGGGGGACACATGGAAGGGAGAGGGGGGAAACCGGGGGTCAGAAAGTGGGTAAAGGCTAGCAATGAGCGCCAAACGAGCTCAATGCGAGCCGTGCAATGAGTGCTGAAGGTGCTGCAATGGGCGGCCAAGCTCATCGCTAGGCCCGTAAAGTAGACGGTGGGAGAGGCTCGCAATTATTAAAGGTAAAGTTAACAAATTATTTTTATTTTGTTCTGATCAAAGTCTATTGCATTTTTGTTTTTCCTAACCTATGGTTCTATTCCACTTGTCCTGTAAGAACCCCCATAAAGCTAACTCACAGCTACAGGAATTTTGAAAAGCTGTATGGGTCTGCCCACTGCAGCATATGCAGACATCAACTGTGTAGGGCTGGATGGGTAGCGTACTAACCTATCAGGAGCCACAACTCACAATACATGCTGCAGAGACATAGTTCCTAACAGGCTAGGGCACTCCAAAAGACTGTTGGTTTGATTCTAGGTAGTAAAAACTAATATTTTAATTGCTTCTTAACAAGGTCTTGACTTATTGTTTTAAAGGTAGTAGCAAATTACAGTTTAATGAAAGCCAGCAGAACTATTTTACGGTAGTGGAGGATATAGGTCTTGACCTTTAGAATAGAGGAGGTTAGGTGTATTATTTGCAAACACAAGACCTTGTTAGTTAATGAAGGGCCACTTTAGCTATATATTTAAAGTTTACTCTATTGAAGACCTAGACTTAAGAATATACATTCCAAAAAAATAATACATTGTGCTTATTTTAGATAACAGTAAAGGTCTGCTTATTACTTAGAATTCCACAGTTATGGAGCAGGGGAGAGTGTTCTTGTAATGTATAAACCATGCATTCGGACCCATGGCGGCATATTTAGTTATTCCCTTGCAGTGCAGAGTGGAGTAAATACATTCAGTGTTGCTGCTATTTCTGTCTCATGCCTAAAACAGCAGCACATAGACAGGTTGTGTCCAAACTCTGGGGGTGCATCCTTAGGGTGCTGACCTCATAGTGGTGAGTAATTCATAGGAACAGGAACAGAGTCACCCAGGATATCATGCAAAGGGTGGTGGTAGCAGAATACATTGTAAAACAGACCACAAGAGAGTCCTTTAGTAGAGCTTGTGGGTGGCTTTATCCAAGCTACATTTTTTTCCTACGCAAAAACCAATTAGAGTGGACATGTAAACATTTGTATTTACAGGAAGGAAAAGAGGTTACTCACATTATAAAGGGACAGTTTAAAAATGTATTTATATATTTCTATAAATAGAAAACGATTACATAAAGATAAAAAAGGGAGAAATCTGCTCTGACAAATTTTAGAATGGGGAACTATACTTCCGTAATATTTATACACTGCTATAAAAAGGGATGGCTCAGTTATGGGAGCTTACAAGACAAAAAGGACATGAATGGATAAATGATGGGATTGTGAAATAGATTGCAGGCCATGTATAGTAATTTTATAATTAAAAACACATTGTAAAGAATCTGGAAACCAAGATCAAACACACAAGTTTTTTTATTAATGCAATATTAACAGAGAACTATGCAAAAATATAATTTTTTTCATAATATATAATTTTCTTTTTTGCAAATAAAAAAAAATCCCTGAATTTGTTTCAATGTGGGTCACTTTTGAGTACATACTTTTGAAACAGGAGGCAGCAACTCTTGTCACAAATGCTAGCAACTAATTTTGTAGGTGCAGCATCATATGGTGTAAAGAATGTGCTTTTAAATTGTGCTATTTATACTTAAGTGGAGCTTTTCTTAGAATTACTTTAGTAAATGTAGTAAACACAAACAAAGTAGATATAAAGACCTATAGTAAAGGCATAGATATCTATAAAAACACCAACTGCATAGGGCAGTGGTCATCTTATTATTGGCACTTATGAACAAAATTAATCTGCAGGAAACAGTACTACAATAATGATCCCAAGGTTGAACTTAATGCTGCAGATCACACTTTGTATAGCTATTGAATTAGTGAACTATCCTCTCAAGAGGGCCATTTATGTAGAAAGGGGTTACACAAATACCAACAGCTTGATGCTACCTTTATTCCATATGGAAAGTAACAGAAATAATCTAGATGTTTGACTGGAAATACTCCCAGTGTGGCACACATTTTTGACCAGATAACCTAGCTAGATGCCTAATGTAGGAGCACTCATATGCTTCAGTTATTCCATAAACCATCCATCAAATCATATACCACCCAAACGTATTTTATATCCCACTGGAGTGTTTTAAGGACCACTATAGAATGGGGTTTCATTTCTCTACATATTTTAGTGTTTATTATTAAATAAAGTAGCTTTTAAAACTTCCATAGTATTGTCAGACTGTGGCAGATCTGCTCCCCACCCCCTTTTATCCTGGAAGTCAGAGTATCCTCCCTGAAAGATAGGATTTTTCCCTGCAGAAAAGAAAACCAGAACCTCTTGGGCAGATCTGTTCTCATCAACTGGACACCTAATGGCAGTGGATAGAAGCAGTTATGCTGGAATTTGTAATACTAAAGATACAATGTAGTATTTAAAAGCTACATTGAAATATTCTTTTATCAAAACAATGTTATGGATTATTAGTTAAATAAATAAATGAAACCTTAGACCCTTCATTAAAAAATGCACCTGTTGGCAGAGCATTCAGATTGAAGATCTGTGTGATAGCCTTATTCTCAACTTGTAAATATAGGACATCACATACACACCTCACGTACAAAAAAAAAATCAGAGAACTGCCAGGAAGTCAAACAAGGTATTGGATTGTTCTCTGCACCATTTTGTTCCATAAAGCACCTGTGCTTTATGAATCCAAGAGCTCAATATAAGCAGCTCTTAACTATATTGCAATTGTATTAAATCACTTAACTAAATGTGTTGAAAAAGATGACACAGCACTTTAGGAATTAAAGTAATGGAGCTTTCCTCTGTAGAACAAGTATGGTTAGCGACACCATACTTGATTGGCACTGTAGGATCTCATATCAAATTATTGGGTAGTTACCCAAACAAAGACTCAAACTCCATAAGATAGTCTATCCAGTAAGATAACAAAATATTAGAACTTCTTAGTAATTCAAATACTAAAAATAAAAAATGGAGTGTACGCCATTCCAATGCATAAACTGTCCTGTTAGCCCTTGTATGGATGTAAGGAAGCACTGGCTACTGTATCTGCAGAAAACAGGTACAGGAGTGTACAGAAATATTGGTCTAGCTTTGGGTCTCCTCTCGCTGATGTAATAAACTGATGACTTTTTCGATGTCTTCTTCCGGCACCTTAAAAAAAAAAAAACACAAACACAGGTATCAAAAAAATAACCATGTAACAACCAGAAACAAATATCAGATGGTAGGTTTCCTTTTTTTTTTTTTTTTTTTTAAACAAAACAAAGTAATACAGTGAGGAATTTAATGTGGATCTTTATTCAAACAATGAATTATAAAAAAAATTAAAAAAAGGAAAAACGCCGATATAAAACACTCATAAAAATGAAAAACAATGATGACTGGCTAGTTATTCAAAAATATAATGTTCAAAGTTCTTTATTTGAGGCACTAATTTTTTTTTTTTTAAACAAAGTATAAATTAACTAAGAAAAAGAATTCTAGGAAAGTAGTGTGTCAACATACTTTAATTCATTTACAAATAAGGATATGTTACAATGCAGCATTTGCCATGTTTTAAAATCAAATAGTATTTTGTGCCTCAACTACTTATTAGAGATTTTAATGGGACTCAAATTAAAATGATTGTCCATAAACACAGTGGAAGTTCCAAAGATGGAGTAATTTAGAACGTTACATAACAAATATTATCAACTATTATCAAAGGATTTCTTCTGTACAAAGTGTACTTTTTTTTTTTTAACTTGTCAGCTTTTCTTTTTTTTTTTTTTTTTTATATTTTTTTTTTTTTTTTTTTTAAGACGAACAAAAGACAAACATAAGGACTTACATAGTACAATAAATCCATTAGAATCTGGATTAAAACATAAGGTACATACATATCAAAACCCAACATCACTGTGGAAACAAATCTAGATACATTTCATAAACAGACTGATGGAATTTATTTACCATGTAATAAATGAGGAGAGCCATATAGAGTGTATGAGTGAATTTGCAATGGTTATAAAGATTCCATATAGCTATCCCATTTCTGCCAGCTAAGATGGCAGACCCTACGCTCCAACGGACAGAAATTTCTATTATTCATTAGCTCTCTATTTATAGAGATAAGATTGCGCAATTCGCTGAAAGCTGGGATTATAGGTAGCTTCCAGTATTTGACAATAAGATATTTGGCTACTAATAAAATATGGCATATCAGATACCTCTCAGTGGACGGGAATTTCTCTAAGTTCATATGGAGAATGGCAACTTGAGGAGACCAACAAATCTGTTTGTCAAGCAATTTGCATATTAGTCGGAAGATGTCTAACCACCACTTCTGCATTTTATTGCATTCCCACCAAATGTGGTAATCAGTCCCTCGTGAGCCACATAATTTCCAACAGCAATCTGACTCCTCTGGGTTGATTTTCCTTAATTTAACTGGAGTTAAGTGCCTTCTATGAATAATTTTGAAGTATAGCTCTGTATATATTATATTAATCGAGGACTTTTTTGTGGTTTTTAGACTATACTTCCAACTTGTCTCATCTATGCAGATTCCAAGATCCTTTTCCCACCCTTTAACCCCTAAGCTTTTAATAAAGGGGACAGAGTCATCAATAGGTCTACTACACTTAGAGATTAGATGTGAAAAATCTCCTTTTAGAATGATTTCCTCTATTTTCGTAGGGCTATTAATCCCTGAAAGTTTATATCCTCTCCCCATTAGATTTAGCTTGAGATTTTCGTAGTTTAACCAGTTAAATTTATTATTTAAACCCAACTTCTGCTGCAGCTCCTGAAAGGTTAGAAGATTACCTTTATTATATAGGTAGGAGATACATCCTAGGCCTTTGTCAGATAGCATCTTTAATGAGGGACATTGCGCCCTCAGACTCAGATAGTCCAGTGGGGCTACGATTGAGGGTATATTTGTTAACTGCATCTTGCTTCTATATTTATACCAAGTTTTAATGATATTGGTTAAGTTTTTTGGGAGATCGCTGTATAAAGCTTTATCATATGCGGGAAACCAGATCAACATTAGAATGGAATGATCTTTCACTAACGATTCTTCCAGCGATAGCCATCTTGGTTTATCTTTAATAATATGCCATCCAATAAGTTGGGCAATAATTATTTTAAGATGGATTTCTTTTAGATTTGGTGCATTTAGGCCACCATTAGATAATTTACTGTAAGTTATATTTTTCCGAATTCTAGGTTTTTTCCCTGCGTACATAAATTTATCTAGTTGATCCTGTATACACTTGAGATAATTATTAGGCAAAGTATCCGGTATGGATCTCATGCAGTATGTAATTTTGGGAAGTATGTTCATATTAATTGATGCTATTCGGGCTGACCAGGATAGGTTTAGATGGCACCAATCAGTTAATATGGGTCTAATTAGCTTCATAACCTCATTAATGTTGTCATTAAGAATATTGTCAACCCGAAATGAGAATCTTATTCCCAGATGGGTTATATATTTGGAATCCCAATTAAACCTAAAGTCTTCCCTTAATTTATTCTTAGTTTCCAGTGGTATTCCTTTTGTTAATGTATCTGACTTTAACTGATTGACTTTAAAAAATGAGAGCCTGCCATAGTCCTCAACTATTTCTTGGAGTTTGTAGCATGCGTATTCGGGGTTTGTTATGGTTACTATAATGTCATCGGCAAAAGCCATGAATTTAAATTCTTCTTTACCTATACAAACCCCTTTGATTTCATTACACTGACGAATATATATAGCTAGGGGTTCCAAAAAGAGTGTAAAAAGAAGCGGGGATAAAGGGCAGCCCTGACGGGTGCCGTTCCCAATTTTAAATTGTTTAGATTCAAAGTCAGGGTTCACAATACGTGAGAAAGAGTTTCTATAAAGAGCTTTGACTGATTTTGAAGCGAAGTCGCCCAGGCCAAATCTCGCCAATACACACTGTAGAAATTCCCAATTAACCCTGTCGAACGCTTTTTCAGCATCTAATGAGAGTATCATTATAGGTATATCTTTATTTTTGATATAGGATAGTATATTCAGAAGACGTCTTGTATTATCTGACGTCTGGCGACCAGGGATAAATCCAGATTGATCCGGATGGATCAGATTGACAATGATCTTCTTTAATCTATTTGCTAGGATTTTTGAATAAATTTTAACATCTATGTTTATTAGTGAGATTGGCCTGTAGCTGCTGCACTCCTCAGGGTTCTTCCCTACTTCCTTACCCCCAGAGAGGTTACCCACAATAATGTGTGGGTAAATTAGAAAGTTTGTCTGAATGGGTAAAAATAAATAAACAATCTTCAATGGAACTGCAGGAATATCCATTTTTTTTATAATATTCAACTGAAAGTACTTATTACGCCATATTTGGTACAGCTGCTCTGTTCATTGAAGCCTCAAAGTAGGGCATCTTGTGGTCTCACAGATTTCCTTCTCATGTTTGCTTTCCCCTTTTCCTTTCTAAATCCTTAAATGAATGTTTGTCTCTTACACTTCTATTTTTCAAGCCAGACATATAATTATATGCATTACATTTGGTCTGACTATGAAATCTAATCAATGGAAAAAAGTTACAATACATGGACAATAACGATTTACACAGTTCTCCATTGTTCGCTCAAGTATTTAAGGATTTGCATATTCAAAACGCATCCGCTAGACTCATTTACCAAAATCAATGCACAGTGTCTGCAGCTCCTCTCTGTCGGGCACTCCACTGGCTTCCCATAGCCTCCAGAATAAAAATCATGACCCTAACATATAGAGCCCTCCACAATAGTGCATCCTCCTACATCTCTGCTCTCATCCCAAAATACGCTCCCACCTGCCCTCTTCGCTCTACTAATGACCTTCTTCTCTCCTCCTCTCTCGGCACCTCCTCTCACTCCTACCTCCAGGACTTTTCTTGTGTTGCCCCTATAATTTGGCACTCCTTGCCTTGCTCCACTAGATTATCCTTATCCCTCAAAATCTCTTTAAAAAACGCATCTATTCAAAGAAGCCTATCATCTTTAGCCTTTACATGCTCTATTAAATCTATCACTCTCCTGTACACCACCCACACCCTTTAGAATGTAAGTTTGTGAGTTTTCAATATTAATAGGTGCTTTACGAAAAGCACGGTGTATGTCTGATTAAAAGCTCAATAACAGGGCCCTCTATTCTTTGCACTGTTTGAAATTGTTCTTGACTTGACCTCTGTATAGCGCTATGGAATATGTTGGCATCATAAATAAATAAATAAATAATAATAATAATAATAATTTGCAACGTTTAATATTTTAAAATTAAATGGAAGAGTATATGGAGACCTTTGTGTGATTGTTCCCTAGCTTTCTAGATAATAGTTAAATACGTGAAGGGCATGTGAACTAAGAAGACAAAGATTTGAGTAACTTGATAAAGGACCACTGTACTGTAAAAAATAATGGCTATTAAAATAAAAGTGCATGCTTTATAATGTTTAAACTGTGTAATACTGGTGGTTATACTTGAAAGCTTACAGGTTTCTGAGGTTTCAGGCCAAAGGGCTGTGCTGCTTAGCTCTGGCCGGATTACATTATCCAGGTCTGAGCAGCTGTAACAAACTTCCTGCTGTGTGATCTGGTATAAATCTACAACAGTCAGACACCAGAGCACACAGCAGGAAGTCTGCTACATTTGCCCTGCCCCCAATTATGTAAAGGGGCAGAGCTAAGCAGCACAGCCCATTGACCAGAAACCTATAAGAAGAAAGAGCTTAAAAAGTATAACTACTAGAATTACAAAATATATTTTACAAAAAAAGCTGTGTAATATGCTTAAAAGGAAGCCATGTTTAAAAGGTAATTATATACTCAAAGTTTCAGTTTACAAAGCCATGCTTCTTCATTAGTGTAAAGCAAGAAATTGTCCGCTCAAAAACAATGCCTTAATAAAAAAAAACGTAAAAAAAAAACACTGTATAGCAGTATTTCAGAGTACATGGTTATCCATTAATAAGCTCATTATCCTATGTACTAAACCAAAACCCGCTTCCAAACATACTTACAAATGCATGATCAAAGTTGAACGTGCTGATATAATAGGCAGATATGTCTGCAGCAGCCAGAGGTCCTGCGATCTGTGCCACTATCCCACACTCATCTGTACGAAAACAGGAGTGTATTGATCAGAAGAAGTCACTTATTGTATGCACTTGTATTACAAGGTGACAGGTATGTAACAGCAAGGGAGTCTGAGAAGCCTACCCAAGGATATTTGTCCAAATACAACATGACGTAGACCAGTATGCACCCAATAACTCAAACTTGGTATAAGCCAGGAGTTCCTCACTTTGGCAGACAAGAACTTTTGAACGATTTTTTTTTAAATGTATTGATAATGCTACATTACATATCTGTTCTACATCTTGCTTAGGTAGAAAATAAAGACTGTCCCTTTATGAATGAATATTCAAGTTATTTGTTGAATAATTTGTACTTTTACACTTTCAGTGAATAGGTGTTTCACATACTCAGCAGTTTTACTTATTTAAGTACTGTGGGAAAGGCACTATTGTCATTTTTTGTAGTGTATATACAGTGGATATAAAAAGTCTACACACCCCTGTTAAAATGTCAGGTTTCTGTGCTGTAAAAAAATGACAAAGATAAATCATTTCAGAACTTTTTCCACCTTTAATGTGACCTATAAACTGTACAACTCAATTGAAAAACAAACTGAAATCTTTTAGGTAGAGGGAAGAAAAAATATAAAAATAAAATAATATGTTTGCATAAGTATGCACACCCTTAAACTAATACTTTGTTGAAGCACCTTTTGATTTTATTACAGCACTCAGACTCATACCCAAAAAGACTATCAGCATGGCACATTTCGACTTGGCAAGATTTGCCCACTCTTCTTTGCAAAAACACTTCAAATCTGTCAGATTGCGAGGGCATCTCCCGTGCACAGCCCTCTGAAAATCTGTGGGGTGATCTGAAATCTGATTCAGGTCTGGGCTCTGGCTGGGCCATTCCAAAACTTTAATCTTCTTCTGGTGAAACCATTCCTTTGTTGATTTGGATGTATGCTTTGGGTCCTTGTCATGATGAAAGATGAAGTTCCTCTTCATGTTCAGCTTTCTAGCAGAAGCCTGAAGGTTTTGTGCCAATATTGACTGGTATTTGGAACCGTTCATAATTCCCTCTATCTTAAGGATGGTGATGTGCCGTGTTGTTTTTGCGCCAAACATATCTTTTGGAATTATGGCCAAAAAGTTAAACCTTGGTTTCGTCAGACCATAACACCTTTTCAGACATGCTTTTGGGAAGCTTCAGTTGTGTTTTTGCAAAATTTAGCCTGGCTTGGATGTTTTTCTTCGTAAGAAAAGGCTTTCGTCTTGCCACTCTACCCCATAGCCCAGACATATGAAAAATACGGGAGATTGTTGTCATATGTACCACAAAGCCAGTACTTGCCAGATATTCCTGCAGCTCCTTTAATGTTGCTGTAGGCCTCTTGGTAGCCTCCCAGACCACTTTTCTTCTCGTCTTTTCATCAATTTTGGAGGGAGCTCCAGTTCTTGGTAATGTCACTGTTGTGCCATATTTTCTCCACTTGATGATGACTGTCTTCACTGTGTTCCATGGTATATCTAATGCCTTGGAAATTATTGTGTACCCTTCTCCTGACTGATACCTTTTAACAATGAGATTCCTCTGATGCTTTGGAAGCTCTCTGTGGACCATGGCTATTGCTGTGGGATGAGACTAAGGAAATTTCAGGAAAGACCAACTAGAGCAGCTGAACTTTATTTGGGGTTAATCAGAGGCACTTTAAATGATGGCAGGTGTATGCTCACTCCTATTTAACACGATTTTGAGTGTGATTGCTTAATTCTGAACACAGGTACATCCCCAGTTATAAGAGGGTGTGCAGACTTATGCAACCACATTATTTTTCTTTTTTTTTTTCTTCCCTCTACCTAAAAGATTTCAGTTTGTTTTTCAATTGAGTTGTACAATTTATAGGTCACATTAAAAAGGTGGAAAAAGTTCTGAAATGATTTATCTTGGTCTCATTTTTTTACAGCACAGAAACCTGACATTTTAAAAGGGGTGTGTAGACTTTTTATATCCACTGTAGAAGATTAGAATGTGCAGATGAAAACATTTTACGGATTTGTTTTAATTTGTAAAGCAGGGCGTGCAGATATTATTGCAGAAATGCAGATGCCCTTCTCACACCGATAAGATTTACCAAAGTATTATACATACCTCTAGGGACCAAAAGGGGCATTTTTCCCAAAATATTAAATTAAATTAGTTTGGAAAATTTTGACCCTAAAGAATAATTTAGCAAGGGAAAATGTCAAAAATGTATTTTTGGCATTGTACAGCAACGCAAATGTGTTTAATAAAATATTATACAAGTTGTAGCAAAGAGACATACTGATGCAGAGAGCAGTAGGGAGGCAGGTAAGTTTGCATCATACGAGTGCTGCTGAGCAAAGAGATCACAGTATTTAGTGTCATCATAAAGACGTGATAAATACAGTGCATATAAAACCCACAGGAAGAAAGATTTTCCACCACTACTAACATTCAGCCACAGAAACCAGCGATAAACTCACCACTTCCAAGTATCTCAGTCTAATATTTTCTGTTGCTGTTAATGCCGTCAGAGATGGACAAGATAATAAAAAAAAAAAAAAAAAAAAAAAAAAAAAAAAGAAGAACCCAAATACCACAGAAACTTACCAAATCCCAGGGGCTGCCCACCGATTCTAACCATACGCCAAAGCTCCCCAGAAGAACTTGTTAAAAGTAGGTCAGAGGGAAATCTAAGAGAAAATTGGAAAATTATAGACATCGGAGGGAATAACCCTCTCCACAAATTACAAGAGTCACTGTGACCTTTTTATATGAGAAGCAGTACTTCTATTGCAAGTGACCTTCAAGCTAAGACTAGTGTGTGTATGTATTGTCACACGATTAAAAATTACTAGTTTCTTACTAAAACCACGGGTTTACATTCATGGTTTTAAAACGTGTATCAAAGAAAAATAGGTACCGGTAATATATATATATATGTGTGTATATATATATATATACACATATATATATATATATATATATATATATATATATATACACATATATATATATATACATATATATATATATGTGTATATATATATATGTGTATATATATATATATATATATATATATATATATGTATATGTATATATATATATATATATGTGTATATATATATATATATATATATATATATATATATATATATATATATATATATATATATATATATTCTGTTTAGCAAAAAAAATGATTCTGAATGATAAAAAAAAAAAAAAAAAAAAGAGACACACTTACTTTTTTTGAGTCTCAGTGTCCATTACAATGGAGATATAACCATCTATCAAGGAGAAAGCAAAAAAATTGAAGCATTCCAAGTCCTCAGAGGTAGTGGAAGGCTCTCTGGAGAAAGAAGAAAAATACACAGGAAAGGATATTTAATGCGATTGTCATGTGCAGGACCTGGTACAATGAAAAATATCCAACAAGCTAGAACAAATAGCAAATCTAAAGTTTGTAAGCGCAATTTTTGAGATAAACAGATTTGTTGTGAATGCTCCGTACACCACAACTTTTCTGTTTATGAGTCAGCCCCAACATCGTTTGCCAGACAATGCTGTTGCACATGCGATGCCATCCGCATGCGCTGGACATACTACTGATAGCGGAGTGCACATACTCTTAATACAGTCTTGACATGCATTTTCACTATGAGTTTTACAGTCCACTGTATATACCTAGAAAGCTGGGAAAAACTGTGGAATGCAGGAATGTCAGACACTCAAGACGTTAACTCGCCAAAGAGTATAAAATGATACTTCTGAGTGGCTTGACATTGGAGACACTGAAGCATGCACTCTTTTGTGCATCATGAACTTGTGACAGAAAAAAAGTTCAGTCCTGCTCTACCACCTCAGATGTAGAAAAAGTCAGGTGCATAGATATGGCCACTGCTTGCAAGAGACACTCACTTGTGAGAATAGAAAACCGCATCCAGGAGTATGGTTGATATAGATGGCAGGGTGTCAGGATCCAGGGTCAGAATACAGAACTGATTGGGTGGGCTCTGCACAGGGTGCACCTTCAGGCTAAACGCTGCAGAGGAAACACATCACATACTCATTTGCAACATGTTCTCCAGTACTAATGAGCAGTAAGCCATTTAATATTAATACACAGCTACAAGTCCTTAACCTGATTCTTATAACCGCTTGTCTGAATTATCTAGTAACATTAGCGCTGGTCTGTGGGTTCCCTCTAGTGACAGCCTAGTGTGGTACAGCCTACTCAAAAATCATATTCGATCCTCACAGCACAATATCAAATGGAACAATCAGCTGGCAGCAATATCATGTATGATGTCATTGCATTACTTCATAAATCTGGTGATCACCAAGCAATTATCTGAAGTAAATAAGTGCCAGTTAAAAGTGCAAATTCCTGCTCTGCATGCAAAGAAATGTAATTTCAGACATCTGAATTTTTACATAATATCTTTTTAAATTATTAATATATAGTCTTTTGACTGCTGTGGAAGTAGTCAGGATATTAAACGCCAATTTCTGCGAAGTTATATTTATATATTACCATTAAGTCTTATACACTCCAACTTACATTTTTTATCTCATTCTATTTACAGAACTTGCCCATTTGGTAGGGAGTTACGTCACCCATAGTTCCTAAATAAAATTAAAACAGCAATTGAGGAAAGCTTTTCTATGGATCCTGGGGCCATTTTCGTTTATATATCAGGTTGTGGTCTACAGGCTTCTATGTCTTTTATGATAGTCAGAATGGCCTTTTCACTTTGTGTGCTACAAGAAACCCACAATATTACACCATATGTTTTCAGTTAAAATTTTATAACTACGGCAGCAGACAAGAGTGGCGTGACTTGACATATGTTTCATCATATTGTTTGGTTTCCTAAGTGGGTCATCTTCAGTGCACGGTGTTCCCAGTGTTTTAATATATTACAGATGTGCAAGTATGGGCATGTGATGCTTTTACATCAGAAATGGGATTTTGTATTTTAGCAACATAAATGTAGGTTTGGAGGTTAAAATCTCATTGTACCAGGTCTTTGATTTTGATGAACTAATGTTTATGTGCTTTATCAGTAAATATATATATATATATATATATATATATATATATATATATATATATATATATATATATATATATATATATATATATATTACATAGATGAGCATCTCTTAATCTCCTAAAGGGACATTGACGGCATTTTTTTCTTTGTTGCATTTGAGGATCTCTGATAAATGTTGAACTATGGGTTTCTTTTTTGAAAATTAAGTTCATGGGGCAGAAAATACTGCCTTGAATTAAAAACTTTCTTTGGGGGATTGTCCCATTTAGCTAACATTTAGTAATATAACTGTACCAGTTGTGTGTCTGCCAATGAGATCTAGAGTCATACATACAAAGTTTCCTAAATATTTTTTATATTAAAAAAAAAAAAAAAAAGCTTTGAGAGCATGCTCTGTTAAATGCATGAGAAAATATTGCGTTCAATGTCCCTTTAAGGTTTATGTGCTCTAATCAATTTAGCTATTGTTGGAAACCAACCTCTATTTATGTAGTTGAATTTAATATTCCAGTGCCTTTAACAGGACATTTGATTGAACATCTGCTAATCTGTTGTTCAGACTGCACATGCTTCCATAATAGTATCCCACACATTTGACCTGTTTGTGATACCGGAGGACAAATCTAACACATAATTATGCATTACTTATAGATCTACTTGGTACTTGGCTCAAGGGCAAAAACTGTTCAGAATTTAGGCATCCATAAGTGCAATATATTTTGTCAGGGCAGCTTCAGCTAAAGAAGAACAAAAATTTTTCTTGTGGTAATCAAGGACTGCAGTACTGGGATTAGGAGGGTGTTTTAAACCTTCTATATGTACACAAAAAATGGGTACAGAGTTGTGTAACAATGATACAGCAGTTGAGCATTTAAAAGAATACAATTTTTGCATATGTGTGTAATTGTATATCAGGAGGGGTGGATGGGCATGGTTTAAAGCTATACTTTAGTCTTAAGCAAGTCAGAGCCCTTTGAAAGTATATGTTGCATCAAGCATAATGACAGCCCCAATAGTCAGTTATATAAAAATGGACAAATGGTTCCAGTTTTTCTCTGCTCACCTCTAAGATAGGCTAACACGGTTCTCACATCTCAAAGTGTATAACGGTTAGGTGTACAGGCAGCAAGCTGAATCTCCATATTGCATGTTCTATGATCAGAAACTTCCTAAAGGCTATTGTGTGTTTTTGCAAGCAAATATACATCAGTCCTTTTTTTTTCATCAGTATTACAGGCTGGTATATAGCAGGACATCCCACTATATGCAAAATAAAACATGACAAACTGTGCCACAGTGTATGTAGTTTTTCCTTTTCACATTTCAAGACCTCACAATGGTAAACTGCAATGTGACCATCTGCCTCTCATATGAAATAAATACACATATGGACTGACCAGACTGGCTAGATTATATAGGACATATTTTATTTTAAAAGACTCTTCTGTGACCTCCATTTTATTTCAAACACTCAAGTTGTAAATAATACCTTGGAGAATATGAACAGAATACATATAATGATCCAAGTGCAAAATTATGCCAAGGACGTTTTAGGTGCACAATTTAGTCAGTCAGTAGATTGACATGTCTGATCAAGCAGACTATCACTTCCCTCCATGGTAACTAGTCCATTTCATCTGCTTAATTATCTTAACTCAATTAATCCACAGTAGTAGGTTATACAGATAACCAGCACTAAGACAGCAGCTGGAGTTTTCTACGAAGCTTCAAAATGTTACTGCTGCCTCCTACAAGGTCATACGACTGTCACGCACAATTGGGGAACATTCAGCCCTATAAAAAGGCAGACACATAAATTAGGAGATAGTTTTTTTGTGGTTAACCCAGTGCAAGTTTAAATTTGCAAAGCCATTATAAATTAAATTTTATAAGCAACAATAAATCCTATATTGACAAAATGTATTCAGAATTCTGTCATCCAATCACAAGAAGCAACTAGGTTTCTGTTGTTTTAGAAGTGGCTCAACACAAGACACAAAGAAAAGCTACATAACAGAAATAAAAATACAGGAAAGCGAGCAAGAGGGTTTGGTTCTCCATCTGGTTGTATCCATTTTAGAGCATAGAAGAGTGTCTATTCATTTTTGGGAGAAGAAAGCATCGGAGATGAGGTGTACTGCCTCCTTAAGATCTCAGCAACCACTTTACAAAAGGAATGGATCAAAAGTTTGTAGATAATAGTTTCTCCAGTTTTAACAAAAAATAAAATGTGCTTTGAAGTTTAAAAAGACCTTTCTTTTAGGTATGCCAATTATCTCCCTAACACTTCTAAAACTAAATACACAACCAGTCCTTTGCTTGGTTCTACTGCAATGTAGAAACTTGGTTCCCTTGCTCTTCTAGATGACACAATAATAAACTATTATTAGCATATCAATCAATTAATAAAACAACTGTATTTTGCACCTTGAGCTCATTTTTACACATACATTTGGAGCTTGAAGGAAGTTGTAAGTAAAAAACAACCCCTGATCTATACCATAGCAGGGCTGTCTTTTGGAGTTCTTCCTAACAAAGCAGAATGGCTCTCACCTTCAAAGCAGTTTTTCATTATTTGATCTTGTGGTTGATGTCATTTAAAAAATAAAAAAGTGTAACATGACTATATCTTAACACTGGATTCTGCAGTCTGTCTCTTATCAGCCTTCTAGAGTTGGGGGACCTTTCGCATTATCTTTCCACAAAGAGGCTGAACGCTGCGCCACAGCAAGAGGTAGTGCAGGCAAAAAATGATTCCTTCCGTCGACATGGCGCAACTCGACGGCCCTGAATCGACAGCAAGGCCATCGATATGTTCAGAGTGGGCACTCTGCTGCACCGCTCATGGCTCAAGGCCTGTCGGAGCGCCTTATGAGCCACGTCGGTGGGGGGAATAATTTCTTACCTTATCACTAGGTGGTGCAGCACTCAACTGTAGCGTTCAGACCCAAGGCGGAAAGATAAAGGACCCAGGTGGGAACTGTGAGATGAAGACATTCTGAGGCTGTTAATCAGATTTATCTTTTATTAAAATATCATTGTCAATAGCCGTATGAGGTATTCCATCCCTGTACACCTAATATGGGAGAGTAAAAGCTCTGCTAGTCACTAAAACATTAAATGTGCCAAAGGAAATTTTTAAAGTGACAGTGAATATTTAAAATACTAATTTTAATGCTAAATCGGTAAAAAAAAAAAAAAAAAAAAAACCTACGTATCAAACACTACATTGACCTTTAAGTGGATCTCTTAAAGCTAAAAAACTGCCTCTTAATCATAATAGAAGCATTAACAACCAAAATAATTCTTGAAATATAAACCTCCCCCACACAACACAGTATGTCAATTTGTATCGTTGTTGACCAAATGTTACCTATTTCTGTGTTATCATGCAGTCATTCCACATCAAATCAAGTATACTGTGCTACTCACAGAAAAAGAAACATTAAAAATGGTTTAGAAATTGTTTAAAATATTCTTCAAAATAATCTATAATCCCAAAAACCTACATCAGTAATCACCATAAAAGGGAGACTGAAGTGCTCTGAGAAAAAGGTTTCATTTTTCTTTTTTTTTTTATTTATTCTGATTTACTGCTAGTAGACAGCAGTGTGGCTTAAAATGTTCATTTAAAATTAGCACTGTAGCTTTCAGCAGATGTGCTTCTCTCCAAGCCCTATTAGTGTCCAAGATGTGAAAGATGATTTGCCTAGAAGGCTGTCCTTTTTCTTTACCCGGTCTAGTTTGCCTGCAATAGCCACTACAGGGAAGTAGACAAACAATATTATAAGAACTATCAGGGCAGTTCCCCCTGGAGGCTTTATAGGGGTAAAACAAATCTGTTGAAGTCTAAAACACTAAACTTCCCATGTAAGCTTCTAAAGCTACTTTGAGTTTATCTTCAAAATACAGATTTTATTGCTAATCAGTAAATAAACACACAAAACCACTGTAGAAGTACTTAAAGGCATATGCAAGTAAGCTGGGTTATTAATGCATCCGATAGAGGATAATTTATAGTGTCTGAAAAAAACGGTTTTCATGAAAAAATTCCCAAGTAAACAGTTAAACCGTTAGCCTGAAGTTTGCTGAATTTCTTGCTTTTGCAAACGGTTTTCTCTCAATGTTAACACCCCCTGAAATTCCCAGGGAATATTAGCATAAGTAATACATTGTATCGTTTTGGCCTGGGGATTGTGCAGGCATGCTCAGTTAGCACTTGAAGTCTGCCTTACTGTGGGAAGTCACATGATTTCAGACATTTTCCTTTCCTTTAACCAATCAGCAGCTTTTATAACCGGGTACATATTTTTAAATGAAGAACCCAATATGCGCAGTGCCATTGCTGGGGGTGTCTACATCACCCCCAGCACATTTTTTTTTTTTTTTTTGCAAAACATTTTTTGCTAGGTGGGTTATGATGCATTCTACAGGATGCATTCATAATCCACTTCACTTGCATATACCTTTAAGCCAAAATCCAGACCTTTAAATTATTTCTAACACTTTTGCAACGGAAAAAAAAAACAGTGTCTGTAGGCAATTGCTACAGACCATGTCTGTGCTAACTAGAAAGAAGCCTTTCTTAATGTTACCAGATATTTTTTTTATTGCAATATCTTCAGCCCAGCAGCCATGATTGTCTGTCTGTCTGGGCCTGAACACAGAACTTTGCAACTGCTAAATTTTCAATTTGAACCTTTGTGTGTCAGAGGGAAACAATGATGGTTTCAGCCAAAAAAAGAACACAGGATTGTAATCTATTTCTGTTAGAGCATCTACTGTCTGTCTGGTTCAGATCGGAGCTTGACAGGTTTGCTTTTCTTCTCATGCAGTCAACCATGAGACTAAGCTGCAAAAGCTTAGTAGTTTCATTATGTAAAACAATTTTCATCAATTAACCAATCTTCTGTTTATGATATCCGTTTCCAAGTTTTCTCCTCAAAAATAAAATAGTCCCATTAACCAGATCTGATCATGCCCTACTGGTTTGAACAGAAAAGCCACTTGAAGGACCACTATATTATAAAAATGAAGGGTGTTTGTTAATAAGGTTTAAACTTTGTAATGCGAATAGTTAGAATTTAAAACCATTATAGGTTTCTGCCTGACATGCTCCACCACTTGGTTCTGCCCCTTTTGCATAATTTGATACACAGCAGGAAGTCGGAAACAGTTGCCTTATCCCTAAATATGTAAAGGGGTGGGGCTTAGCAGCACAGTACCTCACGCAGAAACCCATAAAAGATAGTTTTTTTGTTTTTGTTTGTTTTTTTTAACAATCTTTTTATAGAAGACAGATTTTTTTCAGACATGTATACACATCCTGTACATAACTTTTTGTATGAGTTCTAGTATTATCTGTTAACAATATGCCAATACATTTGAACATTGTTTGAAGTCTTTTTTTATTTTTCTAGATTTTCAGTGCCAAATACCTAGGAGCATTTATTCCTACCTTTGTAACTATAACTTTCCCCGTTTGCTATAGTCGGGGTAATACAATTATAATAAACAACATCAAGAAAAAAATATTAAACCAAAATGAGGAACAAAAAGAAGAAGAAATAAAATGGTCTGAACTGGCCAGCGCACGCACCACCTCCGAGGATTGCGTCTACGACCCCACCAGCTCCCGCATGCCTTTACACGGACAGCTATGTGTTTCTGTACAGGTTACCTTTTTACAGCCCTACACTGCCATGCTGTGTTGGGAGTCCGGCCATGGAGACCAAATTGCCAGAGAGACATGTACCTCTCGGCGTCCCGTTGGCCCTGACCATAGATGAGAGCCAATATCTAAGTCTAGTATAAGTTCACCTTTCTTCTAGGGGGATATTATATTGAATGCTGAACAGGCCCTGTGGTATTATTCCATTGTTTGTGAACCAGGTGTCTATCCTCTCTAAGTGATTGCTATGCCACCGGAGTCTTCATTCCACAGTAAAAACCTTATCAAAGTTAGAAAAATATTCAATTGAAGTAAGGGGAGAAAAGTAAATTAGCCCAAACCCAGGTTGAGAGAGTCAGCCTTATCATGGGATTAGAGTGTTGGTTAATAGTGTGATTTTTATAAGGATTCCAAATTATAGTGCCCCATGGCCATGGTGTTGATTTGCCAGTTATTAATAAATACCCATATAGGCTGATGTTTAATAGAGTGTGCTATAGGAAAAAAAGCTAGATGAGCAGCCTTGCAGTATAACAGCAAATTGGGGCAAGAAAGTCCTCCCTAGGTCCTATGTCGGTGCATTCTTTTTTTGGCAATACGTGGGCGTTTATTCGCCCAAATAAAACTAAACATCTGATTTTGCATGATTTCTAGGTCTTTATTAACGAGAATTGGTAAAGTTCTAAATAAAGAATTTTTGGTAGGACATTAATTTTAACGCTAATGATACGTCCTCTCCACGACAGGTTAAACCTTGACCAAATATGTAAATCTACGTTCAACTTCTGGAACAGCGGGGGAAAGTTTACTCTATATAATTCCGAAATCTTCCTAGTTATCCTTACTCAAAGAGATTTCCTTAGGCCAAACAAAATGGTATTGGTTTTGTAGCTGGTCAATATCATCCCTACATCTGATTCATCCCTTCATCCAATGCTTCAGATTTGTCTATGTTGATTCTCAGTCCTAATATTGCACTGAACTCATTGATAGTGGTAAGCAAATTACTAATCAAAGAGTCCGGGTTGGTCAGGGACCAAAGAAGATCTTCTGCAAACAGAGAACATTTCATCTGCTGCAGCCCCACCGCAAGGCCCCCCCGATATCCGGGTTGGACAAGATGGTTTGAGCAAGGGGTTCCATGGCCAATGCGATTAGTAAGGGGGAGACAGGGCACCCCTGCTGTGTACCTCTTTGAATTTTACTTGTGGTATCACTTGTCCCTCGGAGCCTAAGATTTGTTATAGGGAGGTGATAGAGAATTTTTATGAGGTTTATGAAACGCCCTCTGAAGCCAAAATGTATCCAGGGCTGCATAAAGGTATGGTCATTCAACTGTATCAAAAGCTTTTTCAATGTCCAATGACAATATGCAGAGCGGAGTTCCATTTGTTTGCGCTAGGTAGAGAATATTCTGTGTCCTCCGTATGTTATGTTGCCGACGTGCTATAAAGCCTGTTTGATCTTTATGAACTGAATCAGGGAGAAGCACAGATCCGCCACTATCTTTGCAAGCAGCTTGATATCCCCGTTCAAGTGAAATTGGACGGTCATTATTGGCTTCAAGGAGGTCCCTTCCTGCTTTGGGAAATAGTACTAGGTAGGCTTGGTTAAGCTCTGGAGGCATACCCTCGCCTCTTAAAATTGCATTAAATATTTTACTAAGAAAAGGGGATAGGAGATCTGTACATTTTATATAATGAGTTTGTAAAGCCATCCGGTCCAAGGGATTTGCCCACCTTAAGACTTTTTATGGCCTTTTGTAGTTCGTTAGTCGTGACATCTGAATTGATGATATCTAAATTTTGGGCCGTTAAACTAGGTAGAGCAATCTGGTAGAATTCTGAGAACATTTTTTGGGATTTCATTTTGGCTCACAGTAACGGAGCCATTGGAGCCTTTTATTCTAACTCTCTTTGCTGGAGTAGATTTAGACTTATGTCTCTTGGCAAGCAGAGAGTCCAGCTTGGTTTGCTTTAGTATAAAATAATTGTCTAGTGCGCCGGAGGGCTTTCTCAGTTCTCTCAGAGAGTAAGTTGTCCAATTCTAGTCAGCATTTATCAATTTTGTGTCCGCAGCAGAGTTCCTGTGCTCTGTTGATTTTTGCGCTCAAGGGTCTGCAAGTTCTCTAGCTGGTCTTTTTCTTTTTCCTTACATTTTTTTTTTTTTATGGGGGTCGGAGCCAATTTAATGCAGACCCCTCGCATATAAGCCTTATGGGCTACCCAAGTGAACCCTATACCCACGTCCATAGAGGGGTTCATTTCTTTTTCCAACTGTTCCATAATTCTGGGGGTAGACAGGAGATTATCATTAAGCCTCCATGTAAATGGAAGCCTAAGATTTGGTCTCAAGTTCAAGGTGATCATTACTGCTGCATGGTCTGACCATGGGCATGGTCAATTTTAGCTTCTTTCAAGCTATCAAAAAGAGTGGGTCCATTCAAATCGTGTCAATACGCGAATAGGATCTATGAGTGTGTGAGTAATAAATGTACTCTCTCAATCCAGGATGGTGATCCCTCCAAGCATCTATTAGATTCATCTTTTGAAAAAGCTTTGTAATTTGTTGTGGTTTATTTGACAAATGCCCACTTGTAAGGCTATTAGATCTATCTAAGTTATGGTCAAAAGCTAGATTGAAATCCCAGCCTAATCACTTTACCGCTAGCTTGGCATTCTAGAAATATCAACATTTTTAGTAAGAATTATGTGGGGAGTCAGTGGGAGCATATATGGAGACCAATGTGACCGGGGCTTCTATAACCGTACCTTTTAAAATTAT
Source organism: Discoglossus pictus (assembly GCA_027410445.1). Taxonomy (NCBI): domain Eukaryota; kingdom Metazoa; phylum Chordata; class Amphibia; order Anura; family Alytidae; genus Discoglossus; species Discoglossus pictus. The sequence goes on along the minus strand of CM050163.1, from coordinate 398,056,182 downwards.
GTAGTGACCTTCTCTATTTTTTTTTTAGTTTCCAGCTTAAAGGGAAAGTTTTGGTGTATGAGAATCGATGTACTTGCTCTTTTAGTTGCTATATGATTATTTGAAAAGTGGGTCTCCTGCAAAAATACAGAGGGCTTAAATTCTCTATAATAAAGGCCTTACTTCTTTTAAATTGAGAATTGAAGCCCTGTATGTTGTGTGTTAAAAAAAAAAAAGTATATCCTAAACCTGTCATGATGGTATGGGCCAGACCTGCCTTGGCAGGGCAAACTCACCCTGCTGTGATGTTGGAGCCGGTGGGGAAGAAGGGTACGGTAAAGACACAGGCCTCCGAGCCGAAGCGCCGCCCACTAGGTTAAGTTGAAAGGAGATATTTTTCCCACCAGAACAGACCAATAGAAAAAAAAAACAAAAAAAACAAAGATCATTAAGGAAAAAACAGTTAACATAAGATACCTATCTTGCAAACAGTCAAGTAGGCAACCTAGATTCCCTTGGTAATAACAAAACCTCCTAAGCCATGTATCTAATGTGGCAAAGACTGGGAGTGAGGATATGTCCGCAATTCCTCCTACAGCCCCCATTGGGAGGGTATAAAAATGGTCTAGAACACTGTAGAGTCCTGGGGGGGGGGGGGGGGGGGCCTCTCAGGGGTCATTAGGACAGCTTTGTAAGGATTGCCCTCTCTCTTTATTAATACAGGGTAAAAAATGTATGCATTAGTAGTACTGCTATTCCCGGATCACCATGTAGTACAAAAAAATTTAGCGATACACTTGCCTATGTAAATGTTTTGTCATATATTGATTATCTTTAAAATTTAACGGTACTTGCTCTAATATTGGGCTCCTTCGCCACATCTTTTACCTCTGGTACTGACCCCCATATAATTTATACTATAACTTCATTAATTTTTTAACAATCTTAACCTTAAGGCAATATTGTAATAGACTACTTTCTTGAGTAACATTCAGTCTCTTGTTAGATACATAAAAGTACTTGTAACAGTCTCTAATGGGATCCAAAGATTGCGTTAGCCTCGGGATTTGGTGAACTTCACTCCGAAGTTTGCCCAAATCGTCACATCTCTGAAGGGAGAAGGCTTTCTCACTCGCTTTTGGAGAATGCCCGGTTCCTCCTCGCTAGGTGAAGGCTCTTGAGGATTGATTGGCTTCCGTCAAGATAAGTGTGCTTGCAACATTTTAACTGTCTTCCGAATCTATGGGAATGATAAATGTATATGTTGTTGCAGGGTCGCTTGGGTTTCCTCAGCATCTGACGTATCAGACATTCCTGACTGGGATTCATGTGGTGGAGTATGACACAAGTCAGAAGGTCTGACATGATCAGTAACACGTTTTGTTTGCACGTTTCGTTTGGATTTCCCCATTTTTATCGGTTTCATTCTAGGGAATATCGTAATTTTCTAGTATAATATATTAGCACAGAGAGAGAATTGTAAGAGACTGTTGCTTCTTGTATATCCGCAAGTTATGTCTCACATATAGGGTGCTACTAGCTTTGTTGATTGCATGCAGGATCTGACCAGTCAGCAGCTTGCCTTGGGCCTCAGTCCAGTAAGCAAATGTCTGGGTCGTTGGACCCCTTGTGCACAATTCCTTGTGGGGCAAAATCCTATTTACAACTTTAAAACTTCAAAAATGTGGTTGATTGCTGTAGATAGTGGAATAATTTGTTAATGTTCCAGCTAAAGCTATTTTTAAGAGATCAGTTTATTTGTTACAGAAATGTATTGTTGATGTTTTGTGTGTTGCTGGTCAGACTACAATATGCAATGCTCCTGAACTGCCAGCAGGTGGCAGAATGCTCCTCTACAGTGTTGCATAAACCTACATCCACTCAGTTGCACTAACAAACAGTCTCTGCACGTTATTGTTATGTATGAGTGCTCTGAGCTTATTCCCATTGTGTGCGTCTCTTTACAATGTTCTTGGGTCCTCCCTTATCTCCGGGTTTTGCACTAGTGTCTCTCTATAAGAAGGCTCTTTCACAAGCCTTATTTAGCCTGTCCAGGCTGAAGTAGGAAGGGGTACAGCACCTAGGGTAATAGCGGAGAGCCTCCCGTCTAAGCCTCGACCTTGTGGCTGTCAGAATTCATCCGGCTTCTTACGGTCTGGTAGCTGTGTGCTCATCAGGTACTGCTGCATTCAAATCTGTGTTGCTGGGTCAGCAATTAGACCAATTTTGGGGCAATAACCCCTATTTTCAATAATATGGCTGGAGAGCTCTCCGTAGATGTGATTGCTCTCTTCAGATGCTACCCCCCCCCCCCCCCCTTCCTTTTAACACACTGGCTTGCTAATATCAAAGGTTATTAAAAATCGACACAAGACTTGTTGTAAGGACTGTGACGTGTTTTTATGTGTAATGTTAAGTGGGCCACAATAATGAATGTTGGGGTTACTATATAATGTTATATGCACTGTACAAATGTTAGTTTACAGGTAACAGATACACTTTCTACCATGTTTGTAGGAGAACTATGGGTTACATTTCTGCAAGAATTTCTATGGATGTATGGCCCCTCAGAGGGCCCAGGCATCCATTACTCCTGACAGCAGAGCAAAAAAAAACAGAGGTGGCTTGGCTAGAGACAGTGAGGAGGAGAAATGAGTTTAATTTTTTTTTTTTTTTTTTTTTAACATGTGATTGAAAAAAGAATAAAGCAGCAGTCTGTCTCGGTACTAAACCAGGGTGCATGAACATTTCTTATATGATGTGAAATCCTAATTAAAGGATTTAAATTTTCTGCTTCCCCATGAATGATGTTCTGATCTGAATAGCTGGGTGCTGGAATGAAGTCACAACATGGAGATTGTTCCTGCAAGCTAAAGCAGGAGAATTAGGAGTACGTGGTGCGCTCGTCTCTGGGTTGTGACATATTGTCTGGCAAGCAGTGGCATCTCTGTGCAGTAACCAGCAGCAGGATGGCTTCCTACAAGGACATGGTTTAAGCAGAAATCTCATACAGACAGAGGAGGAGAGCCAGGTGACAAGGGAGGCAAAGGACTGCCAGGGAATGGATGGCATTCCTGGAACTGTGGCAGGGCCATAAGCTGCCAGGTTGGCTGGAGGAAATGGTATGGAAAGAGATTGCCTTTGAGAAGCAGTATGATGCCTGGATAGGGCCTGATGGTTCCCTTAGAGGGCATTCTTATTTTCACATGGAGCCAAGGCATGGACGCGGTCAAGGGCTGGGACTAGAACCATGGTCCCAGGATGCTAATTTGCTGGTACCCCTGATTCAAGAGCTGCAGCTGGAGGCCAAGTTTGTCAAATTACTGGATGAGGCATCCTCCATGGAGGGACTGTGGCCATCAGGCTGACAGGTATGAAGAGGCTAGTTACCGGACCCCTACCACCCAGGAGGTATGGACAAGAGTAATTATGTGCAAGGAGAGGGGAAGAGGATGTTATGGACTCTGACTAGGACTATGCCAGTATGGATGTGCTAATGGGCCAGGTCCAGTTCATTTTTCCTAGGACTGGGACAGATGAGGATGGTACCATACATTAGGGGGACACCCCTAAAAGCAGTAGAGTCTGAGTCTCAGCCGGTAATAGCATGCCAGGTAGAGGGCCCTAAAGGCTTCTAGAAGAAACCCGATATGGATTGTGAACCTAGCCTGGGTCTCCCGTGGATAACTACTGTCCAGGAGCCAGCCATCAGATCAAGAGGCAAACACAGAGAATAACCTTGGAACTGTGCCAGACCAAGGGAGCCAGCCATACCCAGATGGCTGGGGCACCATAGCTAACAACAAGGCAGTGGGGAAGACAGAGAAAGTCTGTCAAATTGATGGCCTAAGGGGACGTCTGGATGAGAGCAGTGAGGTCCTGGCAGGAGACACTCATGACCATGGACTCAGGAGGTGATTGCTATGCCCAGACGGTGGTTCCAGAGGAAACTGGGTGAAATATGCAGATCTAGGTGCAACCTAGAGGATTGTAGCTTTCAGACCACCATATTGGGTGCTGACTTCCAGATCAAGCCTGTATATTCCTCTTGGAATTACTATTTTTCCTATCTTCTTAGGGGAGTATATTAACCACAGAATGGGGAAGAAGGGTCCATTGGCCTTGGTTTTTGGGAGTGGGATGACACCCTTTGATTATAATGGTAACACTGGCACAGGGGACTGTTGGCAGAATCCAGGCCAAGCAGACCTGGATAGGAGCAACTATGCTCACCTGGCCCTTGGGAAAGGCTGTAATGGACTGTGAACTACTGAAGGAGTACCAGCTGATAAAAACTTAGGTAGCTAGCCACAGACCAGAAGGCAGGGGAGGAGTTGAACCAGGAGATCCTGCCGGAAAGAGACAAAGCCAATAGCCTATACTGGGACTGCACTCCATACTGTGCATATTGTGTGCAGAAGCCAGGAGAGGAGTTCGACCACAATCAAGGCACTGTGATCTAAGGAGAGGGAGAAATGTAAGTCCATGGCCAGACTGTGGTGCATTAGAAAATAGAGTACAGTGCCCAGCCCATGTTTCAACCCAGGGGACGGAGGATACAGCCAAGGCCCAGGTTTCTAGTACCATCCAGCAGATACAGCTGGCAGGGTGCCTACTGGAATTATTGTTTGCTGCTGCCACAAAAGTATATTTACACTCCTAGTCCCATAAGAAGAAGAAGTATGCACTTGGGCTTTGGTGTATGTGCGCGCAGGGGATTCACGAGGGGTCACCCACAGAATTGTTTACTCCACTAGAATTGGTAGGAGAAGAATGGTAAAAATGTACTAGTATTACAAAGTTTCAACACTGTAAATAAAGTATACTTATGCATATACTTTAGTTTTAACAGCCATTTTTATTGCACAGTGGTTCTTTAAGAAGCTGAAAATGTGCACAAAAGTCTTCTGCTTGCATCAGATATGCTGATCTTCTATGAAGTCTGTAAAAATAAATCCAATGAATGAGGATATAGGTTATAAAAAATAAAAGAAAAATCTGCTAAAGTGGGTTAGAGGGATCATGCAATATGCGACAATGAGACAGACTACTGAATCTGATTTGCCTTTCTCAAAGCAAGTTCATTAATTTATTCAGTAGGATAGTATTTACCAATGGGTCATCGGAACACTTTCCACATACATACATTTAATGTTTGTAAAGGAAACAGCCTCAAATCCAAGACAAACCTCAATAATCAGCAAGATAATTCCAGGTTATCCAGAATGTGCTTTTTATTCAAAAATCACTTTAAAAGAGAATTCCACAATGTAATCACCCTTATCTTTCTTTTTGTTCAATTTAGATAATAAATTGCTTATTTTTCATCCACAACTGCATAACTTTACGTTTGTGTTAAATCTCATCTGCAATTTAGTTGCAGTAACAGTACATAATTTTCTAATTTAACTACCTTCCACAACTTTGTGTAAGCAGCAAAAATAGAAGTAAGACTGGAATGATATGGTCTCCCAGTCATTAGCAAATATGTTAAAAGGGAGCTTATTACTTGCCTTTGCAGATATGGCTTGGCAAATGCAAGTAAAATATTAGAATGCATTAAGAAGGGTATTGAAGAGAAGCAAATAGTATGCCCTCGTTTGAAATATGAAGTACAGTTTTGGGCACCACTTACCACATTAGTCCAGTCTGAGTATGTTTGTTTAACAACCATTTGCTTCCTGTCTTTTCTCCAGTCTCAATCCAGGAGCTTATATTTACTGCAATTCCGTTTTCCTTTCACACCGTAGCCCAACAAGTCGCACTGTAACAAAAGCCTTAAAAAAATCCCAGAAGACTTCATCTACTTATTACCTTGTTCACATTGATATATTGCGGTATAGGATCTATTAACTCTTCTAAAAAAAAAAAGTTTCCCCACTACAGAAGTGAGGTGTACAGGTCAACAGTTCCCTGGATTTGCTCTTGCTCCATTCTTAAATGAAAGGGAAAAAAAATAAAACTAATATTATCACATGTGATTTTCTCCAGTCATCTGGTACTGAGCCTATGGTGAAAGTCTTGAAGAGTTAGATAATGTTTTTGTGATTACATAAAGTTCCCTCAGTACCCTTGGATGTATTCCATTAGAACCCGTTTTAGTAATATTTTTCCAGCTTCTTTAATTCTTCCTGCATCAACTAATTATTTGGTGAAGGTAATGCAACCCCATTTTGTTGCAGTGTCATATTGGTACTTCCCTTGTGTATACAGAAGAAAATAACTTCCCATTAATAGATCTAAAAACAAAGTTACGCTTAGTGTTACTCTTCGCAATTAACTTTTAATTTTCTCCAATAGCTAAAAAGCTTACACAGTGGTCCCTTGGTGATCAAAAGTTAATCCATTACAGACGGTAGGATGAATATAAAAAAAAAAAAAGCTTTTCCCATAAAGATCAATGTAAATTGAAGTCATCCTTTTCTGAACCCCAGATTTTTCACATTTTAGTTTGATCCGATTGTTTAAAGGTTTTGTATCCAAGAACATAAATAAATAAAAAAGAAAAAGATTAAAAATAAATAATAATTTAACTTCACTAACTGTACTAAGAGGACCCAATGGGATGGTGGCGATGGAGGAGGAGAAGAGAAGTTATTGCTTGGAAGGGGAGTCCTCTTCCAATTAAACATCAGGCACTTGCACTGGGGATCTTTCTGTCTCTTAACATCACTGAACCCTGCTGGAGACCTATCAACAGAAACTTGCTTTTGCCTCCATTTCCAAAAGGTTTCTGAAGTGAGAATGTTTGATCAATAAAACAAGTCCACATTTTGGCTTGCTTGGGCTTTGTCTGGGTGATCCTTTTCAACAACATTTTGTAATTCAACCCATTTAGCACACATTTCATTGATGAATGTAGTAGGGGTTTATTCTCTTCCCAGTTCACCTGAAGAAATTTCTTTAGCCAATATCTGTTGCTGCTCCCTTTGAAGTTACTGCTGCTTCTCAGTGCGGAGTTCTTGTCTGTGCTCCTCCATTAACTCTTCATTACTGACCTCCATTCTAATCCATGGACTTTCCCCAGACACAATGTCTGAGGAATTTGGAGGCTGAGCATAGCCCAATAGTGTCAGAGTTACAGCTTCTGGTCACAATTTCCTCCAGGCACAGTTTATAGTCTTGTAAGACTGCACGCCAGGCCTTATCACAGGGACACAGTGGAGGATATTGACAAATGGTCCTTCAAGAACTCTGAGGTGACCTCGGATACGGAGTTGATACTGTCAAAGCACCTCTGGAAGAGGGCCTTGTTATGCAGTTTAAGAGGACTTGCTGGTCCATTGGCTGCATCAGACAAATTCTGTTAAGGCACAAGAACATCACAGTTATAAAAGTAAAATCCTCCAGTAAATTGTCCTTCAAGCCTGGAGGGTGAGCAGGAGCATTGTCCATTATTAACAGAGCCCTCAGAGGCAGTGGTTTGGCCCCACTGTCAAAATATTTAGAGGAGAGGCACTTTGTTTATCCATTCGCTGAGGAACTGCCTGGCTTTGCTGCCCTCCATATTACACTAAACTTGCTTTTCATCTCATTTTCTCTTTTGAAAACTCTGGGGTTCTTACTGTGATGGTTTGACGACTAGTAGAGGTTAATTTTTTAGATCCCCACAAACCAATAGAGTTAGCCTGTCCTTCATTGGCTTGTGCCCTGGCAAGGTCTTCTCTTCTTGAGTGCACCCAAGTTCAGTTCTCTCATCACAGTTGAAAACTTGTTGGGGAATAAAAGCCTCGCCCTCTACATAGTCTCTAAATTCCGAACAAAGGTTTCGGCAGCATTGGCTGCCTCTCCATGTCTCACCATGCCGTGAATGCAGTTCTCTTTTTAAAAAAATCTCCAGCCAGGATTAAATACTCAACACTTGTTGTAGGCTCATCTTTTACCAGATTGGCATGCAATTGTTTTGCTCTGGCAAATTGCCTGGGAAATGCTAGAACCTGCAAACTTTTTTTGTTCATAAAAAAATATACAACAATTTCTCCATTTCCTCCAATGTCTGTGACTTTTGCTTAGTTACAGCCTTCACACCTCTAGCCACATTGGCTCCTTTAACAGCTTCCTTATTTTTTCACCATCATAGAGATCGTTCTAGGCATTTTGTACTCCGTAGCGAGACTATTATCTATTAGCCAATTATCTCTTTTCTTTTCCATCATATTTCTCACCATTTTTATTTTCTGCTGAGTGGTATCACTAGCCTTCTTTGAACACACAATGTAAGCACAGGCTGCACTTCGGTCCTTGTAAGAACAAGCTACACCACGCCACAGTACAGCACTTTATTAAACTTCCAGGAGAGACAGGCTGCAGTGTGACGGAAGCGCAACAAGTACCAAGCAAGGGTAGAGTTCCAAAGCATTTCTTCTCATCAAGAGATATCAACAAGTTTGGAGGTATATTAGTACCGAGGAACTACTGTAATACCTTTCTTGCACGCCTTGCTAAAATTCCTTGCGCAAGTGTAAAACTGCAGCGGCTACCTCTTTTTTGTAGAATTTAAATGCCTGTTTCTTTTTACTCCGTAGCTAAATAATTTAAAGCATTAAGCCACATGGGATGCAATTTAGTCTTTTTAATTTTATTTCCACATTGTATATGCTGATATGCATATATATTTAGTAAGGCTTTAAATGTTACCAATTTGATTTGCAATATTGTACCTGTAAGTTTGTCCAGGTCTATATGTTGTGTTGCTACCTTTAGACCATTAAAAAAAAAAAATTAAAAAAAAATAAACTGCAGTTTTTGTTGGCCTCAACATTTTTTTTTAAACTCCACCTCAAATGAGACTGTTGTGTCTATTACTCCGCCACCTTGTATAACTGATCTGAGTGTGCCCAAGAACCTGCTCCCTATATTCATTCAGTAAGATATAGGCCTCTTTAAAAAAAGTTGTCAAATTGCCTCTTACATTGGACATCACAACTCAAGTTTTGGAATTTAATATCCATTGCTAGAGAGGAAGAAGTCTTCCACCAGTGCCATTACATGTGTAGAAGTCTCACTGTCCAGCAGATTCATACTACACAGTAATCACGGTTACCTTTCCAGACAGGGGCACATGGATCCTGGAAGACCGTCACTCATAGCAGCTTTAGAGCTGTATGAAAGAGTTTTAAGGGACATTTAATTCATTAGCAATGAAGGCGAAGTAGAAGAAAACGGTCATTCCTCTCAGTGTTATTTATAAAGTTCTATTTGCTCAAAATCGGAAATAAAAGTTTAAAATCTATGACTGCAGTGAAGAGTATTTAAGCATTTAGAGGGACCTTATGAGAATTTAAAAAGGACCACTGTAGTTCAATATAAGATACTTTGTGAAAAATGTAATAAATTAGCAAAAACTTGCAGCTATGTAAGCCATGAACATGAGAACATTTGAGAGAAAAATCAGAATTTTTAAAGACCATTTATGATTGCAGAATTCATCTGCATGGCTACATCACTACCTGAGAGCTGAGCACAAGGGTGGGTTTCTTTTTTCAGTATAGGGAAAAGTGAGGTGGTGAAAACAATGAGAGGTTAGTAGTCTTGTTAAATTGGAAAAAATGAAATGTACAACATACCTTGCCCCCCCCCTCACAGGCCCACAAGCAGGAAGTCTACAGTTCTTGCATTTATGAATGACCCCCCCCCCCTTCAAAATACCATGGATGCCTCTTCTGGTAAAATGGATACTGCTCAGCAACATCATGTAGAGAAGCTCTAAACATTAGTTCACTACCTTGAAGTCCTAACAATTTGGGCTCAAGTAAGCCTGAATACTGCAGGGACGAAAACTGGCCTGTCCAGATAAGGGAGTCAAGACACTGAGATGGCAGGGATGAAGATCTTTAAGATCTTAATGTCACATGGCTTGAAATAGAAAGAGAGGTAGAAGAAAGAGGATCTTTAGGTAAGACAATTTAATTTTTTGTCACATTTTAAATCACATTGTGTCTTTAATAAATCAATTTTTTTAACAGAGGACCACTTTGGGTAAAGCTTTTCTATGTGGTCTTTATTCGCTTTTTTCTGTTTGCCTTCCTCTGGATCAATTAAACAATTAATCTGCATATTGCAGATCAGAGGAGATCTTAAAAGGTTGAACTGTATGGACTAAAAGTCTTTTTCAACCTCAAATACTATGTAACTATACTTGCAAATGGACAATTTCTTTAGAAAGCAAAATTATGATTAACCACAACCTTTAAAATGTCTAACCGGTATATGTAATTATTTTTTGCAGAGTTCCATTTTGCCTTTGTTCCAAACAAGAAAAAACATCTGCGAGAACTAGGGGTACCATGGATTCAGAACAGATCTCTATTGAATTTGGTTAAAACTGTCACTACTTTTAAATACCAAGTGATCTATTTAAATAGAACCCCCCCTCCACTCATTAAGCAAGGTTATATTTCTATAGCAATCTGGTTGAGGTTATACACAATGGGTTTTGGGAGTTCAAATGCCCTGCAATGTTCCTTTCTTTATATTGTATTTCTGCTTCTTAATATTTGTACATTATTCTAAATAAACTGTGAGGAAGTAACATTTTCCTTTTTAGAGAATGTAATACCCACATGCAAACAAGAGGAATTCACCCACTGCATTGTCACCCACTTACTGCTCTTTGTTTTTAAGCCGCCATTCGTCTCTGTTAAATTCATCTGCACCAGGTCCCCATTCTCCTCTCTGTAAATACTATGTTCTCCCAACAGTGTCTGGAAAACCACAGGTAAGTCTTCATCCCGCACCTGGAAACAATCCAGACATAACAAAATACAATGTTATTTATGTATACACAAAGACCAGCCCGTCTTCCCAATGAAATGGTGCATAAACAATACTATCAACATAGACCATGCTTAGAAACATTACTTGGATGTTGATCTTGTTTAAACTTAATTTTTTTTGGTCTATATACATAAATTGGAACATTGTAGAAGAATAATCTAATAAAATACACATGTTGAAACATTTTTGCCCTCGTTACTCCAAATTACTACTGTAAACATGGGATTTTGTGCCACTTTGTCCATTAAATATCAATGCAATAAGTTATAACTGATACCATAACTATTGCATCTCTAGTAATATGTCCTTGAGTTGATAAACTGGGCATTTCACAGACAAATAAAGGTTTCGGAAGTTCATCTTAATTCAAAGTGTTTGCACAAACAGAATGTATGGTTTAATCCCCAGAATTCATTGCTCTGCAGAAGAGGCAACATTCTAAGGAGCCAAGTGATACACAAATCTGGAAGGAGCATCCTTACCAGAATATAGTCAGTCTGGTACGTGGAGAGCATCAGTACGGACACATTGTTCTCAGCTAGAGGAGCAATGACAGACCTGGCAATCTTCGTTACACCCACTGTCTGAGCCACATTAGAGGTACACCCATTGGACAGCACATTCAGGACCCGCCATGTATTCTCTGCCACATTTAGATATTCAGATGGGGCAAGTTCTGTCAGAAGTATAATAAAAAAATAAAAAATGAATAAAACAGATTTAACACAAATAAGCAGACATTACACCCATGATTTACTGAGCACAAAAAAAAGGTATAATTCTGGCCCAAAAATCAATGCAAGTACCTGTATATTGACATGCAAATTTAATTTACATCTAAATACTGAAAGTAGACTAAAATAGTCACTGAAGGGTCAGGATGCAGATGACAAACTCCAGTCAAGTGATGATACTTACCAAGGTGCTTGCATTTATTTGGGTTTTATTACCAAAAAGAAGCTGCATGTTCTAGAGAAACAAGCCTATAAATGAAACCTAACTTTTTTGATGAAGAGAACACAACCCTTTAAAAACTGAAAGGCATGAAGGAACTCTAGATGTGCAATATTACATAAAAGCACTCTACATATTAAAATTAAATGACAGAGAGCTAAAAAAGTTAACTGAATGGAAGGAAAGAAGTAAGCAGCAACTGGAATTCAAAAAGCACCATTTCATTTTATTTTCAGTAGCCAGCAAAGTTATCTATTAAAATACACAGACACACCTCAGAAAGCAGTGCTGCAGAGGTATGTTATTTTTAAGAAACTCTGAAACTGTTGGAGGAGGCTTTGCAGCCCGTGTAATATAATCCTTAGTTAAGCTCAGATATGAGCACCGTTTAGGAGAAGGTTGAACAGACTTGCCTTTAGCAATTAACTCTTGGCTTTAACATTAGTCTGGTCCTAGACAAAAGCCAACAGCAGGTTACATGAAGTTTTAGAAAACTGGGCATATCACGTTTTCTTTCTAAAATACTAACGGAAGGAGTAAAGTTCAGTGCTTTCCTAAAACACAATGTACAGGGCCTCTTGCCCGAGAGGAACCTGTGTTTCGAACAATGGGACTTCGTAAATATTAGCTTAAAAGGACGATATAGCAATAACAAACTTGTCGTGTACCTCTAATCAAGATTTCATGATTTTATTTTTTAGATGTCCTTTTTTCATAATTTTGTTAGAGTTAAACAAATGATTGTATTGGTTTCCCACTGCCCATCAGTTGTGATGCTGGCCTCTTCCCATCTCTGCATTGCACCCCTCAAATCATGTAATTATGTGACAGTATAGGCGGCAAGCTATGAAGCGCCACATTGAAGATTTTAGTGCAGAAGCCGCCACATGACGGTGAAAGCCGTGGTTGTCCCTGCTATGTGCACTAGTAGAAGCAACACAGGGATTCACAGCTTGGTACCAATCCCTCAAATAATGCACTAGAGGTATGGGCACAGTAAAGGAGGCAAAAATGGCACAGAGCTGAGCAGAGGAAAATTAAGGGATTTCTACCTCTTCAATTTGGTCAATATGACTATTTATATTTTTAAAAACAAATGTGTCAAGTTTTACAGCTATAGTGTACCTTTAATAAGCACCTTATGATGTCCCTATACAGCACACATTGCATCCTACACACAATTTTCAATGGTCTAACATTTGTAGACAGACTGTACATCACACAGTGACTCAGATTCCAGTCATATGTAGTCATGTTCATTACATTTCCACACAAATCTTACAGTATAAAACGAGTTATTAAACAGGCCCCGTCATGTCTACCTCACACAGACAAAAAAGTGTGGTGCAATTCTAGTGAAACCATTGGCATTATGTCTAGAACAGAATGAAGTAATGAAGTGCCAATCAAACTACAGCTGCAGTGCAAAACTGTGCTGGTACATTCAAGTTCTAGAACATATCTGGTCTCTCATATAAGAGAAACTTGTCTTTAAGTCAAAGGATCACAGCAGTTTAAGGGAAGATCTTCTACAAAAGAATCAATGGCAGATTTAAGTTACCTAGGATAATCTGACACTAAAAAAAAAGGAAGAAAAACATAGTAATCTTGTGTGCAGACAATTAGACGGTAAATGGCCAGTTTTCTCCACATCTTTATAAACATACTTGCATCTCTGACAAACTGGTTATCTTTTGCAGTAGAATGTGAGTTAAAGATATATCTAAGTTTCCCCATTTTTACATTTTTCTAATCCAACACATGCTGCTTATATCCGACACACACACACACACACATTACACGGAGTCATTCTATACACATACAAAATGTATTTTATTTAAAAATAAAATGTGTTTTCCACACCCCAGAGCTGCTTACATAGGCGCAATGTACCTACCACTGCATTTGGTTACAGGTTTTAACCCTTTACCAACCTTCAAGCCAGCAGCAACTCAATGCAGAGATCTACAGGGCAATTCCCAGGTAAAAGCAGGATTACACATTCCATGATTGTTTGCGCACAAACTGGCTTTAAAGATTGATACCATTTATTAGCTGCCTGTAATTGGCCAAAACGAATTGTGAATTTTACACCAGTATTAGTAGGGCATTTCAGGGGTGTTGGCTCACAAAATCCACTTGCAAAAATCAGGGTGAGTTTGTTGGCACTTATGTCGGTATTTTTTATGCAAAAAATGTTTTCATACACTATTGATTCTATGCATTCATATTACATGAAACCTAAATATGCCTTTAAAAAAGTCAGTGCTGCACTGTGCAGCACTAACAGCTGCAGGGAAGTGGTAGTACACTCTGCCACCAGTGTGTATAAGATGGGCAAAGCTCCATCCTAAAAATGGCAGATAATCAGGTATTTTCAGTGGGCGGTTTTTAACCATAAACTATTGAAAAACTTGTTTACCAATTTTTTTTTAGTTTAAAAATGATGCAAGATGGTCCATTAAAGTGGCAGAAGTGCCAACACCTCTTTTTGTGGACCTGCATTCTAGGTTTTCCTGTACAGATGCCCACATATACACTTGTGCAGACATTCATAGTCGCATGTTTTTTTCCTGCGCTAGATTTAATTCATCCGAGTGAGGAAGTCTCCATCAGTGCCAGCTACTGTTTAGGGAACGCCACTACCTTCAGACTAGTACAAACTTGCTCAGTCCCGGGCACAGAATCATTTCAGATTATAAAAAGGAAGTTTTTTTGCACACCGTGTACTTCAGATAATTCACACCCCCACCCTGCTCCACCTATTTCCTTCCTGACCATTTCCCATTCATGCAAGCTCCGTGGCCTCAGATCCTATCCTACAGCAAAATGTGTAGGCCAAGAATTTCAGATGCAGTGGAAGATAGCCAGATCGTTATGGACAACTAGAAACATGTGTTTATCCTGAAACTTATTACATAATCACTAGTTATTTTTTTTATTATTTATACCACACAAACAGGTCATTACGTTCAATATAGCGTAGCAATTATTAAAGTATTTCACAATATCATTCTATCTGCTAACCTTGAACAACATGCCTTATTATAGAGGTACCAGCAAACCGTCTATCTGCTTCTGTAACAAGCCTCTTTAAAATAAAATAGGTAGTTACATTCAACCTCTAACTTCAACATATATTTGAATTTCTAAAAGTGTGCACTTGTACCTTGCGTTTATATTAAGCTTCTCCTTTAAAGGGACTTTGTCACCCAAAAATCTAGTAGTGATTTAGGTTATTCTTAAACAAATTGTATTTATAGTATTGGCCATGTTTTTCTCAAGTGATCCATTCTTGAGAAAATTAGCTTTTTGTGCAACACTTTTATGCAATTAAAGCAGCTCCTCTAATATAAATTAGCTGGATTATGTGCTAATCAGAATAAGCCTGCTGGTCTGTCCCTGTGGTGCCCAAAATTATGATCAGTGTAAAAATTATGATCAAAGTATTCAGTTAGAACCTCTCCCCTGCTTTCTGGACCAGAGAAACATCAGAGATATATATTCATTGATGCCCTTAATATCTAGAGCTGTCAATTATCTAAATAGGACAATATAACATGAAAGTGGTCTTATAGAACTATGCAAAAAAGGTGCATAAATAGAAGGAATGAAATTGAAAAACACTATCCCAGGTGCAAAAAAATAAGGGTGTCATACATACATAGACGTGCAAATTAAGCATATGAATTAAGGTGTAATGCATACATATGCTGCTTTTATTACAACAGTACCTACAGAGGAGGGTAATCATTGACTTACGCCATTTTGTTTTGCCAGGTAGTGACACGTATATACAATTGGCTGCATCATCGGAATAAGAGCACGTAATAGCTTGTGTATTATTGTACAAGTGGTTGGGCAATATTGCACAATAATGGCTTCCTTCTTGAAGGAACCGTTTAAATGTCTCTCCCTTAAGCCGCTTGGATAACATTGCGCGGAATCTAAATAAGCAAATGTAACACCACACTGCAATTATGGCTTGTTGGATATATTGGTGGAGCCTTCCGATTTCTCTGCTAAAATGTACATGACAAATTCTTTTGAAAAAAAAAAAAAAAAAAAGAAATTAGAAAAAAAAAAATTATAGAACCACATGGTCTTAAAATGGTTTTCTAAAATATATATATATATATATATATATATATATATATATATATATATATATATATATATATATATATATATATATATATATATATATATATATATATATATATATATATATATATATATATATATAATCAGCCTTTTATTGTGCATTTAAATAGACTACTATTCTTTTCAGTCATGGCTCCAGGCTACATAAGCACGAGGTATAATAGAGTATTCCCTGGAGTGGAGCCACCTGGAGGGGGGTGTTTAAATAGATATACCACAACTGCACTATAAATAGTGTTTAGTGACTAGAAAGTCAGTGCTAGCAGCTCTGCTGCTAATTAGTAGTTTTGGAGTGTTTTTCAATTTGCATTTTCCCCTGGGAAGGTCCACTCCAATGACTACTATCATGTATAGTCCTGATTTTCTGGTAGGTCAAAATAAGGATTAAAACTTGGCTTAACAAGGGAAATACATTTTATTAATTAGAAATGGATGAGTGAGTAGGAGTATAGTTATCTACAAATTATGCACTTCATTAACACCCTGCCAAAACAGGAGATCACTTTGAGAAGAAATGCTTAAAAAAATCCAAGTGCAAAAAAGGAGGAATAAGAGTGATATCGATTCGGAAATAAAATAGAACACTCCTTCCATAAAATTAAATATGGGAAAATGATCTTAACATTAGACGACTTGGTTTTGCTTTTTAAAGTAATAATTGTAGACGTTCCACATCATTAGAAACAAGTCTTAAAGTGACTCAGAATGTAAATAGCATCAACAAAATTCTATAAACTCCGGGCTCAACACTCAGACGTCTCCTGGTGCATTATCAGAGAAATAAGACAAAGCTGCCTCCTTGGAAAGGCCACCACACTAATTAGAAAACAGGTTATTCGATTAGGATATGAAATATACCTCTTGGATCAATAATTATACACCAAAAAAATAAAATAAAAATAAGACAACGAGAAAAAAAAAGGAAGTGAAGGCTATAGAAGATAAGATTATATAACATATACATTGAATAATATGTTTGGACGATTTAGGTTAACTTTATACAAGTTATTTGTATAATGTTCTTCCAGTAAAAATATACCGTATTTAATCGGCGTATAACACGCACTTTTTCTCCCTGAAAATAGGGAGCAAATATAGGTGCGTGTTATACGCCGATATTCCCTCCCCCTCCTCAACCTCCCTCCTCATTCTAACCCCCCCCCCCCCTCCTCAACCTAAACCCCCCTAAATAACCTGCTTCTGTTCCGGCCTCCGCTCCTTGACCCGGCGCACATGTGACATCACATGTGAGCCACGTCATTAGCATAGGTGGGGGGGGGGGGGTTTAGAATGAGGAGGTGGGTTGGGGTTGAGGATGAGGGGGGTTGAGGATGAGGGGGGTTGAGGATGAGGATTTTGCTTCAAAGTTCTTTATTTGAAAAAAAAAAAAATCTGAAATTTTCTTCTTAAAATGAGGTGCGTGTTATACGCTGGTGCGTCTTATATGCCGATAAATACGGTATTTAAAGAAAGAAATGCACAGTAAAAGTTTAATAAAAAGGTTCATTTTTTTATCAAGCCATAACTCTTCTTTAGAGCCCTCTTTAGAAGAGCACTAAAGCAGACCTTTAGTTAATTATTAGATTAATCTTTTTTTTAAATACTTTACAACAGCCCAGGCATTATGCTGAAGAAGCCTAAACTACACTAAGGACAACAATGGATTGCAATTCTGGAGCAGCTTGTCTATAACCACCTTACCAGTTTTATCTCCTCTAACTTCTCCTTCTGGACACCTTTGAATCCGGCTTCCGGCCCCAACACTCCACTGACAGCTCTCATAGAAGTCACCAATGACCTGCTCACCGCCAAGTCAAAAGGCCACTTTTCAATGTGGCTTCTTCTGGATCTCTCTGCCACCTATGACCCAGTTCACCATCCCTTCTACTCCTCATCATCACCTACCTACCTTCTCCGGCACCTCTCCTAACCCGTTGTCTGTTGGCCTACCCCAAGGATCAGTCCTAGGCCCCATCCTCTTCTCCATCTATACATCCTCATTGGTACCCAAATAAACTCTTTTGGGTTCCAGTATCATCTCTGTGCAGATGACACTCAAATCTACCTCAGCACCAGATTGATCCCTCCCTTCTAGCAAAGGTCTCCAACTGCCTCTAGTATATCCTCTTGGTTGCCGACCCACCATCTAAAACTCAACATGTCTAAGAGTGAACGCTTAATCTACCCACCCTCTACCACAGCTTCAATTCCTCACATCTCTCTCACTGTCAACAATGTCATCATCACTCCCACCTCCCAAGCCCGCTGCCTTGGGGTTCTACTGGACCCCGCCCTGTCTTTCATCCCACACATACAGTCACTAACAAAATCGTGCCTTCTCCATCTAAAAAACACATATTCAAAATACTCCATTACCTCACAAAACACTACTAAGATTCTAATACACGCTCTCATCATTTCTCGTCTTTACTATTGCAACACGCTTCTTGTTGGCCTGCCCACCACCCGTCTTTCCCCACTTAAATCCATAATGAAAGCCTCCGCCATACTCCTCTACTGTACACAACATTCAGTGTCGGCAGCTCCTCTTTGTCAAATCATTCCACTGGCTTCCCTTAGGGTCAAGATTTAAAATGTTATTCTGGAGACTAACTTACAAAGCCCTCAACAATAGCACACCCCCGTACATCTCTGCTCTCATCTCCAAATACTCCCCTACACGCCCACTTCATTCTTATAACAACCTTATTCTTTCTACCACTCTTGTCTCCTACTCTCACTCCCGCCTCCAGGATTCTCGTGCTGCCCCAATTCTCTGGAACTCCTTACCTTGCTTCACCAGGCTATCCTCCTGTCTCAAAAAAACAAAAAACAAACACACATTTCTTTAAAGAAGCCTATCACGCACAACACTTTTCTCTCCCTACTGTACCACACACAAACCTTAACCTTTAGACCAAGTCGAGTTTCAATCTTGCAAAGTGCTTTAGGGAAAGCGCTAAGGACACCGGACTCCAAGCTCAAAGACAGGGCCCTCCTTTCTTTGCAATGTATTCATTTTGTAGGTCTTTGCCTGGAACTTAACTTATGTATAGCGTTACGGAATATGTTGGCGCATAATAATAATAATAATAATAATAATAATAATAATAATAATAATAATAATAATAATAATAATAATAATAATAATAATATACAAAAATTAGCCAGAATAATCATGTATCTATTCAGAATGTATTTTGCCAAGAGATTACGCATTGCTTTACAAGTATACAATAGAGGAAAAATACAGTGTCAGACATTGGGGATACTGGCAGCCAGTAATACGCTTCATACTGTAAGAATTTCTGAGCTAATCTAGTTCTGTATGTGGCAGTACTTCTGTAGGGCCAACTACCACTTCACCATGTTGGCAAAGAATACATAAAAAATTCAAATATCTGGAAACAGGTTACACCCAAGACAGTTTAGCAAATAAAAAAAAATAAAGGAACGTTATGCCAAAAGAAGAATTTTAGAGCTGAAATGAGAGTAACACAGCAAAAGTCCCTTGTAATTATATAGGCCCTCATTCAATTGCAATTTGGCCAATTGAATAGGGCCCTAAAAAAGCACATAGCATATTTTTTTAAATACGTTTTTAGTTAGTGAAAACCTTGCTTTTGGATAGATTCTTACTAACTAAAAACTTCTTGAAAAAAATTATGTTATGTGCTTATTTAGAGGCCTATTCAATTGGCCAAATTGCAATTGAATGAGGGCCATAGTATTTATATATACTTTGATTCTTTTTTTGAGAACTGGCTGGAAGCCTTAGATAATTGAGCCTGAAAGATAGCCATGATCAACATAAATTACATGGAAAGGGCTATTCTCTACGAACAACATTAAGTGAGTGGGTAATAAAGAATACAGAAAGGGTATTTTAAAAATACATACAGATAAAGTATGATAATCAACAGGGTATGCTCTTATTGTTTATAAAGCCCCACTGCAAAATAATTAATCACATGAGTAATGTGTGTAAGAAGAGAATTACCTTTTCCATGCAAGTTATGCTTTAAATGCCTTTACAGCTCCATTTTCCAAAATGGACTCAAACTTTTTAGTAATAACCAGGGGTGTTTAAGTCGGCGTCATACAGAAAGATTTCCACCACGCCACTTTTTTTGTGCATTGCATCTTCCAATGTATACGTGTGTGCATAGCATGCCGATTGTCCACTGGATGCAGTCCAACATCCCAGTTACCATCCACCTCCTGTTATAACTAGCACATAAGAGTTTAAAGATGTCTGGCCTGGAGCAAGAGAGCAACTATCAGCTGCCCCTGTGACCAGTCATCTCCACTACATCTCTAATAGACAGGAATCCCCTCTCTGTGCTGAGAAAGAAGCACACGCAGGCAGCCCCCCCCCCCCCCCCCTCCAAAAAAAAAAAAAAAGAGCTGTTAGTGGGAAAACTTATAGGATCTAATGAAAATTAGCAAAGAATAAATAAATGGACATAAGACAGCTTTAATTACACCACTGGTAAAAAAACAAAACAGTTGCAATTATATTTGTGCACTTCATTTTAGTAAATGGCATCTTTACTGCATCACTTACAGGGCCCATATACACACTCCGTAGTGAACTAAAGAAGGTTCAACATTATCATTAAAATGATATGTTCAAACAGGAACACAAATCTTTAGCAAGAAAATCACTTAGACGTTTTACCTCCATAGCCACTACTGAAAAAGCGTTAAATGAATATAAGTCAGTATCATGCTCATTTATAAAAGTTTATAGGACATGTATGACCTAGTATTTTAGTGTTCTTCCTATTGGCAATTTTATAGGCGTTTTTTTACTATACAAGTGTCCCAGATTTATGTCACTCATTTTTGACTATGTGAATGGAAATGCATATATTTTGAAATTAGTATTGTGGATTTTTTGTAGTTTCTATCATGTATAAATAAAATAGGGGTTTGCAATAAAACACTAAAGGAGGCATATAACAAATATTAAATGGTTCTATAGACCCTTTATTTACATTTTTATATATCATATTTAAAAAGGTGCTTTTAATAGGCGATATGTATGTGCTTAATTTCTTATAGATATTACATTATTTACCGCGGCTTCTGCAGTTAAGAGTGAAGAAACACGTTTTATTTTTGACATCTAAGGTTTTCTACATTCAAGAATTTTTTAGATTAATAAAATCTATTTCAATATATGTTCATTGAGAAATATATTGTTTTCTTATTAGAGTTGAATAGTATATGCCAATTTACATTTTGTATATTTATTTTTTTATATGGTATATACACAACACACACAACACATACTATAAATAATCCACATATACATGCAAGTGGAATATAACAACTTGGATAATAATCTCAAATAAGTATTTTTTGGGAGGAAGATCCTATTGCCACTCCAACATCTGCTCCAAAGATCTATATATGTGGAATCAATACCACATTTGAGTTTTTCCAAGGTGAGAATCTGAGATACTATTGAACTAGATTTTCTCAATATATATGAAGTGATCTGCATGAGATACCGGTGCGCTCTCTCTTCCCCTTCTCATTTTTATTCATCTACAGACGCTTCAGTGGGCAGAGTTGGGGTTTGGACAGCAGCACGTGATCTGAACAACGCAATTCAGAAATATTTTTGACTTCTAAGGAACATTGACCAATTGGTAACAGAACTTTATAAATGTATAATATATTGTTATACAGGCCAATTATCCACACATAGATATAGAGTGCCTACTGTTTAATTAGGATCTAATAATCTTTGTTACTTATTTTGGTTTAAGGGTTAGATAATAACTTGTCTCAAATATTGGCAGCCGCAACTGCTGCGGACACTGGTGGAGAATTTGAAATAGGACCATAGGTGCTATTACTTTTCTTTCCCCTCAAAAAAAGTTGTGAGGTCAAAACTTTTTGGTCATGCTGTAGGGCTTCCAGCAATCAAGAAACAGCCTGAAAAGCAAATAGGTTTAAAAAATAGTGTTGGGCTATGTAGTTAGGATGCAGGCGCTTTCACCACAGCATCCTGGGTTCGAATCCAGCCAGAGAACCAAGAGGTCACACTAGTCAGTACTTGGATGGGAGACCACCTGGGAATACCAGGAGCTGTATGCTGCGGCCCACTGGACAAGGAACTGGCAACCCACTCCAGTATCTCTGCCATGAAAACCAAGTGGATCAGCATGGTGTGTTGTCCATGAGGTCACAGAGAGTCGGACACGACTGAGCTGCGCCATTTACATTGTAAATTCATACACCAAATATTCAAGCCTTGTGATGCTATGATTAAATAAACACTGCAAATTTAAGAACATTTATAAGCTGCTCTCCCAGAAGTGTCTATACACATTACCATAGCCTGTAATCAGAACGCGGCCTTTATTACACACAAAGCAGATGACAAAACCACAATGTCAGCAGATAAGAGACCAACACAGTAAAGGGCTGGTGTTCTAGGCTATGTCGGATTTCAGGAGAATGACAGGAGGTCCACAAAGCCATTAACACTGGAGAGTTGCCCTTTTCTGATAAACACAACCGTCATGAGCCACTGCCCAAATACAGTGGATAAAATGAATTTCATTTCACAGGAAGTTCATCTAAGACTCTCCACAGCTTCAGTTTAATGCTAGTCAACTCATACAAAGCTACTGTCCGCTTCATGGATTTTTGTTTGATTTTAAGAATTTTTTTTAAAAAATCACATTGAAGGCTACCTGTATTATAATGCATTGATGTTAAAAGGACCATTGCACAATGACAAAAAAATTACATATGTTTGAAAACTAATAGCATATATAGCGTACAAAAAAAACAACATTTATGCCTCTGCAGGAACCTGGAGGGTTCCATGATACATTGATGGAAGTGGTTGGAGAGAGGTGTTTACATTTCTGGAGAACTATGGGTCTACCCTAATATGTAAAGGGTCTACTTGGGCTAGTAAGAGGGAACGGGTGTGGTTTCATCTTATACAGGGTATCATACAGCTTGTGCGTGCGATATAAAACAAAATGGATTATCCATGGGATATGCAGTTGTAGTGTAGTTAGTTTGGTGTCCTCTTTCTTGAACTGCAGTGGTCCTTTTAAAAAAAAAAAAAAAAACGGTTTCACTAATCAAGCAAAGAATCCAATTGTAGTTTTATGAAGTAATAATTGCCCCTGGCTGGTGATATCCATTAGTTGGTTTGGATCTGTCACAAAGGCATATATACAATTTGGAAGTACACAAATTTTAAGGCCAGCAAGACTAAAAACGTTCACTCTTGCAAAAGATAAACAAGCAACTCCACTTTGCTTAAAAAAGCACTGGTTTTAATTTCTGGATCTAAATAATTTAACTAGACAATGACCATTAAAATTCTAAAAAAAATACTCCCAAAATAAAATACTTACTTTCAAAGATTGAACACAATTTCCACTAGCCTACATCTACTATAAGGTCAGGCAGGGCTAAGCTTTCAGATACAAGATTGTATAAATATGATTCCCATTGGGTGGAAATTTGTTTTTAAAGTGTGTCCCCCTTGACAAGCTGTGAGAGCAGAGTGTAAGGGATTGGCCTATCTTAAAACCCTTTAGAACAGTTTCTAAGCCAACGCCTCTGCTTTTTCACTTTATTATATTTTCAGGGTGAAGCCTGCTCTACTGCAGACAAAGTGAATGTAATATAGCCATTACAGATCATAACAATAGGAATATTCATGGTCAATTCAGAATGAAAATTAGCTCCACTTTGAGAAGTTCTATTTTGGATGTGTAGGCTCGGCTTGTTGGCGTTAAGCCTAAAAGGAAAGCTATACTATTGTCTTTGCACTTTCATTTATAGTCTGAGATTATAGCCTGATAATATGGCATGCGCCATTTGGACAGGAGATTTGCTTGAGAAAAAAAAAAGAGCCACAGTGAGGCCTCATTTTTTACTATGTGGTCTTGAATACTGGCATAATCTTTTTACAATGCAAAACACCAACATTACCTTTATCTCTTATATTGTTCTTTATGGAGGTGTTAATTTTTCTTATCGGAGTTGTTTACTGTTACCTTCTAAGAAGCCAGCGCCTTTGTAAACAAATAGGAGCCATTAGATCTGTTGAAACCTCTGACAATTTTAAATATCACATTCCCATTGTACAGCCTGCTCCATTGGTGCAATTAATCAGATTGCAGGGGTGTGTCCCACAATCAAGTCAATGGTAAAAAAAAGTGTCAGACTGCTTACATTTCCAGTTCGAGGGGAACAGACCTTGTAATTAGTTTATTTTATTTTTTTCTTTCTTGCAGAAAATGTAGGTTTCTACGCTCTCTGGAATTTGAGCTATGCAGACCAGCTTAGGGGTAGAAGTAGTTATTCCTCTGTACAGTGACCACAACAACAAAAAAAATGTAACTCATACACATGTATCTGTGCAGGTATGGAATGATGGTACTCACCTAAAAACAAGAAAGCTAAGGGTTAACTGGTCAGTGCAGTGTATCCTGAACCGAGGGGATGCAGTGCTATCTATCTCAGCCTTCCCCCATACAGCCTCACACATCGCACACTGCACTTGGCCCTCTGCTAATTACTAGTGCAACAGCCAGTAGGCAGAATAGACTGTATGTAAACAAATGTTATAAAAACAAGATTTTAGTGGTTATTAGTCTAATTAAAAACAAATAAAAATAGATCATTTGAATATATAATTGTGTGCTCTTTCACACCATGAACAGCACTTACAGTGGGTTCAGCGGCCCTTTAAGTTACAAGAGCAGGACTCATCTGTTGAAGTCATTGAGATCTAAATTAAGGAGCTTCTTTATCTTCATAAAATTACAGTATGCAGACATAAAAAGTTACAAATATATACAAAATGCACCAAATGTCCTATAAAAAGGATGATACTCCTGGCAAGATAGGTGCAGTACAGAAAAATCCCTGTGTGAGATAGCTGAAGAACACCAGGTCCTCAGCATTACATCACATTAAAGAGAGAACAAAGCCACAACATTTTGAAACAAAATGGTCACTTATGCAGCAACAATGAAAGCACAATCAAGAATTGTAAGGACATATATTCCGGAGTGCTTAATACTACAATTAGATTAATAAGAAATGTGACACAAGGAATACATTGAAACAGACCGGTAGCCAGAGGATACGGTGGAGCTGTATTCACCTGCCGGCTGTAATCTGTCACCCTTACGCTAGCTGTAGTCTGTTATACAAGCGCAACCAGAGGACATGGAGGTTTAAAATACTGTGAATGTTATTTGAGGGTCTTAAGCATGGGGCCATATTTGGGCCTTCCAGGCAGGAGAAGCCCTTTGAGAGTCATAGGACTCAATAAAGCTTATTGACCAATAACACTAGCAAAAAGCATTAAGAGATCATTCATCTTTTCATGTGTTTTTATTTTCCTTTTAAAAGCACCTTAAACTTTTAACATAATGAAAAAGTTTAAAGTATGATTCCCTGGTCATATTTCTTATTAACCATGAAGCCACCCATATTTAACTGCGGTACAGGGTAGCGCACAGTCAGACACTTTACCAGCACTAGAAGAAATGCAAGTTCCCAAGTACATATTAACACAGTGATTACATATCTACCTTAAGTTTCATTGTAATGGATTATTACCATTAACCTTTATTGATAAGGCACCCACATTTTACTGGAGGGCAAAAGGAGAACATGGCTACAAAAGAAGTAGGAGGTGGTTAGACAAGTGACAGGCGTGTGGGAGAGGAGGAATCAGCACTGGGATGAAGATGTCTGTGTGTCTGCATAGAACAGGTCAGTTGATATCTGATTAAGGGTTTTGTACATCATAAGCAAAATATTGACATTCTATAGTGTTCAAATGTGTGACCTGGGGGGCTTGTTCCTGCCAGCCAATGAGCAGCAATATAGCTGTACGACTCATACTTGTCTGAAATCTGCAGCTTTATATATGCTCTGAGCATTTTCTGGTTTGTTTCAGTGAAGTTAAAAAAAGGTTCTTACTTTTCCATGCAAAACACAGCATTGGTAATGTTTAACTACTCTTCTTTTAAATGCATGAATAAATGGTTTTCCATGTCCCTTTAAAGTAAAATCAGCAAGATATATCTAGAGACTGAATGCTTGATTTGAAGGAAAAAGAAAAGTTACTAAATAAAGGGTGAGATAAAATCTTAAACATTATTATTATGTTTTTTTTTTGGGGGGGGGGGGGGATATCTCCAATATTGAAGTATTTACACTATGGAACAATATTTGGTACACCAGATAACATTAGTGTGTGTGGACTTCTTTATAGCAGCAGATGGACATCATACCAGAAGCACCACCTTTGCACGTCTTAGTACAGGAGCAGAGTAGGTATAAATAAAGAAGCAGAACCCGCTACCGACCCACCAGGGCCCTTCATTCACTAGCGCCATCTCTAACTAAACAGTCCTTACATCAAGTAAGAATATTTTGTACCTTTAAATCCTTCTTCATCTAGCATCAGTGTGTAATCTTCAGGAGTTTCTGTCAAACTGAAGAACTTGCATCTTAAAAAAAAAAAAAAGCTTGTTACTTCTGTAATGGTGCAGTGAGCTTTCTAACCAGGACATGCTGACCATGAGAATGCCAGGTACTTTCCTGTTATGAGTACGCAAGAACGGGCATCCGCTAGATGTTGCTGCCGATGTCATAGATTTAGGGTTAAGGTTTAAGCTTGGAAATTGTATACAATCTCAACGGTGCTTACAAACTGTGTACAATTTTGGCAGTGCCATCTAGCAGCGCCTTGATGCATCTGCGAGTACTCATAAAAGGAAAGATCCAAATGACACTATTTTATACACTTTCAAGTGATGTAAAACCAGATAGGTTATCTATAACATTTACCCAGACTTGGATAAAAGCCTTTGTGCAATACTTTAAAGGGACAGTTTTATTTCAGCACAACTTGGAGCACACCACTGTAAAGTTCTCCTAAAAACATGTTAAAATACTTTTTGAATTTTTTAAATATGTGCCTTTTTCACAGGAAAAAAAAATAATCATAAATGAAGTGTCTGTTTACATGAGTAAATCCCCCAGGCAGACCCACAGCGGGGTGAATAAGCAACAATAGAGTTAACCCTTGAAATTCATCTGTGCAGAAAAAGGACTGCTGGAATCAGCTAAAGAGTACAGTGGGAAGTTAACATCTCCTGCTGCATTCTTGAAGTTCGGGGATAAACTTTAAATCTTTGTGTTTACAGAGAATTCAGATGGTGTTAATCATGGAACAGTCGGGAGAGTGTTTGTAAACAGATCTTAGATTTTTAGCTGTTATTAGTGTAATGAAAAAAAAAAAAAAAAAAGATCATTTTAACATAGAATCTTGTGCGCTTTCACACCATGAAGAGCACTTATAGTGACGTACATGTCCCTTTAAAAGAACGCTCATGCTGTAATTTCAAAAGGATGAAGGTTAAGGTTTGCAAAAAGAAATCATTACCTATTCTACAGTAAAAAGTGTCAAGAGTTGTTCTAGGTCATTAACTTATAAAGTTAATTTTTAAGTTAACACAGAAAAATTAGTTTTACTTGCGTACGTGTCTGACGCTGTAATTCTATTTAAGAATAATTGTTTAAAAAATACAAACACATGTCCATGGGAATCTGCCAGCTGCTTTATAGCGCAAGATGATGCAATCTAGCCTTCGCATGGAATGACACACAATACATATTAAATACTAGAGATTTAATAATACAGTAAAAGTTCTCACATAGCGTAATAAAAAAATAAATAAGAATAAAAGCTATTGCAACTCTCCCCATGGTTTCTCATTTTCAGCAGTGTTGAACCTCATCCACTTTACCTCAGCGACCTAATGTGTATGTAGATATCATGTAGGTGAAATTATACCATTAGAAAGTAAACTTCCAGGAGCAGGTGCCTCAAATGTGTGTGTAATTATATATATATATATATATATATATATATATATATATATATATATATATATATATATATATATATATATATATATAGTTATATCTTATGTACTTAATATATTAAACATATTTACCCCTTGTATGAGGGTTTAAAGCTGGCATTCTGTAAATAACAATAATAATGCCACCATTTGTTAGCACAGCCTTTAATATGATAACAATATGAGCACTATGAGAAGTACAGGTAAGATATAGACATAGTGGACCCCTGTCATGCTATCTCCTATACACCTTTGGTAGCTGCCATACACCCCCAGTTCCTGCTATCACTAGTGATATTCAGTGTTATTGTACCAGTTATTAGCAGAGCTCACAGGGGATCAGTGCACAGAGCTCTCTACATCATGATTAACCCTCACGTTGTATTAAAGGGGCCCCTACTAATAATAATAATAATAATGCCCTGAACATGCAGTGTATATGAGTCCTCCGGCTCACTGCCCATATCTCCCCCCGGATGCCCAGCTCTCCCCCCATATCTGCCCAGGATACCTGGTGCGGTGCTGCAGGAACAGGATCTTGACCAGCGGGTGAGTGTACCTCCACAGGCCGGCCTTGCTGATGCTGGTTACCCGCACCCGGTGCTCTAGCAGCTGCAGGTCCATGTTGGGCAGCCCTGCTGATCCAGCGTGGGCTCGGGGGCGGGGCATTTACTGAAGGGGCGGGGCTTGTATAATATTAGAGGGGCTAAACCTATGGGCGGTGTTATAATGACACATGAACACACAAGACCACGCCCATCAGTCCTTGTTAACTCATTATGTGCCTGGGACTAGTGTAGGCAGAGGTGTAATCTTATGTCACTATTATCTCTTTAGTAGTAACAGAGGATACAAATAAAGGTCTTGTAAAGTGGCAGGTGAAGAGACACATCATTAGTGGTCTAAATACAAATGTATTGCTATGAACAAGACAGAAATAGTATAATGTATAATTCAGTAATCACATGTAATAGTTGTCAAACTACGAGACTCGTCACGCTATGCGTTGTGTGTACGACTTAGGCGATGTCCAAAGTGAGGCGAGCCGTTAACTCGCAGCACTTAGACGATGAGCGCGCCTGTGAGCCGTTAAGGCACTAAAACTCGCAGCACAAAGGCGATGAGCGCCGAAGGCAGTGAAGGCAATGAAACACACGGGACATAGCCACCAAACTCTTAGTAAATGCGAGATCTCCAGCCTGCAAGCACTTGACCAACGCAGGACATGGAAAAGAAAATTCTGAGACGCGGGACTTTAAAAAAAAAATCCAACATAGGAAAAATACGAGGTTAACGGCCGAACCGTTCAAAGCAAAAAAACAATAAAAACACACAACATACCAAAAAAAATCATCAACAAAAACATCACACACAGCACGGGGGAACAGCCAGGACGTCCGGGATTGAGGTGGAACGGGAATTTAAGTCGATTTGGCCGGGTTTTGGCACTCGAAAATCGCCTAAGCAAGAAAAAAAAATGACGGGCAAACAAAATGAAAATGAGGCTACATGACCCTGGACCGCGCAAAACACTGCCAACCGTGTAGCACTTTCACACAGGAACGTACGAGGTACAAAATACACTATTACACAGGGAGAAAAAAATATGAGATATATGAAAAATACGAAATTAACGGGCAAACCGCGAAAAACAAAAAACAAAAAAATCCAAATACAACAAAAACATAACACACAACACAGGGGAATAGCCAGGACGTCTGGGAATGAGGGGGAACGCGTATTTAAGTTGATTTGGACGTGTTTTACCACTCGAAAATCGCCTAAGAAAAAAAATGGTCGCCCCTAAAAAATGAAAACGAGGATGCACGACCACGGACCGCGCAAAACACAGCCAACCACGTAGCACTTCCACACAGGAACGTAGAGGGACAGAATACACTATTACAAATGATGGAAAATGCTCGCATGCCGTGTAACACATAGACAAAACGATGCCACTTTACAATCCTAACTTGCGACTAATAACATTACGAATCTACAATGGCACTTTACATAAACCAACGGCACTCGCGCACGCAGCCTACTTCTAATGCACAGTTGGGACATTGATTAGAGTTTATCATCAGAGCACTAACACTCAAACTTTATATTGTATGCTGCCAGAAAATGAAAACAGATTGTTAGCTCTTCAGGCTATTGATTGCTGGTTATATCAATTACAAATAGGTAAAGTATATGCTAATGACGTGGCGCGCATGTGACATCACATGCGCGCCGGGTCAAGGAGCGGAGTGGAGGCCGGAGCAGAAGCAGGTAAGTGAGGGGGAGGTATTTAGGGGCTTTTAGGTTGAGGATGGGGGTTTAGGTTGAGGATGGGGGTTTAGGTTGCAGAGGGGGGGTTTAGAATGCGGAGGGGGGGTTAGAATGCGGAGGGGGGGTTAGAATGAGGAGGGGGGTTGAGGATGAGGAGGGGGGAGGGAATATCGTCGTATAACATGCACACATCATTTGCCCCCTATTTTCAGGGAGAAAAAGTGCGTGTTATACGCCGATAAATACGGTATCTAATCTATTTCATTATTAGTTAACAAAATATAGATATATACCGTATTGGTCCGAATATAAACCGCACCCACATATAGGCCGCACCCGTAAAGTTCAAGGGGAAAAAATAGAAAAAAGATAGTACTCAAATATAAGCCGCACCCGTAAAATTGGAGAGAAAAAGACTCTCAAAGTGATCAGCCATTGCAAGAAACAGGCTTTCTAATTAGCACTGTAGCTTTTTTTGCAGGTTACAGGCTTTACAGGATGTTAGAATCACTAAAACCGTAAATCGCTATTCATTACCGCAGTATAAAGTAAGAAAATCGGCACCCTTAACTCGCAATCACGCAAATCGGCAGTAATTTTGCTTTCTCGAAGAGAAGCCGAACATGTAACAAGCAAAGTTCGCAAGTCGGCAATGATCTTTTTACGGTTGCGAATATAAGCCGCACCCGTAACTCGCAAGCTAAAAAATCTGAAAAAAGGTGCGGCTTATATTTGGACCAATACGGTATATCTGTCTTTGTGATGAGTGACGAAGGTGCTCAGAGGAGCAAAAGTACACGAGAGGAGAGGTTCGCAATGAGCGCCAAAGGTCCTCAGAGTAGAAAAAGCTTTACATTGTGTGGCAAACAGCATTGCCATGGCTTCAAATTTTATTGCCCCTTCATTTTTGACGGGCAAGTCGCTAGTCACATATAATAGTTGTCAAACTGCGATTTGTCGTCACGCTGTGGTAAGATGTGGCAAGCTCATAGAGATTTATCCATAGCGACTTGGAGCTGTGATTGCCGCAAAAGTTGGCTCTACAAAGTATTGACTTTAGGGGGGTGAATAGTTATTCACATTGACTTTTTCTGTTATTTTGTCTTATTTGCGGTTTGCTTCACAATAAAAAAAAAACATTTTCAAAGTTGTGGCCATGTTTTGTAAATTAAATGATGCAAATCCTCAAACAATCCATGTTAATTCCAGGTTGTGAGGCAACAAAACACAAAAAATGCCAAGGGGGGGGGGGGGGGGGGGGGTGAATACTTTTGCAAGGCACTTTACCTGGATAAGAAAGAGGGGTTGCTTATAATAAGAAGGGCAAATAATGTGAATTAAGCACTTGATGAGACAAAACATCAACTCAGTGGTGTACAACTATCATCATAGATTGCATTGGAGTATCTGATATTACAAACTAGTGCCATTACTTCCAAAAAAGGATATTACATGAATAACTTTAAGCGAAGCGTAAAATAAGACTGGTACTTCCCTCGTGCGGATCAGCGTCCAAGATTTACTGGAACCTGTCCTAAATTTAGGACAGAAATATAAACCATTGTTTCCCTTTGTATACATAGATTCTGGTATAGTATCTGCCAATTGTGTAGAATATGAAAAGTAGAATCAACTTTCGGCACTAGAAGGCAAAAATGATTCCCTCCTCCATTGTGGTGCAACTCGACAGCAAGGACATTGCTATGTTCGGCGTGGGCCCTCGGCCCTCGAGGGCCTCGGGTGCGCCTCTCATAGCTCAAGGCCATTTCTGTCGGCGCGCCTTATGTACATTGTGCAGCACTGTCAAAAAATCTACAGCGTCATCTAGCGTGTGGCGGCGGCACTGCAATTATTTGCGTAGGGGAAGAGGGAAAGGACCCACCTTTCTCTCTTATGTTTCCTGTTTAGTTATAGAAGTTCACGAACCTCAAAATAAATAAGCATGTATTGGATAATGATTGGAACTGGGTAGTGATTAAGATAACAAAAAGTCGGGGAAACCATTTTTTGGCCCCACAAAGATAATAATAATTTGATCACTGAGCCATCTCTATAAATTTCATCTTTATCACTATATTTGGAAAAATATATTTTGTTTTAAATTGTTTTAATTTTGTTTTATTTCTATAAAATTGTTGTATTGGAAATAAAGGTATTAAAACAATGTAGAGGCACACCATTTTACCAAATCTCTGGTATCATAATTTAATGTTAAGCACTTTTTGTGGGAGTTTTTTTTTCTCTTCTATTAGTCTATTTAGTGTCAATGAAGTTTAAACAGATTTTATTTAATATTTTTTCATGCAAAATGCAACTTTGGTCATGCTTAAAGTATGTCCTTTTAACGACATTAAAACAAAAAAAGTGTTCCATATCCCTTTAATCCCCAGAGTGCTCATGGTGGACATACTGGGTTTATTGGGATTTTCATGCTGATCAACCCCCACCCCCATGCTGCACTGGAGAGTGATCAGCATGCTTTGGGGTATAGGTGTGAGAAAATACCCCACCCCCTTCTAAAGTGTGTTTGTTTCAATTTATATAATAGTGTTTTCTTAGTACCCCTCCATGGATGGGGCACAACTTCCAATTTTTACTCTTCCCTTTCACCACACCTTTCTCTCACAAAAAACTGCCCTTTCTCCCTCCTTACACCATCTTGGATCCCCTCCCTGCCTGGACTATGCATCCTCTGGGCAGGGAGTCCTGAGTTAGGTCATTCGAGATATCACTGTGGACTCCTAGCCTGAAGCATGCATAGCTGAGACATGGAGGGGATCCGTAATCACACCCTCTAATTATAATAGCCTGTACGTTCAAAAATATTAAATTGTGATTTTTCCCAGTGACAAAAACCAATCCAGAAAAAAGGGGCACAGTAGGAAAACAAATTGTGCTCAGAAACAAATAGACAATAAAACAATAGTGAAGTGTAGTAACTTTCGTTTATTGACACACAAGAATAACACTCACAGAAATAAATGTATATAGATTTATTCTAGACTGTCAATAACGTAAAGTTACTTACACACTATATTGTTGTTTTATTCTCTCTCCCTTCTCCTTCTCTTTAGTTCTCTGTTTCTTGGCACCATCTGCCCTCCTGTCTTGCCCCTTTTACTGCATTCAGTATTTACACAGGAAGGACATTGTGAGCCTAAGAACTGTGACTTGGAAGGAAGACTGAAGCAGTTGGGCATTGTTTTCTATTTCTATTGAGTGTGAAGAACTTACAGTAGATTTTGTTGAATGAATCAAGCGTGAGAGAAGATTGAACTTTATTTATTCATTTATTTATAATCAAAAGAAAAGTTCTACCAATATCCATTAATATCCATTTTTCAAATGTCACTATATTCGCAAGTTTTTAAGTATTTTTCATTTATTTTTTTCACTCACAGCAATTTTACAGTCATTGTACCGTTTAACTGTGACATTATTTTCAGCTACAAAGTCTGGATATTTTATTAAATAAACAGGCGACGCTGTTGCAAACAAACTTACACAATGCAGTTCTTCTAATCACCATTCAGAACTTATTGGGCTATTTGGTATTCAATACTTGTTAACTTCTTGTGGTAGAATGTCAAAATTGGATCATTTAATTTATATTCCTTAAAGTACTCATCATTTCTGATTATTGCCTGTTGTACCACCTGAATTCATTAAATGATCTGGGAGCAAAACATTACTTTTCAGAAGCATAGATAATTTCTTGAAATTCAATTGCTTTGTTCTAGATCGAGAAAACATCTTTATATATAGTTTTCATTAGAGTTTCTTATTAATATGAACTCTCTCCACTTTTTACAAATACCCATTTTAGCTACAAGCAGCTCCCTCCACCATCCACCCTGACAACAACACCAGACGGCTAAAAATGAGTCCATTAAAGAGGGGATTTTTAGGGCTTTGTTTTGAGCGCTATATTGACATTAGGGAGCCACAGTAACCCGAGTAATGGGCTTGGGACTAGTGGATTGAAAAGAAGCTACCTAAATTTGTGTAACCGGCCAAGAGACCTCCACATCTAATGTGGACCCCTCACTTTTGCATAAGCACAACAAAAAGATATCCACACACCCTAAACAAAGTGCCAAGAGTGACAGGCGGCTCTCTCCTCCTTCACAGCTTTACTGGCTGGAAAGAAGTTATGCCACAACAGATAGTGTTCTCTCATCCATGTTTATATGAAGCCCTTTTGTGTGACAGTGTGGTCTCTTGGCTATTTTTCTCACCCTCACAAGGTATCAAACTATAAAATATACATAGAGTGCACCGCAATCCTCTTGTTATCACCACCTGCATAGGAAACGTATTGATCCCGCTTGCACAACCTATCCTGGCCGCATACATCCATAGTGTTAATCAGCGCATACACCATTTTAGAGAGACCTATAGAATTCTCTCTTGCTAAGTAAAAACTTTGTACTTCACTTAAAAAAAAAAACACATTTTATCCATTAGATCACCACATAAACATCAGCAAAACAAAAAAAAAAAATAGTAAATGTACACTTTGTAAGAAAACTATATTTCAAAAGTTACCTTGATGCTAAAATGACTGCCTGCTCAACCTTCAGATTTTTTTGCAGGCAAATTGTAAATTCTATTTGGTAAATTTATAAAAAAATGGCTTCTAATAAAGACTAATGATTGGATCATTTTGGGCATTAAACATGTTGGGCATTTTTTTAATTTTGTATGGTCTCTATTTTCAGACAAAATATAGCTTTATAGTGTCATGACCCAGGGTGAAGGGACCACCAACCCTCCTGCTTACAGGACACCCCAGTGGTGAGGTTCTATCCATCTCAGCGCACAGCTGCCCTTACTAGATATCAGGATACATGCACAGCCTCAGGAAGTAAGCTTAGCAGTGGTACTATCAGTGGTTAAGGTTATAGCTCAGTCTGCAGTAATAATTCAGTGGTTCAAATAATTATATACCCTTCCAATAATCCATACACAGTGCTTATGTAATATGATAACAATGTCAGTACTATTGTTATTTATTATTATTATAATTTATTTGTAACTCGCCAACATATTCCGTAGCTCTATACATAAGTTGTGATCAGGGCAAAACAATATTAACACATTAAAAAGATTGAGGGTTCTGTGTTTGAGCTTAGAAGCTAGTGTCCATAGTGCTTTACTCAAAGCACTGTGCAAGATTGAAAACTCACAGACTTATAACCTAAGAGAAGTACGAGTAAGACGAACACCTCCTTTATTAATGTATAGCAAATTTGTATTTATTCTCCACCAGCCCCCACCCTGACCATGTTGGGAGGCCTGTCCATCAGTGATGCCCCATCCCCACTCACCCCTTGGTCCATTGATCCAGGCTATACAGGGGGTATCTGATCACATCAGGAGTTAAGACACTCAGTCTCTGATGTACAGGACCCTCCAGATGGCCTGAATGCTTCCCAATTAACACCTTATTGTCCACTGTATTTAAAGAGGAAACATGATTGGGTACCCTCTATACCATCTATACATCAATAAATAAACACTACATTAAAATAATTGCTGCCTTTTAAAGCCACACACTGCACTGTATAAAATACACACACATACATTGTCTTGTATGTAATACACACATACACACTGCCATGTGTATAACACACAAACACATACAATAACTATGATGAACCAAATATTTTGGCCCCCTTCATGAACAACATGGCTTAATTACGCACCCATAACTGTACATGATGTATTAATATATAGTATATCATGGCTCATTAACAGAATGGCTGACAGTAAAACATGGCCTACAATACACAATACAGCTGTCGTATACAATCATTTATAGTAACATTATCCATCTTGGGCCAACATGGCAACCACAGTCCAGGTATTCAGAGGTTTGGGCATTGTTCTTGGTGGGGAAAGGGAAGGGGCTGTGTTCTGGTACCAGGTACCCCTCAGGACCCACAACTGGGAGTCACATATAGGATTATGTTAATGTACAGGGATAGACTAACCTCTTTTGGCAGAAGGTACGTTGTGTTTATCAAGCCAAGAAAACCTTTTTTTTTTCTCTTGCCATTTAATGATGAGTCTAGGTCAAAAATCTAATTAATGTTACACAAATTTATTAGGAGATACATGGCTTCTGATATTAGTAAACCTCCACTAATTGCATTGGATTTAGTAAACGTAGAAAGTATCAAATGAAAGAAAAGTTACTAGTTTTATTTTTTCTTTACCTTTGACATATAGCCAAAACCACACAATAGAAAGTGGGACTTCTACTAAAAAAAACATTTATACATTTCCATATCTAAAAAAAAAAGAGATGCATAGCAAAATGTTGCGAACATGTTGGGCCTTCTTGGTAATGAAAATTTCCTGAAACCCTGGCACTTAACTGTTAATAGGCCATACATTTCAAGGGGTTAATTGTTGTAGGGAGGATTATTAAGATGGATATTAAG
Source organism: Discoglossus pictus (assembly GCA_027410445.1). Lineage (NCBI taxonomy): Eukaryota > Metazoa > Chordata > Amphibia > Anura > Alytidae > Discoglossus > Discoglossus pictus. Next base: position 398,019,650 of record CM050163.1, on the reverse strand, counting down.
ATTAATATCTTCCAAAATACTTTAACATAGCCCACTTCCACAATATAAAGAATAAACCAAATGAGACAAATGAGACCAAAATAACTTATAGTTGTTGGATAAAATACCCATTAAGTGCTCTAAATCAGGGTTATTTGTTCTCATGGACTGCCCCCTCGTTTTAAAATTTAAATTACTCAAAATATTCTATGTATGAAAATATTTTTGCATGAATAATTCATGATAATAAACATTAACAAACTAAACCTGATGTTTGCTAAACCTCTTTAGTTTGCAAGCAGTGGCCTTTCAGAGTTAACACCTTTGCATATGCAAGCTAAAAGTAGCATACTATTCATAATTAGTTTTGGCCAATCACAGGCAGGTATACATTTGAATACATTGTAGCAATCTGTAATAGCACCTTGTACAGAAAAGAATCAGGTGACGTGTAGTCTTCTGCAGAAGGCAGCAGAAGGAGCCAGACACTGCTGTGTAAGATCTCTGCATTGAGCTGCTGTTGGCATGAAGGTAAGTGGTTAAAATCTGTACCCAAATGCAGTGTTTCTGTTGGGAGGTACACTGTGCCTATGTAAGCAGCTCTAAGGGTGTGGAAAACAAGTTTTATTTGTAAATAAAATATATCTGTATGTGTATAGAATGACTCAATGTACTGTGTGTTTCCGTTATAAGTAGGCCTTTAATAAAGTATAATACCAGGGTCCCTGGTGAAGAGGGGTTACCAGTTACAAGGTGCTTGGTTGTAGGGGATCCAGTACATTGGGGAAAGAGCTGGCCATCACCAGGGGAGCTAGTTACTCAGGAGTGAATGGGGAAGCAAGCTGGAACTAATCATTATTGCCCTAAATAACATCAGGGACATGCATCTAAAAGTACTGAGGCATATGGAGGATCACGAACACCATCCCACATAGTGTCTACACTCCTGATCTGATCAGATCTCCCCTGGGAAGCCTGGGTCAAAGGTCCAATTAGCTTAGGTGTTCAGTCCAGGACCAAGGGGGTGGTTATGGGGTAGCATCACCTAATGGACAGGCCTCCCTATGTGGTCAGGATGGGGGCTGGTGGAGATTGGTGGGACTGTGTTGATGATTGAACATGAATGGACTGTGTTATACATAAATATGCTGTACCACCATTAATAAACCAGCTGCCAGTTTGAACTACAATTCACGTGTATGTTTCATTATTAAATAATAATAATCCTTATCATTGGGATTATTACTGCTGAACCTGCATTGGACCTTGTTACAATCAGTAACATTGACTGGGTGACTATACTGGTTATTGTGATCTACTGGGCACTTTGAAATCTACCTCTACGCTGGGTTGGTTCCATTCCTGCTATCAGAGCTATACAATGAACCAGACTGTCCTACTGGGTAGGTTAGAACTAGGTTCTTATCAAGCCCAACAGAAGCAGTAGGTCATCACAGGAGAGCTTGCAATTTAAGAGATAATAGGAAAGGTGAGATAAGAGGGCTGCTGAATTGGTCAGTGTTAAAGTCTGATGGAGGCAGAGGTATGAGAAATAGGATAAACTTACGGTATATGAAAATTTTCATGACTGAATTAAGAAGATACGTGGTAGACTTCTCTTAACATCTGGGTTTTCAGAGAATGTCTGAATATTTGAAGACTAGGCGAAAGTATAACAGAGTGAGGTAGAATTCCAAAGCAGGGGACCTCTCTTGAGAAATGCTATAGGCGAGCATGGCTAGAAGGTTATAATGTAAGATAAGGAGTGAGATGCAGGGAGGTAAAGTGCTGTTGAGGGCTTTGTAAATTAGGCCTAGAATTTTGAATTTTATCCTTACAGGAAATAGGGAGCCAGTTAAAGGACTGACAAATGGGAGCAGCAAATGGATGAGCGTTGGGTGAGGTGGATGAATCTGGCAGAAGCATTCAGCATAGCTTGGAATGGGGATAAGTGATTTAGTGGATGGCCAGTTAGGATGGAATTACAATAGTCAAGCAGGGACATGATAAGAAGATGGTTCAGTGTCTTTGTATTGTCGTGAGTAAAGAAGTGATGAGTTTTGGAGATGTTCTGGAGGTGGACACAACAGGTTATTTGTTTTTCTTTGAATAAATCAACTGAAATGTAAAAAAAAATATCAAGTGACATACACAAAAGCAGATTAAAGCGTTCGCTTCTGAATGAGTAAATTATACTTACATTAATTAGCTGTGGTTGCTTAGCCAGTTAAAATAATATTTATAATTTAAATCATTTGAATGTAAGATGTACAAAAGTCAGAGGTGCTCAATCCAAGAACGAACTAACCCAACCATACTTTTACCCCCCTGTGCCTTTCTCAGGGAAGAAATATCCTATAGCATCTCACTCCAAAGAGTAATTCTGACACAAAATTCCAGGCAATTCTTCCATGAACTGGAGCAAAAGCAAACCTCAGACATACGTTTCGGACTCTCTACAGCTTTGTCAGTGAGGTCCAGCTGTACTCTAAGGCACAGTGAGCAATGAGACCAAAGTCTGGAGTTCATTATGACCCTTAGGGATACCTACGGATCTTTTGCATACAAAAAAAGAAGTAGAAGTCTTGGTGCTCAATCCGAGAAAGAACTAAGCCAAGATTTTGTTTGCTTTCAATGTAAAATGCCAAGTTTGATCAGCTAAGGGCATGAAGAAAAAAAAGATACTATTGCAGCTATTTCTCTAAGTTTAAAGGGTAACTATAGATTAATTCAGATGCGTGGGAAGTTTATAACAAATTAACAACATTATTAGCTGTGTAAGCCCACCTCTGCCCCCTACCATCGGCTTAGTAGAGGTAGCTGCAAGTATACTTGCAAACCTTCCTTTACATGATCTGTAATGGCCCTGTCGAACCTTGATAAGGAAGTATGACTATAATGACAGCTTCCATGCATTAGCAGAGTGTGTTAAATTGAAAATTTGTTCTGAAAATTCTTTTATACCCATAATACACCTGGTAATGTTATAAACTTGCTGCCTACTTCACAAACATGTTTTTATTATTCTACAGTGGTCCTTTAATCCAAGTTTTATATACTATATAGGTCACTCACTTTCATACAAAAAAAAATGTTTTAATGTTTAACATTTTTGAATATATGATAGAAATGTTTAAAATAAGCGATGAACAAATATATCACACAGAAAAACAACATTTGCAATGATCAGACATCTATATGTACCGCATTATTTTTGTCCCCAAAATTTCTTCTTCATTTCACTCCTTCTCCATCCTATTAACTCTAACTTTTTCCAACCTATCTCCTCCCTATCTCCATCTCATACCACAGTTCAGGCCTTTTCTATTTACTGTCATTCTCTCTATACCTAACTCACTTTCTCTCCATCCCATCTCATTATTTTTGTCTCCATCCCTCCCTTTCTTTATCTTAATCTCTCATCTCTATGCTCCCTACCATTATTTTTCCTCTCTCATTCTTTCATTTCTTCTATATTCCACTCATCCTGTATCTCACCTCTATACCCATTACCGTCAATACACCATCTGCTCTTCTAACAGCCATGTTTTTCTCTCGTTCAGCCCTGTATGTTTCACTCTTACCCTTTCTCACCCACTCCCTTACCCCATTCTTCTTCTTTTGCGTATTTCATTTTTTCTTTCACATTTCTCCCTCTGTTCTGCTCTATGCTACTCTATTATCATCTTCTCTATCCTGTTCCTTACTCTCCTCTACCCTTTTGTTTTTCCTCATCACCTTTACTTTACTTAATCTTTGACCTCCTTAAACTCCAGCTCTCGCATCTCAACCCCTCTTCATCTCCTCTGTCAAAATGCTCATCAACCTCTGTATTTACACCCTTTTGCCCTATAGCACTTTCCTCAGTACTCTGCCTCTTACTCACCTCTACACACTTCACTCCTTTCCTCCATACTTTACTCTTCTTCTCAGGATGCCATTAATCTTTCCCTCCTCCACCTCCTGTTTGTACACCCCCCTACTCTCATCCATCAACCACTGGATGTATTTAGGTTTCCCGCTGCACTAGTGCATTCAGTTTTTGTGCCCCCTGCTTTAAGCTCCTTCTTTCTCTTTTCTGTATCTCAAATCATATGCTTATGTATATAAATGGTATATCAGAAAGTGTCAAATACACTTACAGAATGAAATATCACTGATTACAGACATTTCTGTATATATACAAACATACTTCAGTGTACTGCACTAAAACATCAAATATGCTGCACACTCCTTCATCAAACCTTTCATGCAATTCTCCTACTTTCCCCCCCCCCCCCCCCAAACATCCCCATCTGTCATTCAGGTCCCCTTTCTTTATCATTCCATCTTCTCTTTATCTCATCTATGCAAATAAAGTACACCAACTATGAGCCAATTTTTACAAGATTGGGTAAAAATGTCCCTGAAGATTGTTAAAAAAAATCTTAACTTTATTTTTCCAACACTACAACAGAAGCTTCCAAAATGTAGATTCTAATCTAAGAGAATATCTCCATGTGGCGGGGAGCACAACATGTTCAGCCTGGCGGGAGATATTCATTATTATTATTATCCTTTATTGTAAGTTGCAGAATAGTGAGTTGAAGAAGTCAAGGTGAGCTATGATGAAAGAATGTTTTAAAAATGTAGTTGTGTCTGGTGCTAAAGAGTGACATATATTTGATTTTTTTTAGGTGAAAAAGACAAGATTTTGTTAGTGAATCTATTTGAGCAATGATATAGAGGGCAAGGTCCAGTAGAACCCCAAGACAACTGACCCGGTGCGGTAGGAGTGATGATGGAATTGTCAACAGTGAGAGATATTTGAGAAGTGAACGCTGTATTAGAGAAGACAAAGGAACTCAGTCTTTGACATGTTGAGTTTGTTATGGTTGGCGGATATCCAGGAGGATATGCTTGAGAGGAGGTTGGAAACTCGTACTAGAAGAGAGGGGGATAGATCTGGAGTTGAGAGGTAGATTTCAGTGTTGTCTGCACAGAGATGATACTGAATTTCAAAACATTTTATGACGAAAATGATCGGCACTTACTTTCTGTGATCCCTAGTGCACTGAGAATTATGCTTTAGACAGAGAAAAAATAAAACAAAACCACCAAAAATGTACTAGACGTTCAGTTCACATCAAGAATAGGTTGGTACCCTGGCTGTTAGCCATGGAAAAACAAGAAACGTTTGATTAGGTATTAGTAGGGTTAGATAGCAAGACATTAAATTACATGATCCTTTATCTGGCTAAACATAACAAAAAAAAATGGGGACCATATTTATATACAGTTTTTAGGCAAGGATGAAGAGAGAAAAAATGTAGCGATGGACAAATAGTAGACATATTGGAGAGGTTCACTAAAACATCTGTAATAATTTACAAAAGATAAAGTTAACACTTTCACTTAACTGTGACCAGAAGTGACCAGGATTAATTTGGTATGTTAATTATTTAAATTTGGAGCAGAGTCTTTGAAAGCTTTGAGGAAGATCCTAATGCTTACATCTCACACAGTTACATAGCAAGTGAGGTTGAAAAAAATACTTTTTTTAATCAAGTTCAACCTTTTTAGATCTCCTATGATATGCAGTATGCAGATAAATTGTTAGTTATTATTGAAAGGCAAATGGGAAAAAAACAAGTGATTCTTGCCAATTGTCTCAAAGGGGAAAAAAATAAAATTCCTTCCTGACCCCAGATACTGGCGATCAGATTCCTCCCTGGATCAATACGCCCTCTCTAATTAACCAGGGAACCCTGAATGCCCTTTATTTAAAAATATATCAGATCCCTTTTTAAAGTTATCTATTGAATTTGCTGTTACAACCTCCTTTGGTAGAGAATTCCACAGATTAATCACCCTTACTGTGAAGAACCCTTTTCTTTCTTTAAGGTGGAATCTTTTTACTTCTAACTTCAGAGTATGTCCTCTTGTCAGTTTAAAACCTCTTGGCACAAAACGTTCACTTGACAAAGACTTATACTGACCCTGGATGTATTCATATAAGGTAATCATATCCCCTCTTAGATGCCTTTTTCTAGAGAAACTAATTTGGTTAGTCTTTCTTCATAACTTAGCCCCTCCATTCCCCTTATTAGTTTTGTTGCCCTTCTCTGTATTTTTTTCAGCTCTAAAATGTCCTCTTTATGAAGTGGTGCCAAAAATTGTACTCCATTATCCAAATGAGGGTGTACTAGGGATTTGTAAAGTGGGAGAATTACATTTCCTTCCCTTGCTTCTATACCCTTCTTAATACATGCTAATATTTTACTTGCCTTTGCAGATGCTGCTTGGCATTGAGCACTGTTACTTAGGTGGTTGTTCACAAGTACTCCAAAATCCCTTTCAATATCTGATACCACTAGATTTGCTCCATTAAGATTATACATTGCATGGCTATTTTTTCTTCCCAAATGCATAACTTTTTTTTTTCTAATTCATGCAAATAATGGAGGCTTAGCTTAACATACAGAAAAAATCCCTCCTCCTCTTTTACCATTTCCCCTGTCTTTCCTAAATAAGTTATAACCATCCAGAATAACAGTCCAGTCATGAGCGTCATCCCACCACGTTTTGGTAATGCCTATTAAATCCCATTTTTTATTAATTGCCAGTAATTCTAACTCTCCCATTTTTGCTGGCAAGCTTCTGGCATTAGCAAGCATACATCTTATGTTATGAGTTTGTAGTTCCGAAGTGCCTGCCTCTGTACTTGAGTTACATACTAACCCTCCCCTCATCTCCTCCCCCATGAGTAGTTAATTCATCCCTTATCCCCTCTACCCTTTCTACCCCATTACATTCATCTAGTCCCTCCCCCCCACTTACTAGTTTAAAAACTCCCTCAGACGTTCTACTATCCTATCCCCTAGCAAAAAAGCTCCCTCATCATTAAGGTGCAATCCTTCCCTGCTATAGAGCTTGTACCCAAGTGAGAAGCCAGCCCACCTGAGCACCCGGGAGACAGCAAACTGTTCTATTGCTGGGATTTGGGGGACAAATCACCCTGTCTACCTTCCTAATAATAGAGTCCCCTACCACCAAAATCTGTCTGTTGCTCATTGGTCAACGATGGTATTGATAGTAATTTGTCAGTGGCGACTTTTCCTTTTCAAGGGGCGGTTGATCCTGTAAAGAAAGCAGGTAGGGGAGGGCTGTTGGCAAAAGTCGACATTAATTCTGCCTTTTTTTAGGCTGTCAACTTGACAAACAGTATTTTGTTGACCTGTGTTTATCAATAGGCTGCTCAATCTCCTGTTCATATTTTGAGAAGTTTAGCTCATTCATACATTGGGTTATGGTCAAAAGATTGGGTTTAACTTCCCTGGTTCATTACTTATTAGATTACTTTTTATTTCTGGGTCCGGGCGACACATCTGACTGGTTGTCGGTATTACAGAATTTTTTGGATATAGCAGCGGAATTCGGGAAATCCTTTAGCGGCAGAAAAGACTGAAGGCCCGAAGCACAATTTTAGTATTTGGGGGTTTCGGATCAACACGCAAACCATGATCTGCAGCTTACCCTTTGATAAGGTTTCAGACCTGATGGAGTTGGTTACGCGCATGCTGACGATGAAGAAAGTGACACTCAGGGACATGCAGTCATTGCTACGTAAACTGAATTTTGCCTGCCAGATCATGCCTATGGGCAGGATATTCTCTAGGTGTTTGTCGCTCTCTACGGTTTGAGTAAAGAGTGCTCACCATCAGTTTAGAGTGATGGCTGAACATAAGGAAGATCTTAGAGTTTGGTTATTGTTTCTTTCTCATTTTAATGGGCAGTCTGTGATTATGTGGTATCCGGTACAAAATTCAGAAATAGACCTTTTTTAATGCGGCTGGTTTTAGAGGGTTTGGTGATTATTTCAAGGGTCATTGGTGTGCAGAGGAGTGGCCAAGGGATTGGGATGACAGTATCTTAAAAAAATTGGCCTTTTTGGAACTTTTTCCTATTATAGTGTCCTTACATTTATGGGGCAATAACCTGCGCAACCATCACATGGTATTTCATTGTGACAACCTGGGGGTTGTGCAGGCCATTAACTCAACTTCTGCGCCATCACTGCCAGTGGTGATGTTGCTTAGAAAATTGGTTTTAAAATGCTTGCTACTTAACATTTTTTGCAGTTCGGTGTATATCCCTGGCAAGCATAACATTATAGCTGATGCTCTTTCTCGGTTTCAGTGCGAGAGATTATAGAAGCAGCACCAGAAGCAGAAGGCCAGGAAACCCCCATTCCATTATAGAATTATGAAATTTAGTATTCCAGGTATAGATGCACTAGTCTGCAACTCATTGGCTAAGGGTATGTGGACATATTACAATAAAGTTTGGGCATAATGGGTGCTCTTCTTTAATGATGAAAAGCAGCAGGTGTTGCAATGTAACACAGTACAGGCTCTGTTAGTTTTCCTAATGAATAAGCATTTGCAGGGTATTTCTACTACTGCCCTTGCAAAAATGTTAACAGCATTAGCCATTTATTTTAAACTTCATGGTTTTGAGGACATTGCAAAAAACTTCTTGTGAAGCAAGTGGTAAAAAGGCTGAGTAGAGGTACGAGTAGACAGGTTGAGGATAGGAGCAGGCCGGTCTCATATTCACTTTTGGAACGGGTAGTTGAATCGTTAAAGTCCAATACAATATGAGGTTTCAGAATTGGTAGCGGCTTCAAGATCTGTAGCTGGGGGTTTATTTGTATCAGACGTAGCAGTTTATGACACTTACATTTCCATCTGTATTAGGAGATCTAAAACTGATCTGTTGGGTCATGGAAAAACGGGGGTAATTTATGCAGTTCCTGGTTGCAGTTGTTGCCGCCTTTTATGCATGTCTCACTACTTGGGTTGTTGCCCCATGGGGGAGGATTCCTTGCTGGTTCATAGGGATGGTTCCAGTCTGTCTAGATTGCAATTTAAAGCGGTGTTCATGTATTTCATTGTTACAGCTAGATACAGGGATTGATTAGAATTTGGGTGGCCACGGAGGCGGCTAGATTAGGATTGGATGTTGATACTGTGAAGAAGATAGGGAGGTGGGCGTCAAATAGATTCCATTCATACATTCGTCCACACTTGATGGTTTAACTTTGTTTCTTTTTAGGTCCCCTGATTCCTTTGTGGATCTTTGGGCATCCATTAATTTACTGGGCCAGAGGAACGGCTGCGATTCAAGACAGAGGGGCACAGTTGGGGTTTTGTTCATCTGTTATTGATATCAAATGGTTTGGCATTAGGGGCATGTGGTGGCATCAGTTGCTGCACAACATAGTGGCCTATTCCAGAATGTTTGGGTCCCCTGTAGGTTTGTTCATTTATTTAGGGGAGAACGATTTGGGGGTGGTTCCCATGAAGGATCTAATTAAGGTAATAAAGTTTGACCTTCGTAGGCTGCTGGTGTTGTTCCCGGGACTGGTTATCATTTGGTTGGGTATAGCCCCACGTTTAAAATGGAGGCTAGCCTTGGACACAGCTAGGCTTGATAAGGCCTGAGTTAAGTTGAATAAAATAGTTGCTTCATTTGTTAGGCATTTGGGGGAATTGTTATCAGGCATTATTACTACACACAAAAAAACAGCAACCTCACTCAGGGAAGTGTTCTAGGGAATTCACAGAGTGGAGACTTTCCATTTGAGACCGTGATTTCCTTTAAGGTAATCATAAAACATTGAAAAGCAGAATCTGAGAATGGTATTCTACTATATACTGCAAAAAGATACGATTGTAATGTTTTATCGCTGTCCTTGTTTAAAATCGTATGTCCTGTTTGGTAAAGTTGGTTGCATTCATGCTTCATATAAGAATAGTCACTTTATAAGGTTTATTCCTGTTTAATTGCAGTGTTATGTTTTACTGTGGTCCAAATTCTGATTAGCAGAACATAAGTTTTTAGCTTCCAGAAAAATATGATAAATAATATAGCTCCTCAATAGGGCAACCCAAAAATGCTCAATATTTTTAAAAAGCTATTAAGCAATCAATGTATAGTAAAGATATAAATGTGAATGTATAAAGATAGATAGATAGATAGATAGAAATGCTGTGAAATACAGTGAGCGTATGCTTAAAAGGAGTGAGCTTGCATTGTGGTCTCATTTGCATGTCGCCACCCAGTTTCCAGAGTGCAGTGCATTAACTGTATTTCTGAAAAATTTATTCTTTAGGCATTTAAATGTAATTACAAATGTACTATTCATTGCTCATTGCTTTGGACATGGGCAAGGACGCTGCTTAGCAGCTATGGGCCACAATCTGTAATGGATGGCTTGTTGCTTAGGGGATATGTGCCAAATATGCCTGAAAGGCTGATGAAAAGTCATGTGGTGATGAAAAAAGGCATATCCTGGGACGCTGCTTAGTAGATATGGGGGGGCTCGTTGCTTAAAAGCTGTGGGCCAAATATGCATGGAAGACTTATGGAGAGCCGTGTGGAAATGAAAAAGACGTGTCTTTGAACGATGGTTAGTAGATATGGGTGGCTCGTTACTTAGAGTCTGTGGGACAAATATGGATGGAAGGCTTATGGAAATGTGGTGGTGGAAAAAGGCATATCTTTGGATGCTGCTTAATAGATATAGGCCAAAAATTACAATGTAGGGCTAGTTGAAAGCTCAAAAGTGTTACTTGGTGTAAACTCCATGCAGTAAGGAGTAGAATCATGGCTCTCCTGCAATGTGAATGTTAGGCACATATGTTCAAGTGTCAAGAAACCCAACCCACAAAAGGTACAAGGACCTAAATGGTGGGAGTTTGTGATCATAGCCGGAGCAGCTGGTCTTATATACTGACACCATATCTCTTCCAAAAAGATTTTACAAGCTTTGCTATGTTAAAAATAACACAAATAATGTTAAAAGTAATGTGTGACCATTTTGCAGATCTGGGGGTCATTCACACAACCCTTAAAAGAAGCATACATTACTTTCAAACCCATTATTGGACACACAGAACATACATTACAATCCTCATTTGAGTGGTTGGTGGAGGAGAGGAGCACATTTGAGAGATTCTGTATAATTGTTGTTATATAGGAACTAGCGACTTGCCCATCAAAAATGCCGGCAATAACATTTGAAGCCTGGCAATGCTGTTTAGCACACAATGCGCGGTTCTACCCCCTATAAGTTGCGAGCCTCTCTCCCCTCTACTTTTCTTTGTATGCTGCTTAATAGATAACTAAGAAATTACAATGTAACTTAAAAGTGTTACTTGGTGTAAACTCCATGCAGCAAGGAGTAGAATCATGGCTCTCCTGCAATGTGAATGTTAGGCACATATGATACCTGACCCCTTTGTAGCCTGTTTTGTGGGCTTGGGAGATCCAGTGAAGGGCACTGCTTAGTGGATAGGGGCCTAAAATCTGTGAATTAAGGGCTTGGTGAAAGCCAAAAAAGACATGGAATCACGGAGGAGCAACATGCAAGCACAGACTCAATAATGAACTGAGGTGTGCAAGGAATAGAACGCCCAGAAGAGCTTTTGAAGGTAGGAGGGGGACACTCCCACAAACCCCAGACTAGACCTGGTGTAAATTCAGCTCTGGTCCTGTCAGATAATTACTGAATACAATCAATGTTAAATAACATAAGGACAACTAACCCTAACTTAGAGGGAAAAAAAATCATTCACGCAAACTGCAATACTTACAGTATACAATACAGAGCATGCAGTGACATGGGGCTGCATACTATCTAGATAAACAGAAGCACTCGCCAACTGATAACTTCCCAGTTTAATTCCCCTTAGTTTCTTCTACCTCCAGACCTATAGCCTCACACATCCTTATGCCCTGTGACCTCGAGTGAGGTTCTCAGCTTCAGGCATGGAATTCTTATCCATGGCTTCCCCAGTACACCATGTCTACGTGTGCCCCACTGTGACCGGTTACCTAAAGCAGGGGAGGGACATTTGTATATGACCGAACCATGTGCAATGTTTACCTTATGGTTACTGTGTAACTGTTGCCTATTGTCTCAGCTCTGTAATGTCCCAACAAAGTATTCCTGCTTTTAGCTGAATTGCAAGGCATGGTTCTTCGGCAACAATCAAATACTTTGAACGAACACTAGTACTAGCCAGAATATTGCCCCATTCTGGTTGTACCTGCTCAAGTGTCAAGGAACCCAACCCACAAAAGGTACAAGGACCTAAATGGTGGGAGTTTGTGATCATAGCCGGAGCAGCTGGTCCTATATACTGACACCATATCTCTTCCAAAAAGATTTTACAAGCTTTTCTATGTTAAAAATAACACAAATAATGTTAAAAGTAACGGGTGACCATTTTGCAGATCTGAGGGCCATTCACAGAACCCTTAAAAGAAGCATACATTACTTTCAAACCCATTATTGGACCCACAGAACATACATTACAATCCTCATTTGAGTGGTTGGTGGAGGAGAGGAGCACATTTGAGAGATTCTGTATAATTGTTGTTATATAGGAACTAGCGACTTGCCCATCAAAAATGCCAGCAATAACATTTGAAGCCTGGCAATGCTGTTTGGCACACAAAGTGTGGTTCTCCTCCCTATAACTTGCGAGTCTCTCTCCCCTCTACTTTCAGGCCTCACGATGAATGCCTTTGGTGCTCATCGCGAGCCCCACAAAGAGCGGCTTTGCTGCTCATTGCAGGCTTTGGCCAACCCGAAACTTCCGGCCTTGCGATAATAATCGTGCGACTTTGATGCTCATCGCGAGCTCCACATTGAGCGCCTTTGGCGCTCACTGCAAGCCTCTCCCCACTCTCTTCCTCCCGTGTCTCTTTGCCCCATCTCCCTCCCCGTGTCTCTTCCCCTCTCTCTCATCCCTGTATCTCTGTCCCCCCACGCCCTCCCCTCTGTCTCTTTCCACCCCACTCCCTCCCATGTGTCTCTTTCCACCCTATCTGATGCTGTTTGCATTTACTGATGTGAAACCATTTGCGAGCTTGGGAAATTATTAATTTTCTCCAATCCCAAAATGTGTTTACGGCTGCCATTTTTTCCCTTGCTTAGCTGTTTTCAGACCTATGGCTGTTAAATATAAAATTAGCTTGCAACCTAACTTACAGGCTCCCTGGCTCACCCCCTGTGCTGTGTGAGAGTTTTTAAGCCGAAAGCCGAAGCCAAAAGGACAACCAGCTGTGGATGTGTCTGAAGGGGAAAGGAAAGTCCGCTGCTGCAAAGACCAATTCAGAGGAACCTGGAATGTTAGAACTAAGAACCAAGGCCAACTAGATGTGATCAAGAATGAAATGACAAGGTTAAACATTGATATCCTGGGAAGTGGTGAACTTACACATTAGATAACCACCAGATCTTCTACTGTGGTCAAGAATCCCGCAGAAGAAATGGAGTAGCCATCTTAGTCAATCAAAGAGTGGCCAAAGCAGTGCTCTGTTACAACCCAATAAAAGACCGAATGATTTCAATTTGAATTCAAGGCAAGGCCTTTAATATCACAGTGATCCAAGTCTATGCTCCAACCACAGATGCTGAAGAGGCTCAAGTAGTCCAGTTCTACAAGGACATTCAACACGTCATAGATATAACACCAAGAAAAGATTTTACTATCATCACATGAGATTGGAGTGTTAAAGTAGGGAAGCAAAATACACCTGGAATAACTGGCAAATTTGGCCTTGGAGTATAAAATGAAGCAGGTCAGAGATTAGTAGAATTTTGTCTTGATAATTCTCTGGTCATAGCAAACATCCTCTTCCAACAGCCTCTGAGACGACTCTACACATGGACAACACCAGATGGACAACATAGAAATCAGATTGACTATATACTTTGCAGCCAAAGATGGATGAGCTCTATTCAGTCAGCAAAAACAAGACCCGGAGCGGACTGCGGCTCAGACCATGAGCTTCTTATTGCAAATTTGAAAATTAAACTGAAGAAAAGAGAGAAAACCCTCAAACCAAGTTGTTCGAAATAAATAATATCCCTTGTGAATATGCAGTGTAAGTAACACATATATTTAAGGAATTAGACACGGAAGATAGAATGCCGGAAGAACTTTGGACCCAAGTTTGCAACATTATCCAGGAAACAGCAACAAAGAATATCCCTAAAAGTAAGAAGTCAAACTGACTATCTGATGAGGCTTTGAAAGTAGCCCAGGAAAGAAGGGAAGTGAAAGGTAGTGGAGATAAGAAAAGATTTGTCCAACTGAATGCAGAATCCCAGAGGATAGCAAGAAGAGACAAGGAGACATTCTACAATGAGCAATGTAAAGGGATTGAAGAAAATAACCGAATGGGTAAATCAAGAAATCTCTTCAAGAAAATTGAAGAGTCGGCATGATAAAAGACAAACATGGTAGGGACTTAACAGAAGAAGATCAGATAAAGAAGAGGTGGCAGAAATACACTAAAGATCTATATAGGAAGGATCTTAACAGCAGTGATGACCTCAGTAGTTTGTCCAATGAGCTGGAGCCAGCCATCTTGGAGAGTGAAGTGAGATGGGCCCTAGGATGTCTTGCTAATAATAAGGCTGCAGGAGGTGATGGAATCCCACTTGAACTATTCAAAATTATATAGGATGATGCTGTGAAAGTGTTACTTGCCTTATGCCAACACATTTGGAAAACTCAACAATGGCTAATAGATTGGAAAAGGTCAGTCTACATCCCAATCCCAAAAAAAGGCAGTGCCAAAGAGTGCTTTAATTATCGAACAATTGCTCTAATTTCACATGCTAGCAAGGTAATGCTTAAGATTCTAAAAACTTGACTCCAACAATATATGGACCAGGAACTACCAGAAGTGCAAGCCGGGTTCCGCAGAGGAAGAGGCACAAAAGATTGCCAATGTCCGCTGGATAATAGAGAAAGCAAGAAAGTTAAAAAAAACCCCATTTACTTCTGCTTCATAGACTACTCTAAAGCCTTTGACTGTCTGGATCACAAGAACATGTGGCATGTCCTTAAAGAGATGGGAGTACCAGATCATCTCATCCTCCTCCTATAGAATCTGTATGTTGACCAAGAAGCCACGGTCAGAACCGAACATGGGACAACAGAATGGTTCAAGGTTGGGAAAAAGAGTGCAACAAGGTTGTATATTGTCACCCCTTTTATTCAACTTATATGCAGAGTACATCATGTGTAAGGCTGGATTGGATGACTCCAAAGTCGGAATCAATATTGCTGGAAATAATATCAACAACCTCAGATACGCTGATGATACTACTCTGATGGCTAAAAGTGAGGAAGAACTAAAGGACTTTTGGACTTATCATGAGATGGCAGGATTCCCTAGAAAAGACTTTGATGCTGGGAAAGATTGAAGGCTCAAGAAGAAGGGGACGACAGAGACGGAGATGGATAGATGAGGTCACTGAAGCAATGACCATGAACTTCATGGAGCTAAGAAGGGCAGTGACTGAGAGATGCACCTGGCGTGCTGTGGTCCATAGAGTCACTGAGAGTTGGACATGACTGAATGACTAAACAATAACTTGTAATCTATAAAATCCGGTAACTAGTTATTTCTGCACTTCCTTTTTATACAACCATTTGTAATACTGGTTGGACCTCGTAAATAATGCTTATGGACCACTGGTGGTCTGCAGACAAAATTTGAGGACATCTTAACCAGCATATAGAGGAATATTTTGGGAGCTGGAGGAGGTCGTAGCTAGAATATAAAGCAATGCTGATACCAAGAATACTGTTAGACGCACCACTATAATAAATGTGGTGTTAACCAATTAGCTATTTCAGAATCCAGAACTAAACTTACAGTATTTAAAGTGCTATACCCAATGGATATTTTGTCAAGCTTCCCCATACATACATCATGCTTTTTCTTTGCATTCTGTGCCAATGTATCATAGAAAGTTAAAACATATCCAGGTGAGTGTACATGTCTTTAAAAGGGTTAGAATAAACATGTCTACAGTATAAGATCAAATAGTTATTATTGGATGGTAAAGCCTCTAGAATAGCAAACACTCTGTTTGTGTTGTCATGTGCTTAAGGCTTCTGAGTACTTCGACATAAAATATATATTGCAGGTGTGTCCGACTCTCCGTTACCTCATGGACCACATCATTCTGATCCACTGGGTATTCATGGCAGAGATACTGGAGTGGGTTGCCAATTCCATCTCGAGTGCACCACAGCATACAGTTCCTGGTATTCCTAGGTGGTCTCCCATCCGAGTACTGTTAAGGCCCACCCATGGCTTCAGGGTGGTGTGACCTCTTGGTTGCCTGACTAGAATTGAACCCAGATCGCAACAGTGAAAGCACCAACTCCTGACCACTGGACCACCACGGTACCCCAAAAAAACACATATGCTTTGCCATTAAAGTTTAAAGAGATATGCAATTCATCAATACTGCTAAACATCATCAGAACCATGTGTATGTTGTTTTATAATGCCGTACTTTTATTAATATAGCCCAGTTAATTTTGCAACAATTTGTTACTGCAGTAAACATCAATAGGAGCAATTAGACCAGGCTTGTAATGTATTGTATAAACATGATCCCTATAAGCTCAATAAATCCTGCAGTGAAACTGACATCTGTTTAGACCTAGGATAAATAGAGTTTGAGTGAAAACAGCATCAAATTAAAAGTTTCTTCTTGACTTTAACTGCTCTACTTGATGGTACAGAGCAGGTTTGTAATGAATAAGTACATATGGATGTTGTATTCAGTACAGGTGCTACTTGCACACCTGTGAGATTTACCTCACCCCCAGTAGGTAGCACTGAGTATCTATGGGTTCCAGTTATTTTGTTATGCATGTGTTAGACATGTGGTTGTCACCGGCCAGTCTGCCAAACCTCATCTGACAATTCTCAGGGTAAAGAAAATGGAGGCGCACCCTAACATGTTAAACTGATTACTACCATTAGATGCTTTTATGGAAAATTGAAGAATTTATCTGCAATAAAAATGTCCTATCAAATCAGGGTAAATTAGATTAAAAATAATTCACATATATCAATCAACCTGTTACAAGTGTTCTTGCTCTCAGTGAAAACAAAAAGTTAAGAGCCACTGATCTACAATACACCTGTCCCTACCAATGCCAGGTGCCATTCTGGCAGCCACACAATGTTTTCTTCCACAATCACATCGTTTGTCTTATAGGAACAATGAAGTCAGATAGTAGTTACATTGAAAAGAGGAGGTTTGCAATGGTTACAAAGTGTTCTTCTAGTACCTCTACAAGTTACTTTTTGACATGTTTAAGCATTATCACATATGGCCAGTAGAGGGAGTGACTGCATTTATCTATAACTCCGTAATTAGGCTGATTTAGTGACTATTCCCATGCTAATGTGTTAATCAGAAAATAACTACTTTGGTCCAAAAGCAGTTTGTATGTAGGCATTTTAATCTTTATACTATTTTTCTTTTTTTTTAGGCCTAAAAGGGTAAATTGGTCACCACAGACATTTTTAGCATGTGATAGAATAAACACAAGAATAGATAATAATATAAAAACTCCGAAAGGAACATGGAAGGTTTCCGGACTTCAAAAAGGTTTATAATATACACATGTATCTATTTACTTTTATGTACGTTATTTTTCTGCCTAAAATCATACAATTCTACCGGTTTGGATCTGCCCTCTGTAGCTCGTGAAACACATGAATATACAGACTACGAATTGCAGTGTTTCAAATTATTCAGAGATCTGTCTCAAGTATCATGTTGCAGAATGTTGTCACTGATTGGTTACTAGGAGACAGTGCCACCCCTCTACTTAGAAGTACACGATCTTCATGGGCTGCAGAGAGGAGCAACCAGTTAGGAACGGTTTTAAGATTTTAGGCAGAGAAAAAACAAAAACAAAAAAAATGCTTTTTAGCACTTTTTAATAAAATTAAGTACCCAAAAGTAGAGATACAAAAACGTATGTTTTGGTCCAAGTGAAATTGGAAAAAAAATCAATGTCTCTTTAATTAACAGTCATAACTTTCAATAGATAGATAGATAGATAGATAGATAGATAGACTAGATAGAGCTCACAGCAAGTTTATTTATCATTTGAATGATATGGAACCCATGTGCTAAAAGACCACTGTCATAGTAATAATAATAACCAGCATGGTTTACTATATTGGTAGTCAAGCAAATCATGAGCATAAAACATTTTAGAGAAAATCAGATTTTATAAAGACTGTTTATGTATAAAATAATTCATCTGGTCTTTGTGTCATCACTTCCAAAGGCTGGAGCAGTTTGTTATTAATTGCTATACCGAGAAACTACTTTGCGTGATCATGTATTACATAAACTCATTACTCCTACCAATATCCAAAAGCATGAAAAAGTATGATTTAATAGCATGGACTAAGGATGTTTTGCAGTGACATAATAGAATTCCTTTTTTCACAGCAAAAGATAAGAACATCACCGACACACCGTTGAGGGAAAGTTCTGAGGATAAAAAGTTTAACCATTTCAATAGCTTAGAAGGCAGAGAATACAGAGAGCTTTGTAAGATGGACACCATACATGAACACATATACACACTATTTATCTTTCTGTCCATATAAGGTATGAGAGCAGGACACAGAGGATTATCTGTCTGTATAAAATAACACATTCTTCACTCGCACCAGACTGTAGTGCTCCAGTGCTGACCGGTTCTGTGAAGCAATATATGTTCTGTAAGAAGCAGGTGAATGTAACTCACAACTGGAAAATAAAAATATAAATAATATGAGATTTGATTACATCATGGTGGAAGACCGTACTCTTGCCTCTTGCTTTTTTGATCTTCTGGGCCCCTTGTTGTCAAACTTTTCCCATTCTGATATCACATTATGTCAGAGCAAAGCTTTTTCCTAAAACTACCAAACTGTTGGTATCTTTAATATCCTTTAAAAATATTATTTTTACGTTCAATGATGAAAGAATTTAAAATATTAATGTATTTGCTTAGACAAATAAAACCTAAGCATTCTTTTTAACCAGTGAATGTTAAAAGAATGTAACACTGGTACAAAACCCTTTATCTTCTGTGATGATTTACTGGCTGCTCTGTTTCCACATGTATTACAGCTTTCCTTTAATGTAAACTTACATAAACACAAATAAAGTTATACATAATGTACATAGTAAAGCCAGTATTCAGTCCGTAAAGACCAATCAAAACGAAACAGGGACATTTTATTTAATCTAAATATTGGCAAGCTTCTTTATTTTTTGCAACAGATAAATAAATATTCCTGCTTGGCTGTGTTTAGGATAAACATATTATACACCCCTTTCCTGTAGTGTCAGGAAGAATAGTGTCACTTGGTCTTCTGAAGACAGATTTCCTTCCCTCTGCCTCTTGCAGAGACACACAGACAGTTTCTCTTCTAGGTCAAGATCCAAAAGAGCAACTGAAAGAAAAGTTAAAATGTTCCTTTGTGCCCGAATACTGAGCGAGACGTATTCTCTATTAAACCTTTTACAAATACAAACTATGTCTGTGGAATGAAGGAAGAGAGCCTTCATTTTTAGCTTCCTGATTGGTCCCATATATCAATGAAACAATGAGATCTTTGTGCATAGCAAGAGACATCCTGCACTCAGCAGCAGAACATCAGGAATGATAACCATTATGGAGGTTGCGACCAGCACATATAGCAGTGACACCAGTCATCAGAACAAACACTACTTTTACAGCCTCTGGTGGGAGACAGTACCCACAGTTTGTCATCGGACCCTCACTGTCTATCACTCCAATACATTCTTATCCCTTCACTGGGTAGAAAACAAAGAGGGCCATTCGGGAGTAATGAGCATAGTACAAGAAATACAACTTATTTAAAGTTTGGAGAGTATGGACTGATGGTGTTTCTGGATCTTGTGTACATTTCATTCCTGGATCTGGGACAGAATACACATCCATAATGATACCAAAAAGAAACACCTTGCTATTTTCTACGCACACACACAGCTCCACCTCTTCTATAATCCAATGTAGTTTTTTCAAATCAGAAGGGCTAGCTTTGTTCCATGTGACCTCATATATATATATATCTATAGGATATAAGCACTCCTGACGCAGACCACTGGGATTAGGTTGAAGTGGTTATAAATAGGTATCTTCACTCTCTTTGGAACACAAACTCTCGCTGGATTTGTGCACAGTGAGGGAGTCTTTTTCAAATTGTGTGGACAGCAGAGGTTTGTCTTGCCCCTGCCTGTGGTCTCTGGGTTTCTCCCCACCATTTTCCTCTTTTACGGTCCCGTTGAGTTGATCTATTTTGGTCTTGCTCTTTCTCTTTTCAAACCTTTTCTTTTCTTTCTCCTCCTTTTCCTTCTCTTTTGCCTCCTTGGCTTTTTGTTTCTCCTGCTCCTTTTCCACTTGCTTTTGCTCCTTGGTCTTCTTCCCTGTTGTCATGTTAGGAGGTAGGATGATAGAGGGAGAGTGCTCCAATGCCTTGTGATTCCGTGGCTCTGTGTCACAGATGGCTTTGGCCCCATGCAAGCGAGGAGGAGACTTGCACTGCAGCTCCCCATACTCTTCCTTCCATTTCTTCAGCTGGATTAAGTGCTCCCTTTCCACATCCCGTTCTGAGATTGGCAATTCTATGATCTGAAAAGGAGAGATACTCATTAATTCAAATAAAGCATTCCCCTGTAATCATAAAGAACTGGAAAGGGAAAGGTAGATCTTGCTCTACTAAAGGAAGTAAAATAAATAAAATAAACCCATTATATAAAAAAAACAGAGCAAAACAGCCTTGAAGCTATGCACACCCAAACTATATAGCAAAGAGAAGGTTGTTTTTTTTTCTTCTTACTTTCATTTCACAGATTGTATTCAGTGTGTACCTCAACAGTAGGAATAAGTAATGTCATTTAACAGATAGGCAGTGCCCTATTTCAACAAAAAAGGTGTATTGAAAAAGCATTTCCATAAATACTGAAATGTTAAACCAAGACTCTTGTTTTGTTGTATTAAGGGTTGCTTGTGTATTTTCTATATGTGGTTATATTTGCATCATAATCTAGGAGGGTACTTAACTGAAAAACTAAACCCAATTAAAAAAAAAAAAAAATAGATGTTACTTTGGAAGTTCCAGCTTGATATTTTGTTATCAAATTAATGCTGCTTACAAAATTGCACAGAAGTAAATCAAAAAAAAAAGTTTTGGGTCTAATTCTTTGTAAACACCATATGTTAAATGCAAGAGCTAGAAAGACAACTATGGGGGCAAACTGTGTGCACTGTAAAATAGTATCACAAAGCATTCCCTTGTGTCCTATGGCTAATTTGCATCTGCAATCCTATAGACAACCATGTAGAGAGTGTGTCACACAATGTATAATACAATGATGACATCGCTCCAGTATGTACAGGGCAGATAGCTCCATGCAGACTATTCTAGCCTACAGAAGCCTAATCTCTTCAAGACCAGGGTTTCCTGCTTGGCAGACACACAGTTGCTCTTTTTATTGTAGAGCACATTAGGATTCAGTCAGGTATATAATTTCAAAGCAGGATAAATGAGCCATATTCTTACCTCTGGAATAAGAAAGTTTTCATGCATGTATTTAGGGTCAATGGCCTTCAGCTTCTCCATGGTCTCATACTGACCCTGACATGATTTGAGCTTCTCAGAGGAACCAAGTGAATACTTCAGCAGAATCAGGGCCACACGGAAAATTATTTTTACACCTGCATGAGAAAATAATCATAAAGGAAACTGTAACAGTAGGGTTGTTGCATTTTTTTAAAATCAAGACTGCATACCGAGTACAAGCTTTAATTTTTCATCTTATGAAAGTAGAACTCTCAACACTTTCTGTGCCAGTTAAACTATTGTCATTTGTATTCACAGTATGCAAGGAGTTAGCATTACAGAATGTGTTGGTGCTTTATAAATAAAGATGCATACAATGTGTATAATAAAATAAGTTATAGCTAGGTCATATGAATGTATTTCTCCACAGTGTATCCTTTAGTGATTACTAAAGGAAAAAAGAATACAAATAGACACAGTAGAGAAAAGTATAGCATGTCACACTCACAAACCTTGTAACAGTAGTTTTTGAATGGAAAAAACAATTTGATCCTGCATTCAGAAAATGATTAAAGCAGCAGAAAAGATTTATTTTCCTAGCTTGACCCGTTGAATGAAATAATTTAAGTGGGTGGAAATCAATTAGCTTTATGTTTGCTTAGGGCAGTACTGCCAAAGCTTCCCATCGCCTAGGTCAGTCCAAGAGGAGAAACAATCCCCCTCAACCTTACTTTAATGTAACGTTTCTAAAATCAGAATACTCTTCCTTGCATAAACAAATGCAGGATATACAATATGATGTCAGTTTTACTTCATTATCTTTCTGAGCATTATTTATTCTATATATCCAGGTATGGGAAGAAGTTGGGTTATACCTTTTTTACCTCTAAAATGTTAAAAATGTTACTGCAGCAAATGCCTGTAATACCTGGTACCACCTCAATCAGCAAGGAGGTTAAAAGAATAATTTAGGACCCCATTTCAATGCTTTGTACACAAGATAGGAAATTTTATTTTTTATTCAAAACCCCATAATCTACCAGTCACGTGATATCGCCTGCTGATAACTAAGATGAGATGAGAGTGAAATAAATAAGATACTAAAAAGAAACACATATTTAAGTGACGCACCACCGGGAGGGGCAAGACACACAGTCAGCAAATGCTTACAGACAGTAACCAAAACACAGACACACAGTTTCATGCAAGTCTTAGAAAGGCCTGTCCAGACAGGCCACTCACACACCTTAATGAGTAACTACAGCCACATCTTACAGAGGGAGCCTGCATGTCCCATAACCTCACACAGACTATCGTGTACAAATTCCTCTCCAGTTGAGGGGAGAGCAGTGCCTCTTTACTGAAAAATATTGGCTGTTCTATTACTTCTGATGCTTCCACAGTGCTAACACTAATATAATATAAAAGGCTATTAAAAGGGTGTAGACAACAAATATATACATTTTAATCACTCCAATTTCCTTAGTACTTGTGTGACCTGTACAAAATGCCAACACATACATCTAAGCCGGGCTCATACGCTTCATAAATATTAAGATTCAGACAAAAATCAGTAAAAACTGCTGCACAATTTACCAAACATTATTAAAAGTTGAATTCCACCATCACAGAGCAAATACAGAAGTGCTAACTGGACAAACCCTCAATGAGAAGGTATATTCATATCAGACTTTTTTTTTATTTTTATAAAAGAGTCAATGTTTTCTACAATAAATACAGGAGACTTTTAACAATACAGATTTATACAAATACAAAAAAGGAGCTGCGTTTACAAATTAGATAAACGTTTCTGCAGTTAGCAGAACAACCCAATTTAAGGAAAGGTCTATTTGAGCTCAGGTGGGATGTTTCTAGTTACAGAGCCATTGAATAAGCAGATGTATATGAAGGATAATTTATTGCGTGAAAATATTTTAGAAATATATATATATATATATATATATATATATATATATATATATATATATATATATATATATATTCCATTTTTTTTACCTTCACAAAAAAACATGTCCCAAACTCGCAGGACAGAACTCCAGGGTAGGGTGCGTGAGAAGGCGCACATAAACCATTCGGTCATGTACAGGATAGGGTCAATCTTCTGCTTGCTCAGATGTTTGTAAGCTACAGTGGACACTTTGCGAAGAAGAGAGAACAGAATCCTGCCATCAAGCTGAATCGCTTCCTACAGAGAGAGAGAGACAGAAAGAACATTAATACCACCAGCAGCGATAGAAGAGGGTCAGAATATACCAGTATGATCATGTCTGCAGCACAATCCTTGTACACAGTTTGTACAGTACAACCTAGTGGTTGTACTGTATCACCACTTCTCTCAACAATCTCTCCACTAATTAAAATGAGGCTGCTTGGTAAGACCATTATTAAACGTGTTCAAGTGCAACAGAACTTAAACATATATTAAAAGATTAAAGTAATACTAATACTTCGGTGAGGAAAAACCATGGAAAAAGATATAATCTAGCAGCAAAGTTACTGCTACTAAGCAGTTAAAGAAAAAAAAAAACCCACCATTTAAAATAAATAACGTATTGCAATATTTACAGTTCATTAAATATAATCGGACTGTTTTTTTTCCCCCAACACAGAACTTGATATTTCAGCATATTTGTTGCATAGTTAGATATTGCTGATAGCTTAGCTGAAAGGTATGAAGCATTCCTGGTTCCGCCTATAAAACTACCCACAATTCCATTTGAAAACAAATCTTACCTGCTATCACATAAACACTGAATACCACAAATACCATCATCGGCTGCACAATGTACTGGTTGTGTGCACAACCTGGCTATCAAATTATTCAGTAGTTTCCAAGGGTGGACAGTATATTTAGTACATAAATGGGATGCTACTTAATCACAGTAGTAGTACAGTATATATATTGATATAGTAATATGTCAAGCCTCAGACTTCAATAGCCATTGATTCAGCAGTGCCTCTGTAGCCGTATAATGCCAAATAATGTTAATTACTCTTTTTAAAATGTCAAATCTTTCGCATGTAATGCACAGAGAAGGATTTCAGCGAGTACAGAGGCAGAGGGGGAGATTATTGGGTCACTCTAGGACAATACAGCTCATTTCAGCTTCTGTTCTGTGTTCTTGCTTTCCGAGGAAGCAGAAGATTTAGGTCAGGAGGTTACAGGGTAATGAAGTGAACAGACTGTTTCTGGGGGACATAAAAGGCTAGGCTTTCAAGCGGGCATGGAAAATCTTCATGAAGGAATCATATTGCCATGTGCCAAATTTTATTGACATGGACCAGCAGAGTGCTGCATGTTAACAGCATAAGTGATCAAAGTTAATAAATTTTGGAATATACTAAAAGGAGTCAGACAGGGATAAGAAATACTGAAGTTTCACAACTGCCCCCCAGATCAGTGTTACAGCTCCACTGTGCAAATCTAAATCTTTATCACATATACATAATATAATATATCCAGGAGAGAAGGTATTTCCAATGAATTGAAGCTCTTTGTTATCCATGATATCTATATTTGGTTATTTTGTAAGAGGGAACGAAAACATCAAATATACTGGAAAGTATGTTTTGCCATTTCTCTGGCCAGTCTTACCAACTTCTCGCTATAGTATCCAGGCAAGTACTTCTCGCAGATCTGTACCAAACACCAGAACGCTTGCTGTGGAAGTAGACAAAATCTGTGTGAGAATATAATGCTGCAATAACTATGTGTGTCATCTTAATGAAGAAACAAAAAGGTCACCTCAGCAGGCATGTGCATGAGTAGAGCAGCTGCTATGGGAGCCTGGGCCTGGCAGTAGCCTTCCTCTGGCTGATACAGAGTATATGCTTTAAGGACTCTGAACAGATCCTGCTGGCTGTGGATACAAGAATGTAGAAAACATGCAGTCAAACCAACCTACAGAAATACTTGCTCCTCACCGAGTAACATATGCAGGTATTATTCAATGAACCACACACATTTCCGGCAAGGATACTAGCAGAAATATGAATAGGAAAAGGGAGATCACAGAGAAAGGGCTAAATAAAGTCACATACAAAAAAAAAGTAAATTGCATACAAGCTCTCTCTTCCACTAAAATGTATAAAATGTGGTTTGAACTAAAATATCTGCAGTCAATATGCATATTGACAAAAAATTATATAAATATCCTGACAGCTGCATACAAAGGGCTTATGAAGCTATTGGCAACCAATAGACATTAACTTTGTGTAGTTATAACATTATAAAATGAACTATGTATCCATCACATGCACCTATATGTATCTATATCTAAGGTTAACCATAAAAAAAAAAAATGTTTAACAACCCAGAAAAGGCAGTAACATGGTGTGTAAGGCAGGAGGGTGGGGGTTAATCAACTCACCCATGGCCCCCACGAGCTACAAACATTTCATGGAATGGAAATTGTCTGTGTAGGTCCCTTTCAATGATATCCACCCATTTGGGGTCACCTTCCATGGAGTCCAGCTCCTGAAGGAGACAGAGAATAATTAGGGAACATGCTTCTTCAGTTTTTCTAAATGTTACATTGTGTCCATTTTACTTACATCAAACTTGTTTTTATTCTGCTCCATCTTTACTTTGCTTCCTGAAAGGTACTGCCAAGCACGGCCCCGTAACGAAGGAGGAATGCCCTTTTGGCATCGAAGTTTAATCTGTCGGAAAAGTAGTCATGGTTATTAAATAGCACGACAAAGTGGTGCACTTCATTAATGCCCAGTTAAGCGCTTTTCAAATTAAATCTATTTTTATTGCACTATTAACATTAAAAACACATGCAAAAACAGCAGAAAAAAAAAAAAGTTAGTAGGAAAATATAAATTTAAAAAAAAAATCTCTCTTCTCAACCATGGAAGCAACTGCACACCTTCCCTATCTCTCTCCGTTGGCCAGATGACCATCACAGTATACATATCCGATTACGTAGAGCATGTTCTGCAAGTGAAGGGGGGAGGTTATAAATGTAATCCCATAACCCCACCTCTCTAATGTGAGCATGCTCCAGGTAATCTGGCATGCATAATTAATGCAGCCTGTGCTGACAGATTGTCATCTAGATAACTGGGTCTCGGACTAGAACAAAGGTGTGGAAGGAATGTAGCAGCCGCCATGAGCTAAGGGAGTAAAGTTTTTAAATTATATTTTTGTTCTATAGCCTCTCTTTGCTGTTGCTTGCACATGCCACTTTAATAGATTTAACTTAGAAAAAATAGTTCTCACTGTCACTGCTTCAGTTATCCTAATACACAAGTTATAAGTCATATTCAACCATACAAATAACCACAACATATCACTGTTTTGGGGTATATGGTGCATCAAACAGTTACTGTTGACAGTTATGCCATTTTAAGAGAGTTTTCAAGAATGTGCTGCCCTCCCAGCTGATGTCACCAGGCCCAGGCATTACTAGCTTTGTTTTACTAATCTAATGACTAACACTTCCCCTCCCAAGAGGAAGATAATATTTCTATTCAGTAGTATGGAACATTTAATGAATAAATAGAAGTCCAACGCACAGTAGGATCACAAACTCACAGGCTTCACTCCAACAATCTGTTCTTTACAGTATGGAAGCCATAATAACACAGTCCGGCAAAATTAAGATTTTGTCCAAAAATACATTTATGCTCATGGTATAAATAGCTGCTAATTTGTTAGATCCTTACTTCACAAACAAAAGTTTTTTCCCACTCAAACTATAGTAATGCTTTAAGTTGGGTATGATGAAAAGTTCCCTGAACATACATCAATAAGTTGGTTATCAATAATGCTATTAAAGTTGTTTTTTGTTTCTCCAAAAAGTCTGTTTCCTTCTTTCCTCCTCTGCTTTTCATTATCTTATCTCATCGCAACAGCCAAGTGCTTGTTTCTTTCCATTTGTATTCATCCATCTGGGAGATATATCAGTGCAAATTATCTTTGTTTTTTTTTCTATTAAGGAGTAAGTACATTTCATTGTTTCTTTATCAGCCATTACCTCCCACTGATAATGTCCTTGTGACCTAATGTTCCTCCCACATTTCTATTGAAAGTTCTATACCTTTTGAATTTGGACATATTCGTTACCATAACAAAAATTTTACTACACAAATAATGTCAATCAAATCCAGGTCTCTAAATAGCATGGTTTTATGCATAATGACCTTAGCCCATGCAGTGATGTGGCGGTTTTCATATTGGACATTAACCTTATAAACACATATTATGCAGTTATTTGGGTACAGATTCTGTCCCTGCAGTTTGCCAATATGGTTGGCTTAAAGAACCTCTGTAGTGTTCATATGTTAGGATTTCATCGATTTATTTCACAACAAAAAAAATCTATATTCAAAAGACAAAAGTGTAGTTTAGTGGAGTTCAGCAGATCTACTTATATCCACCCTATATCAAGTGCTTGGGACGGGGTGAAGGTCCTGACACAAGAGTTTTTTTCTGTTTCCTAATAAAAGTCAACCTGCCTGCTTTCCTGTAGTGGGTGGGTAAACCTACACCAGTAAGAAAAAAAAGAAAAAATGATCAGGACACCCTTCTGTGTAGATCCTCTTTCCCCATGTGGACATCTAATAGGGGTCAGATGAAGTCACACATGTATGAAAACATACAATGCCCATTTTAAATGTCAGTTGTAAATAACAATACTTATACTTGGATGCATGTCTAATCGTATGTCTATTTTCAAATGTTGCTAGAGGAACACCCCCAAATCACTTTAATGTTTAAACTTTAAAGTGTATGTTCAATTTACAGCTCATTGTTTCCTGTCCTTAAAGTAGTGTCCCATCCAAGTGCACACATTTGTGTTCGTTCAATGTTCCTTTATTTTGTACAGGCCAACCAGAATAATCCTGAACTACCTGGTCCACGTAGCTACTTACAATGTGGCTAAAACAAAGTAGCCATGGCAAAAAGTAAGCACAAGAGAATAGAACAGTTTATATATGAATGTGTCTTCAGCTATGTATGAATGTGATGAAAATCACAGAAGCCATGAAGGGGACTGTTGTGCATGGGAGCGTAAGATTTTGGTTCAATGATATACACAAAAAGCATAGTAAGTATATAAAAATTCTGCATATCATACAGCTAAGACTTCGCTGCTAATTTCAGTGCTGTGTAGACCAAACCTTCAACACAATCCCCCTATACCTCCATCTTGGATTTACAGCTCTCCATTGACCAATTATAAGAAGGACTCTTTGCCAGAGAAACTGGATTGTTAAATTTTAGGTGTGATATATAGATGTACATTTTCTTTTTTTGGGGTGCATAGGCTTGTCAAAGAATAATATTAGTTATATTTGTCCTATAGCTCAGTCACACACAACGATTTAAATTGGGACATATCGCTAGTTGAATGAACAATTTATCATGGAACAGTTTCCATTTAGCAAGGGAGTTTCACATGCTGCGTGATTTTCTTAACACTCAACATAACTCAAGTTATTTTTACGGAGTTGCAATCGTTTCTTTTTGTACTCACTCATATATTGTGACAATAATTAATGTTAATAATAATAATGACAGACACGTTACAGTTCTAATTACACTGATTTAACCAACTGGGCATGCTCTTCCTGCTCATCCACTTTCTAATCAGAGGTTGTTAATTATCTTTTAGAGTCAGGTTGGAGGATCTTGAAAAGTCCTTTAAAGGAACAGCTAATGGACACTGAATATTGCAGAAACCAATTTAGATTGTTTTGTAAATAATAAGCAAATTAAAATATCCTTGAAGATAAGTCAACTTTTCATTTCTACCATAATTGGGATCTTTACTGTATCCATATTCATTATTTCTATTTCACAGTGTTCAGAACATCACATATTCTTTCTTCAGGCTTTTTCTTTTTATGTACATCAGGATGTATGGTTCACAGGATTTGTCTAGTCTTGTCCTTACCTGTTTATCATCATGTCCAACAAGATGGTAAACTATTCAATGTATGCACACATTGTTTTTGCCTTAATTCAAGCCATTTTAATATTTATATTAAGAATGAGAAGCACATTTGAGAATTATTTTTTTGTTTTTAACAGTAGTATTCTTCCATCTCTGGAACTGCTTTGCTCAAGTGCTTTGCTCTATTGACATTGCAAATTCTTTATGAACAAATATTTTAATAGGAGAGCTCTTAAGAGAAAACTGTGCTCTGTGGAAGAACGCTACTAGTCACAGAAGTTTTTAGCTCTCTTTAACAAATTATCGTGTCATTTTACCTAGTCCGTAAACTGCATTTAAAAGTAGAATAAAAAAAATCTTGCATCCATAATCCAAGAAACTTAAATATGCCTTTAAAATTGAAAATTTTTCTTGCATCTGAAAGAAAAGCATCAGCAGTGTATATTAAAAAAAAAACAACAAACTCACCCTGATGTTTGCTAAATTTCTATAGTTTGCAAGCAGTTGATTTGTGAGTTAACACCCCATTCACAGGTAGCTAATACATTTTAATACATTGTAACAATCAGTGATTGCAGTTTGAGCAGAAAGGAATCATGGATGTGTAGTCCCCCGTAGAAGGAAGCAGGAGGAGCCGGATATTAATCTGTAGATCTCTGCATTGAGCTGCTGTTGGCTTGAAGGTCAGTAAAGAGTCAATATCTGTACCCAAATGCAGTGTTTCTATTGGAGGATTCACTGTGCCTATGTAAGCAGCTCTGGGGTTGCGGAAAACAACATACATAAAACTATTTTTTAGAAATAGAAAACAGAAAATTGTCATGTGCGTTTGTATTTACCCCCTTTGTTATGAAGCCCATAAAAAGCTCTGGTGCAACCAATTACCTTCAGAAGTCACATAATTAGTGAAATGATGTCCACCTGTGTGCAGTCTAAGTGTCACATAATCTGTCATTACATATGCACACCTTTTTTGAAAGCCCCCAGAGGCTGCAACACCTAAGCAAGAGGCACCACTAACCAAACACTGCCATGAGGACCAAGGAACTCTCCAAACAAGTAAGGGACAATGTTGTTGAGAAGTACAAGTCAGGGTTAGGTTATAAAAAAAAATATCCAAATCTTTGATGATCCACAGGAGCACCATCAAATCTATCATAACCAAATGGAAACATGGCACAACAGCAAACCTGCAAAGAGACGGCTGCCCACCAAAACTCACGGACCGGGCAAGGAGGGCATTAATCAGAGAGGCAGAACAGAGACCTAAGGTAACCCCAGGGGAGCAGCAGAGACTGAAGTATCTGTACATAGGATGACAATAAGCCATACGCTCCATAGAGTTGGGCTTTATGGCAGAGTGCCAGAAGAAAGCCATTACTTTCAGCAAAAAATGGCACGTTTTGAGTTTGCAAAAAGTCATGTGGGAGACTCCAAAATGTATGGAGGAAGGTGCTCTGATGAGACTAAAATGTAACTTTTCGGCCAAAGAAAAAACGCTATGTCTGGTGCAAACCCAAAACATCACGTAACCCAAAGAACACCATCCCCACAGTGAAACATGGTGGTGGCAACATCATGCTGTGAGGATGTTTTTCAGGAGTCGGGACTGGGAAACTGGTCAGAGTTGAGGGAAAGATGGATGGTGCTAAATACAGGGATATTCTTGAGCAAAACCTGTACCACTCTGTGCGTGATTTGAGGCTAGGGTGGAGGTTCACCTTCCAGCAGGACAATGACCCCAAACACACTGCTAAAAAGCAACACTTGAGTGGTTTAAGTGGCAACATATAAATGTGTTGGAATGGCCTAGTCAAAGCCCAGACCTCAATCCAATAGAAAATCTGTGGTCAGACTTAAAGATTGCTGTTCACAAGCGCAAACCATCCAACTGGAAGGAGCTGGAGCAGTTTTGCAAGGAAGAATGGTCAAAAATCCCAGTGGTAAGATGTGGCAAGCTCATAGAGACTAATCCAAAGCGACTTGGAGCTGTGACTGCCGCAAAAGGTGGCTCTACAAAGTATTGACTTTAGGGGGGTGAATAGTTATGCACATTTTGATATATCTTCAAAGTTGTGGGCATGTTCTGTAAATTAAATGATGCAAATCCAAAAACAATCCATGTTAAATTCCAGGTTGTGAGGCAACAAAACACGAAAAAAGATAAGGGGGGGGGGGGGGGGGGTTGAATACTTTTGTAAGGCACTGTACATACACTTTTACTGATCACTTAGGCAGCAGTTACACATGGATCATGCTATAGCACTAAATATACAAGGACAAATAACGAAAGTAAAAGTGCAATAATATGAATTTTGCTACCGTACAAGAAATGCTCTTTTTTTTTTTTTGCATTTATTTCCTAGGTTGCTGCTTTCCCATTCAGTTCCCAAGAATCTTTGCTTAAGGCCTTCAGCTCCAGCTTGCAAATAGAATAATAAACGCCGGAAGTTCTTTATGCAACACATGTTTAGAATAATTTCCATTTTTATAAAAAAAATTGATGCGTCAACATAAGCTTTAAAAGGGTATGTGATAAGATTCACTGTATGCCATATTTTACCATCTCATTGTTTAGATCTAGAATAAATGAAGGAAGAATGACTTTTTGAGCGATGCTGAAAGACATACCTAAATTAAAATTAGGTTTGTAATAAAACATTATGCAAATGGTATAAGAAAATAATCATTAACAAAGCTTGCAGTTTCCCAACTATTGTTGATAGTTAGAAAAGAATCTAAAGATTTTTGCAGATGCTCTAACAGAAGGAGGGATATGATCCCAGAAAGGGATACAAGCTATACCTGGAGGTTTTACCTTTCTTATGCCTGTTGCCCATTTTAAAATTGAAGTGGGGGGGGGGGGGAATACACACACAAAAAAAAAAAAAAAGTAAATAAAACAGAAGTTTTAGAGAAGATAGTCCATGCCTGAATATAGAAAACCTGATTAACTTAAAAAAAAAAAAATCCAGTTTTTAATGACCACGTCAGATCAGAAAAACATGCGTTTGTCAAGTATGTACCAAACAAGCAATATTAGCAGCGGTGTAAGCCATGGGAATAATTTTGTTGGGGAGGAATACTGAATTTTTAGGAGACTATTTAAAAAGGAATTCAATTCAGTGAAGGGAGGGGTGCAGGAGTAGTATCAAAACATCCACACAATATGATACGCCTATTTGTAGTAGAATGGACAACAGTATAATGAGAGACTATGTAATGCTGACAAAACTGAGATAATCATAAAAACAGAGAACCCTGGAAATCAGTTACATAGTAATTTATGTTGAAAAAAAGACTTTAGTGCATCAAGTTCAACCTTTTTAGATCTCCTCTATTGCTAATTGATCCAGAGGAAGGCGAACAGAAAAAAAAAAACTCCAGTGAAGTGTTATTGTATGTATGCCAGTTGAAAGTCAATGAAACCTGAACATCTAAGGCAATAGTTTTTTGATCCATGAATCTGGAGTCTAGAGTCTTACTCCTTCTATTGCTAGAAGAGGACTTTGGAACAGTCTCCAAACAGCCCCATCTTGCATTAAGATCCATACATTGCCCATATACCAGAAATAACACAGGTGTTACTAATAAGAAGTTGGGGTATTTGGTGCAGTATTATGCATGCCTAGTCTATCTGTAGGGCCTCCTACTCGTTCTGTAGGAACTACAGAAATGCTGACAGCTTTAAGTGGCAAGTTCAATG
Source organism: Discoglossus pictus (assembly GCA_027410445.1). Taxonomy (NCBI): domain Eukaryota; kingdom Metazoa; phylum Chordata; class Amphibia; order Anura; family Alytidae; genus Discoglossus; species Discoglossus pictus. The sequence continues at coordinate 397,986,566 of CM050163.1, read as the reverse complement.
TTTCAAGGCAACTCTATTTTTTTTATAATATTCAATAAATGAAGTACTTGTCATTATGTACATTTTTTTTAATTATAGCATATTTGTAACCTCCACTGTTCAAACAGGTAATCCCAAGGCTCTCACACTTTATATCTTCAACAGGTCAGAGCAAGAGAAAGCGCTAATAAATCTAGCCCAAGTCAGTTTCATGTAAGATTTCTAAATAATGTATCAACTTTCAGAACACAATTTTACGTTAGAATATTTAAAACTTATTCTTAAAAGCATGATAGAATATATTTAGGTCCTACTGTCCCCTTTAGGTCCTATTGTTAAATAAAGTTTACTCCTATACCTTGACTGGTACTTCACTTGTTCTTTAAAAAGCACTTTATTTCTATATAAAAGTTGTGTTTAATTGGCATAAAGCATGAACCCTATAATGTGCATCCAATTACTTTCCCAAATAATTACTAAACGTGGTCTCAGATCACTTGTCCAAGGGTTTGAATGTCAGTATGGTATATACAGCACACACATTATATATATATATATATATATATATATATATATATATATATATATATATATATATATATACACACACACACACATATATATATATACATATTACACACACACACAGAGAGAGAGATGAGCAGTTATCCATATATACATCTGTTGCAAATCTCAGCTAGTAATCTAAACCACAAAACTAACAGAAGCAGCAGGTCTGAAGCTGCTCAGTTTACTCATCATCAACTCCTCTACAGGAACATTAAAACCACAAAACCACACATCAAAATCTCATTCACTTCTAAACTGTCTCAGCACAAATGTTGCATAAAAAAAGGGTAAGAATAAGTGATACTGACTGGCATGTCCGTCTCAAAAATTGTTAACAAAATATATAATGTTAGTTACACAATAGATACTGCAGAGTAAAATGTCACAAAATTGCTTGGGTGTTTATCAGTGATATCTTTTTAGTAAGTGAACACAAAAAAAGGTCAAGAATAATTTATACAGCTTAAAATAACATTTTTTACTGTTTATTTGGTGAGGAGATAAAGATCACTATGTAGATCTGACCTATTTTAATCTGTATGCTGATAAGTGGTTGAACTGGTATGTATTGCATGTTTGTATTCAGGGCTCAACTCAAATAAGGATCTACTTTATCCTTACCGCACGTGCCTCAGGGTTTGTACCTGCACGTGAACCAAGAGTCCATCCACCCAACTTTGGCCTTGCACTGCTGTAACCCGACAAGAAGCTTCTGTTGCTCAACTAATCTTAAGTGCCTGAAAAAACGTGCCCCAAACATCCTACCTCACTTCAGGCACCTTATGAAGGATGTGGGAATGCCCTATATGATTCCTCAATTAGTACCCGGAGAAAAAGAAAAGAAAAAAAAAACAACAAGCAAGGTTTCTCAGTAGGAAGGCACAACTTTCACATTTTTATATATTTCTCTACTTACCTTTTTATGCCTTTTTGCCATCCATTTATCCCAGTTTCCCAGCATGTCCAGCCATTTGGCCTCTCTCTGTCTTAATACGTCAACTGGCAGCTCCTCCTGCCTGCAAAAAGATAGACATTAAAATGACACCCATGAGCACTGCCAGAAAACATAAAGAGGACATATACATTGTGAAAATAGATAGTGTTCTATCTAAAAAGTTAATCTTTGTAGAGGGTCTTTAAAATTCCAAAATGTCTGTCAAAAATAGATTTTTCTTTGCTTTATCAAAAGTGGTGCACTGGAAGCTGCCTAACATCAATGCATGCTGCAGATATCAATAGCTACACGGAAGCACCATCATCTGCTTTACCGTTATACCCATCCCCCTCTTTTTTGGAGTGTGTCAGAACTAGGGCATAGTCCAAGCAGATGCCTAATGATTTTAAATTACTGTAAACCTTGTGTCTTCAGGCCTCCCACTCTGCCCAAACAGCAAGCTCTTTATAGTACAAATGCAATAATGCTTATAAACGTACACCAGTTGCATTGTCAAGATGTAATAAAACAGAAGCGATCAATGAAGATATATGGGATAAAGTTTCTGTGCAAACACACACAATTTTACTCATAACATTTACACTGAACACACAGATAGTGAATTTCTCCAGGATCTTACATCAACTGCAGTTAAGGTTTGTCCTTAGTATTACATATCACATTAAATTTGTAAGAATATATATATATATATATATATATATATATATATATATAAATCTCAGACATAAGATTCTGCAACACCGCTTGAAATAAACATACTGAGCTTAGACTGCAAGCTCTTTTGAGAGCAAGGCTCTCTAATGCTTCTGTGTGTATATGTATACTTTTGTTTGTCTTCTTTTTTCACTTTACCTAGAGAATACCTTGCCACTTTATAAATAGAGGATAATAATGAATGTCTTGAGCTTTCAATAGTTTATTATCTGTGTAATGAATCTGTTCAGCTGAAGATGATTTCAACAATGCCACAAGAGAACATACACCCTCTATATAGACCATTTATAAAAATAAAAACTATTAGCTGCTATATGTATGACTTGCATTTTATTTTTACATGCAGGACAAAAGTGTTTCAGTAGCCTGGTACCAGACACGTAGGAGGGACGGGTGTGGCTTAATTGAAAATTCAATAAATGAATTGTTTAGAATGAGGACACTTGTCAAACACTTCCTGCTTTCATAGTCCAGCTAAAGAAGAGTAGAAAGGCTTTCCCCTCCTGTCACCCTTCTGACCTTAGGAAGGAAAGAAATAAGTCACACAGAGGAAGTTGGGAGAGTGAATTGTGTATCTCACGTTTTTGCTTATGAAATAAATAAACGCCCTACTGTCTCATTACATAGTCACATGCACATAATATGGGTGTTACAGCAACAATTCCTTCTTAACCCAGAAACAAGCAGCGTATTAAACTAATCGCATGACTCAGAGAGCTCCTTACATGACAACACACGGAACTTCTGCCTCCCATCTCCTCAAGGAGTATTTCCCATTTTCAAAGCCGTTTACATATAAAAGGAATCACTTGACTATGCCTTTACATTTTTTTGGCTTCTTTTGTCTGGAAACCAAAAAAAACATTCTTTTCAAGCATTTGTATAATTATAGTTGGTGTCTCACCAAACTCTTGTTAACTCTCAAGCTGCTTGTAATATAGTGTATTATTGCAGGCCAGACCTTTGAGAATGCACTAAAAAGGTCTACGGAAAAAGGAGACAACTTGATTATGCTAGGAATCCTTACATACAATTACATAAAACGTGGGATGCAAGATCAAATGTATTCAGCAGACAGACATATTATTATTCTTTTTACAATTGGTTGATGTAGTATATTATTAAACACACTACACACATGTGAAACATTTACAATGCAGAAGTTACATAGCCAAACATATACACATGCTCAAGTTGTTAGTTGCACATTGGTTAAAGACTGAAAGTGCATGTGTGGCGGTGGTGAAATCTGGAAAAAAATCTGCAGGAACCGCCTCAAAAGAAAAAAATGATCTTGCTGTTTTCCTATTAGTCTGGCTGCCCCTGGTGACGTAACTGGAAAATATTTCACAGGACTCAGAATCTTAAATACAGCAGGTTGAATGTGCTGCTGAAAGCCTGCTGTGATCCTGTGTCTCTGAAGAGGTGGGCTTCATACACAGGCCATGGCTTCTCCAATAGAAGATGGAGGCCAGCAGTATGTGGATTCAGACTGTGCATGTGGTGAGCACAAAAGGAGAAACTAAAGGTTTTTCCAGCCACAGTGCACTATAAGACTCTATAGGCACAACACTTCCCGTAGTTATTGGGTACAGTACAGCCTATGTTATAAAGGCTTCCAGGGATCCACTGGGATATTAATTCACCAAACAACTCTTAAAAACAAGAAAGTTTATAAGAGGTGTGTGGGGTGGAACAGAGGAAGCTGTCAGGAAAGAATGTCAATCGTATGTCACCCCTAGCTAACAACCAGCAAATCAAAAACCGACTGCAACTGATCTTAGACTCATTAACAACCCATATTATATGTCTGTCTCCCAGTCTCACACATTCTAAAAAGAAGTCTCATTCCACATGTATATACTTGTGTCAAAATCCAAAGCAGCACTAACAATTGTATCTAGAAAGTTACAGTCCTGCTATCACTCTTGGTTTCTGGAGTATTAAATGCACTTAATACAGAAATATCCAAAGCCAATTATGCCATTGTTTCAAAATGTAAATTGTACTTTCTGTTAACTACTCTGCTGCCAGAATGATAAGGAAACTATTGTTTCACACCAAGTAATATATAAGACTAGCTACTTGTCCGTCAAAAATGACAGGAATAAAGTTTTAAGGCGGTGAATGTTGTAGCTTCGGCGCTCATTGCGAGCATCTCCCCATCTCATCATATGTTTGTCAATTGTCTAATAAAATCTACATTAATTGATTTTTTTTTGTACTGTTTTGCGCAAAGAAGATCAGCCCAAATTGAAGTGCCAGAGCATTCCTCTGGATGTGAAGATGCAGGTGTTGCAACGCTCGGAAAAAAGGAAGAGAGTGTCAAGCGAACATTGGAGCGGATTTAAAGTTGCCAACTTCCTCAATTATTATTATTAACTTTTATTTGTAACGCGCCAACATATTCCGTAGCGCAATACAAGGGATAAAAACAAGGGATCCACACCACACCATCCTTAAAAACAAGGAGAAGATCAAGTCTTTGGCAACCCCCAGCACTGCATCTTCTGTCAAGATTACCATTCCAGATGCGACGGCCTGGAGGAAATGGACAAGAGGCTTTCCATCTGGATTGATGATGAAACAGAGTGCAACATACCACTCGGCCAGGCAATCATCATGGAGAAGGCCAGAAGCATCTAGTCATATGACAGATACGATCGAAAGCTTCTCATCCAGCAAAGGTTGGTTCGGCAGAGTAACAACCTGTATAACATTAAAATCACTGGAGAAGAGGAAAGCTCTGACACCGGAGCTGCTGTGGACATCATAGAAAGAGGCAATTATCCCCCAGAACTTGTATTAAACGTTGACAAGACTGGGCTGTTCTGTAAGCGAATGTGAAGCTGCACCTTCATATCATGTGAGCAGAATCGAGCACTGTGGTTCAAAGCAGCCATCTAACTTCATCTGGGTGGGAACACCAGTGGCGATTTCAAGATCAAGCCATTACTGGTATACCTTTCAAAAACACCAAGAGCTATGAAGGGGATTCCAAAATCCACTTTGCCGGACATTTGGCAATTCAACCACAAAGCTTGAATCACCATGAACATCTTCAAAAACTGGTTCAGTGAGCATTTCGGTCCATCGGTGCCAAGGAACTGAGTCCAATGCGCTCCTGTTGATTGACAAAGCTCCAAACAACATTACCAACTTGTTTGAGCTCCATTGCTGCATCCCAGTGGAATGCTACTCGATTCATTATGCCAATGGATCAGGAGGTCATTGCGACCTTCAAGGCCTATTATCTTAAAGTATACCATCATGAAGGCCATAACCAACATAGATTTCTCCTGGACGGAAGTGATGCAGCAATGTCTCAAAGCTGTGTGGAGGAAGATATGGCTGTGGGTGTATGTGAAACAGCCCATCATTGCGGACATAGTAGACCTGATGAATACAGCTAGACTGGTAGATGCAGACGCCCCCAAGGCATTGAAGAGTTGGTACAAACTTCATACGAGAGCCTAACAAACTAGGACCTCCAACAACTGGCAGAACAGGCAACTGAGCAAACCCAGGAAAGCAGTGACTGACACGGAGGAACCAAAACAATTTCCTACTGAGTTCCTCCCCAAAAGATTGTAGTCCACACATGACATAGATCTGGATGATTTTGTGGCCAATGATACAGACAGTGTGAGGAGCAGGTGAGACAAAGAATTCATGGGAGTTTGTGCCCCCCCCCCAAAAACAAAAAAACAGAAAGCAGGATGAGCCTGTAAAATGGACTGTTTAGTTAATGTGCGCCGTTTCTTTAATTTTTTTTTTTTTTTAAAGCATCAGATTGTGCAGTTTTGTTTGCAGATTCTTCAAAGTTTTTTTTCCCCATAAATTTCCCTATCAACCCTGTGTTAAAATGACCCTGTTTAGCGAAGTCTTGCTTAATACACTCAGTGCCCATAATCTATCTATAGCATTAAACGGGGTATTGCTGTATATATAATCCATTGAATCACTCCTAAACATGCTTGGCTGGCTGCAAAGTTTCAGATAAATTTGTCAACCCCTGCCTTAGTAACATGCACTGGCCATATTCTCAATACCACCCATAGTGACACACACACACTGATTTATGATACTGGCAAGTAGTCTCACTACCATAAACAGGACACGAACTCCCACACTCTGTCCCCCCCACCCTTCTTCTTGCGCGCGCATTCACACACACACTCTCTACGTCCCCCTCCTCACACACACACACTCTCTACGTCCCCCTCCTCACACACACACACTCTCTACGTCCCCCTCCTCACACACACACACTCTCTACGTCCCCCTCCTCACACACACACACTCTCTACGTCCCCCTCCTCACACACACACACTCTCTACGTCCCCCTCCTCACACACACACACTCTCTACGTCCCCCTCCTCACACACACACACACACTCTCTACGTCCCCCTCCTCACACACACACACACACACTCTCTACGTCCCCCTCCTCACACACACACACACACACTCTCTACGTCCCCCTCCTCACACACACACACACACTCTCTACGTCCCCCTCCTCACACACACACACACACTCTCTACGTCCCCCTCCTCACACACACACACACACTCTCTACGTCCCCCTCCTCACACACACACACACACACACACACTCTCTATGGTCCCTCTCTCCAAACACACACTCTCTATGGTCCCTCTCTCCAAACACACACTCTCTATGGTCCCTCTCTCCAAACACACACTCTCTATGGTCCCTCTCTCCAAACACACACTCTCTATGGTCCCTCTCTCCAAACACACACTCTCTATGGTCCCTCTCTCCAAACACACACTCTCTCTGTGTCCCTCTCTCCAAACACACACTCTCTCTGTGTCCCTCTCTCCAAACACACACTCTCTCTGTGTCCCTCTCTCCAAACACACACTCTCTCTGTGTCCCTCTCTCCAAACACACACACTCTCTGTGTCCCTCTCTCCAAACACACACTCTCTCTGTGTCCCTCTCTCCAAACACACACTCTCTCTGTGTCCCTCTCTCCAAACACACACTCTCTCTGTGTCCCTCTCTCCAAACACACACTCTCTCTGTGTCCCTCTCCTCACACACACTCTCTCTGTGTCCCTCTCCTCACACACACTCTCTGTGTCCCTCTCCTCACACACACTCTCTGTGTCCCTCTCCTCACACACACTCTCTGTGTCCCTCTCCTCACACACACTCTCTGTGTCCCTCTCCTCACACACACTCTCTGTGTCCCTCTCCTCACACACACTCTCTGTGTCCCTCTCCTCACACACACTCTCTGTGTCCCTCTCCTCACACACACACACACACTCTCTGTGTCCCTCTCCTCACACACACTCTCTATGTCCCTCTCCTCACACACACTCTCTATGTCCCTCTCCTCACACACACTCTCTATGTCCCTCTCCTCACACACACACACACACTCTCTATGTCCCTCTCCTTACACACACACACACACTCTCTATGTCCCTCTCCACACACACACACTCTCTATGTCCCTCTCCTCACACACACTCTCTATGTCCCTCTCCTCACACACACTCTCTATGTCCCTCTCCTCACACACACTCTCTATGTCCCTCTCCTCACACACACTCTCTGTGTCCCTCTCCTCACACACACTCTCTGTGTCCCTCTCCTCACACACACACTCTCTGTGTCCCTCTCCTCACACACACTCTCTCTATGTCCCTCTCCTCACACACACTCTCTATGTCCCTCTCCTCACACACACACTCTCTATGTCCCTCTCCTCACACACACACTCTCTATGTCCCTCTCCTCACACACACACTCTCTATGTCCCTCTCCTCACACACACTCTCTATGTCCCTCTCCTCACACACACACTCTATGTCCCTCTCCTCACACACACTCTCTATGTCCCTCTCCTCACACACACTCTCTATGTCCCTCTCCTCACACACACTCTCTATGTCCCTCTCCTCACACACACTCTCTATGTCCCTCTCCTCACACACACTCTCTATGTCCCTCTCCTCACACACACTCTCTATGTCCCTCTCCTCACACACACACTCTCTGTTCCTCTCCTCACACACACACTCTCTGTTCCTCTCCTCACACACACACTCTCTGTTCCTCTCCTCACACACACTCTCTATGTCCCTCTCCTCACACACACACTCTCTGTCCCTCTCCTCACACACACACTCTCTGTTCCTCTCCTCACACACACACTCTCTGTTCCTCTCCTCACACACACTCTCTATGTCCCTCTCCTCACACACACACTCTCTATGTCCCTCTCCTCACACACACACTCTCTGTTCCTCTCCTCACACACACACTCTCTGTTCCTCTCCTCACACACACTCTCTATGTCCCTCTCCTCACACACACGGTATCACTAACCCCCCCTCCTCGCACTCATTCCCCGTCTCTCCCCCATACTTACAGGCCCCCGTCGCCCTCGCTCCTCAGCAGGAAGCCGTACCGGTCGGTCTTCCTCTCCGCGGGGAAGCCGTTAATCTCAGAGTCCGAGCTAAGGGACTCGAGGTCACTGAGGGTCTCGCGAGTCCCCCGAAGGCTGGCGGAAGGTGACCCGCTGCCCTCCCCGGGGCTCCGCGCCATACTCCCTTAGCAACTCGGAGCCATGGGCACTCCCGGCCCCTTTGCACTAACACTCCGCTCAGCACCAGCCGCCTCCCAGGGCCTCACTGACAGACCCCACCCGCCGGCGGCACTGACAGCCAATCAGTAAGCGCAATCTGCCGTACCCAACCAATCAGCGAGCACAACTTGCACTTCCAACCAATCATCCTCCTCCGCCGCATATCAATCAAACTTGTACTCTGGAACTCACAAGCAGTCACGCCTAAAATAGCTTCTAGCCAATCACCAAGCAAGATCACGCCAGCATCCAGTTGTGGAGCTGTCAGAGACTCTACTTGTGCTTCTGTGTGTGTCAACAACATGATCGCTCCGCCCGGTACCATGCGAATCATACACTAGCCACGCCCATCACCGAGTTAAGTGACCGCCCACATCCTCAATCCTGCAGAGCGAGTTGATGTCCGAGCAGCTGGAGTGTGTATACTGTGCAGTTATCACCACAGGGACCCTGATCCTGCGGCCCATCCCATGCAGCCAGTCACCGGGACCAGTGGTCTGTCACATGTATACTGTGCTCTTATAGCATGTAATGGGCAGGCCATATGAGCAGAGCCATTTATTCTTACTGTTACACCAACATCTAGTTATTGTCATGTCTGAACAACTGGATATATGGGATCTAACCGCCAGTACTGCGCTACCATAAGAGGATAGGACCACATATGTTGTGTTATCCATGTTTATACAAGTGAATTATTCCTGGGAAATTCCATGTCGTTGCTACTTTGTATGCTCATTGCGCTACCTTTGGCGCTCATTGCAAGCCTCTCTCTCCCCCCGGGGTAGTTTACGGGCCTCGCAATGAGCGCCTTTGGTGCTCATCGCAAGCCCTGCAATGAGCGCTCATTGCAGACATTGTGCAACCCGCCACTTTTCTTGCCACGCGCTGAGCCCCTTTGGCGCTCATTGCGAACCTTGTCCCACTCTCTGACCCCCTCCTCTCCCTGCCCAGTGTCTTGTTTTTCCTGTGTCTTTTCCTCTGTCTCTCAGCCCTGTGTCTCTTTCCACCCTCTGCCCCCTCTCCCTCCCCTGTGTCTTTCTCCTCTGTGTCTCTGGTCAAGGTTTGCGTGGCGCGCAATGAGTGTCGTTGCTTTTATTTTCAAAGTCCTGCGTGCCGCACATTGTTCTGCTAGGTGTTACTGGCTTTGGCATTGTGTATTTTCAAACTCCTGCGTGCCTCGCGTTGTTACTGGCTTTGGCTTCGTTTTGATCCTGTTTGAGAAAATTTACGTTTTTTCGGACACCATTGTTTTCCTCACTTAGCCCATTTTCGATTGCCGAAAAACATCACTTAAACCTAAAATAATCTTGCAACCTCACTCACCAGTTTCCCCCTGTGCTGTGTGTGAGTTTTTAAGTTAATTTGTTTAATTAATTGGCTTTTTTTAAATGGTTTTCAGAGTTACGCACGTGAAATATTTTCGGCCATTAAAGTCTTTATGCTTCACGAGCCCTGCAAGGAACGCCCTCTGCGCTCATTGCAGCAAAGTGGTGTAAACCTTGTGATGAGCGCCTGTGGCACTAATTTCAGCAAAGTGGTGGGAGCCTTGCGATAAGCGCATTGCCTAGGTTGTGCAAGCCTCGTTTAACATGGCGTGACAGGCAAAAACGTAAGATGACAACTATTATATGTGATGAGTGACTTGCTCATATTAATTAGCTAGTTAAGGTGACAGTCTGAGCAGTAATGTTATCTGGCAGACATACCCCTCTCCCACCCTTATCAAGCACTCTGCGCCACCCGCACGTCAAACTGAGCCGCACATTGTCTTACTGAGCCGCACACTCTATCCCTCTTCTCACACACTCTGTGCTGCCCATTATCATACAAAGCCGCACATTGTCATACATGAGCCGCGCATTATCATACATGAGCCGCACATTATCATACTCAGCCGCACATTATCATACTCAGCCGTACATTGTCATACTGAGCCGCACAATAGCATACAGGAGCCGCACATTATCATACTGAGCCTCACATGATCATACTGAGCCGCACATTAGCAATGTGATCAGCACATTATCATACTGAGCCGCACATTATCATACAGGAGCCTACATTATCATACTGAGCCGCACATTATTATACAATAGCATACAGGAGACTCACATTATCATACAGGAGCCGCACATGATCATACTGAGCCGCACATTAGCAATGTGATCAGCACATTATCATACTGAGCCTCACATGATCATACTGAGCCGCACATTAGCAATGTGATCAGCACATTATCATACTGAGCCGCACATTATCATACAGGAGCCGTACATTATCATACTGAGCCGCACATTATTATACAATAGCATACAGGAGACTCACATTATCATACAGGAGCCGCACATGATCATACTGAGCCGCACATTAGCAATGTGATCAGCACATTATCATACTGAGCCGCACATTATCATACAGGAGCCGTACATTATCATACTTAGCCGCACATTATTATACTGAGCCGCACATTATCATACTGAGCCGCACACTCTATCCCTCTCCTCACACACTCTATGCCGCTCATTATCGTACTGAGCCGCACATTGTCATACTGAGCCGCACATTATCATACTGAGCCGCACATTATCAAACAGGAGCCGCACAATAGCATACAGGATCCGCACATTATCATACTGAGCCGCACAATAGCATACAGGAGACACACATTATCATACAGGAGCCGCACATTATAATACTAAGCCGCACACCCTATCCCTCTCCTCACACACTTTGTCCCGTCATTATCGTACTGAGCCGCACATTGTCATACTGAGCCGCACATTATCAAACAGGAGCCGCACATTATCATACTGAGCTGCACATTGTGATACAGGAGCCGCACATTATCATACTGAGCTGCACATTGTGATACAGGAGCTGCACATGATCATACTGAGCCGCACATTGTCATACAGGAGCCGCAAATTATCATACAGGAGCCGCACATTGCCATACTGAGCTGCACATTATCATACTGAGCCGCACATGATCATACTGAGCCGCACATTATCATACAGGAGCCGCACATTATTATACTGAGCCGCACATTATCATACAAGAGCCGCAGATTGTCATACAGGAGCCGCAAATTATAATACAGGAGCCGGACATTGTCATACAGGAGCCGGACATTGTCATACAAGAGCCGTACATTATCATACTGAGCCGCACATTATCATACTGAGCTGCACATTATCATACTGAGCCGCACATGATCATACTGAGCCGCACATTATCATACAGGAGCCGCACATTATTATACTGAGCCGCACATTATTATACAAGAGCCGCAGATTGTCATACAGGAGCCGCAAATTATCATACAGGAGCCGGACATTGTCATACAAGAGCCGTACATTATCATACTGAGCCACACATTATCACTCTGAGCCACACATTAGCACTCTGAGCTGCACATTGGCATACAGGAGCAGCACATTAGCATAGTGAGAGGTACATTGGCATACTGAACTTCACATTAGCATACAGGAGACGCAGAATCAATTCTAAATATTTCAGAAATTATTCACTGTAGCAATAAACTACACATACAATGTATAGGCATTTTTTAATAATCTTTAAATTTAAATCAACTCCCTGTTGGGGTGACAGAGCCCCTTTAATAAATATAGTTAACTTTGCTTGAATGGAGGAGGAAATGCTGTTTTACAATTGTATTACATGAAAGTATAATGTACAGTAGTAAAACCCTCATCTCAGGCTCTAGACCAGCAAGTGGTGCTGTCTTGGTGTGATATGGCAGCCTCCACATACTTGTCTTCTAAAATTGAAATGTACTCTAAAATGATTTTATGCTCATGGTTTACACATCTGCTAATGCATACTTCACAAACTTGATATTTTTATGGGAATATAAACTGAGGCTTCAGTTTCTGATCTCAATGTTATGTTGTAGACTTGTATATATATATTACCTACAACAGTTATTAGGAGAGCATTCTCAGTCATGAGACAAGGATTGTTCTGCTCACTTTAATTGTAAAGAAGGACATTGGGATAATCAAGTGTATGGAGCACTATGTAAAATTACAAGTCAAAAGGACCGTTGCCACACAAACAAAGGCATCTTACTATAAGCCAAGAGATACCACATGTAAACACATTACACTACATGGCATATTTGCACATAGAATATCTATAAACCATCCAATACAGCAACCTCCCCTAAAGACTACTATGAATCCTACATTACTTACATTAAAATGTATACTCAGATGAGAACGTTAATGTGTAAGCATTCCCAACCATCTGAGATCAATACATGCTTTCTAGAGAATTGATCTGCCTTATTACTGCTGACACTCAAACATGCTGTTTCCCAAAGAAAACAAACAGTTTAACCTCTGAGGCTCCAGAATTATTGACAGTATACTAATGGTGGACCCCACACCCTCTATAATAATAATTATTATTACTAGTAACTTGCCTGTCATAAATGACGGTATCATAGAACGTTATCTTGAATTATCTGTGCTGTCTCTCTGTGCTATCTCTCTGTCTGTGCACTCTCTCTCTCTCTATGTGCTCTTTCTGTGTGCTCGCTCTCTGTCCTGTGTGTCTCTCTATCTGTCCTGTGTGTCTCTCTGTCTGTCCTGTGTGTCTCTCTGTCCTGTGTGTCTGTCTGTCCTGTCTCTCTCTCTCTCTGTCCTGTGTGTCTCTCTCTGTGTCCTGTACATGTGTGTGTGTCTCTCTCTCTGTCCTGTGTGTCTTTCTCTCTTTCTTCTTGTCTGTGCTGGGGCCTAAGACTGAATCCTTGTGTACGTCTTGTCTGTGCTGGGGCCTAAGACTGAATCCTTGTGTCTGTCTTGTCTGTGCTGGGGCCTAAGACTGAATCCTTGTGTACGTCAACAGTCAGAGGGTGAGGCATAGAGGAGGTGCCAGAGGAGGAGACATTAAAAGGTCGATCTTCAAGGTATGATGTGAACCATAAGAGAGCGGTGTGACGGATGCCAAGAGAGAGGAGATTTTGGATAATAAGAGGTCACACGCGCGCCACGTCATTAGCATATACCGGCACCCGGTATATGCTAATGACGTGGCGCGCATTTGGCGTCACATGCGCGCGACATCAAGACCCTGAAGGAGCGGAGGCCGGAGCAGGTAAGTGAGGGGGGGGGGGGGGGTATTTAGAGGGGTAGTATGAGGGGGGGGTTAGAATGAGGAAGGGGGGTTAGAATGAGGGGGGAGATTGAGGAGGGGGTTGAGGATGGGGGGTAGAGGTTGAGGAGGGAGGTTGAGAAGGGGGTTGAGGTTGAGGAGGGGGTTGAGGATGAGGAGGGGGGCTGAGGATGAGGAGGGGGCCTGAGGATGAGGAGGGGGGCTGAGGATGAGGAGGGGGGTTGAGGAGAGGATTGAGGATGGGGGGTTGAGGTTGAGGAGGAAGGTTGAGGATGGGGGGGTTGAGGTTGAGGATGAGGAGGGAGGTTGAGGATGAGGGGTAGAGGTTGAGGAGGGAGGTTGAGAAGGGGGTTGAGGTTGAGGAGGGGGTTGAGGATGAGGAGTGGGCCTGAGGATGAGGAGGGAGGATGAGGAGGGAGGTTGAGGATGAGGAGGGGGGTTGAGGAGGGAGGATGAGGAGAGGGTTGAGGAGGAGGAGGGGGTTGAGGATGAGGAGGGGGGGTTGAGGTTGAGGATGGGGGGTTGAGGATGAGGACGGATGATGTGGAGGGAGGATGAGAATAAGGAGGGGGGGAAGAGACAGAGGGAAGGGAGAGGGGGGAAGAGACACAGGGAAGGGAGAGGTGAGAAGAGACACAGGAGAGAGAGGGGGACACAGGGGGCAGCACATTTCCCACCCTCGGCTTATACTCGAGTCACTCATTTTACCCAGTATTTTGTGGTAAAATAGGTGCCTCGGCTTATACTCGGGTCGGCTTATACTGAGTATATACAGTATTTGAAAAGTAAAGATACGGTTTGATTGATCCTGTCCGGGCTGATAAGCAATGTAAGTGTGTTCAATCCTTTAATACTACTTAAAAGATAATAAAAGACATAGGGCCTCATTCTATTATCGGCCGTAAATCGTCCGTAAGGCTGCGATTCCTTGCGGGGGTTCAGTTAACTCGCGATTCTATTATACGGCCCTGCAAGGATCTCCTTTTACGGCCGGCCGCATATCTTGGAACCGGCCGTAAGCTGTGAAATATAAAAAGTGAAAAATAAATTCAAGCCTGCACTGTACAGCTCTGTAAATGCTAGGGATCATATTGGGGGACATGAGGATTAAAAGTAACCCACTCTCAAGCTTGCACATCTGCCCAAACCCGAGTTCAAATTAACTGTTTATTTTCCGGCTGCGGCGTGGGTGTGTCTGAGGTGCTCCAAGCACTCTGGACTTTTTACATGGATATTTTACGGATATTAAAAATAAAATATTTTACGGATTTGAGTACAGGATAATTATGTGCTATTTTTTCTAACACCTAAAATCCCTTTATAGACTCCGCAAAGTGCAGGATGGCTTTATTTGAGCTATTTTATGTGCTTAATTGGTGCTAGCGAGACCTCTTTCCTGCAAGTAAGCTGCGGCTCGTTTTTAGCCTTGCAGAGAGGGTTCCCGGAGCAATTGAATTGCAAATCTCTTGCGGCCGTTTTAGATCAAAGGCTTTCCTCCGGCACGAGCGGCCGCAAGAGATAGCAAGGCACCGGCCGCAAGCCTGCCGGAATCCCCATCCGTAAGGGAATAGAATAGCAGAATAGCTTGCGGCCGGTCCTTGCGGCCCCGCAACGGCTGCGGACGCTAATAGAATGAGGCCCATACACTGTAAACCAGTTTTCAAAATTTTAATGGTTTAGAAAATTTTGTGTGCATGGACATTAATATAACTAGACCACACATCGAGAATATAAATGTAGTGCATAGTGATCTCAAGGCAGAAAGAGGCTGACAAACAAAAAGAATACTGCACCCTAAACCTCCCAAATCTGTGATAGAGATGGAACACTAAAGTAGAAATGTTAGAAGCGGGGATAGAAAAAAATAATTTCTTTAATGGAACTTTTTTGAAATGTTGTACATACATTTTTAACAAATCTGGCCCATACTCTATAATGTGTATCACATAGGATAGTTTTGTCTCTAGAACGTATAGAGAGGATCAATTTAATACCATATGATACTCTGATAAAGAGCATCATCTTTATCAAATTTTGAAAAACAATAGGAGGAAGGAAAACATCTTATGACATAGTTAAAGTTTGAGTAGAGCCACTTGCCTATATTGACTGAAAGTTGCAACTTTTTCTCATGTTCCATTACGATGAGTGGTGTTGCTATGGGAGAATGTGTTTTTGTTGTGCCAATTCCTTATGAAACATTGACTACCCAAGCAGTTACCTTAGGTGTCTGACTTTGATTGATTTTTACAGCTTGGGAAAGTCTTCCAAAAATGTTCATTAAGGACTTTATTAAAACTTTATTATGTTTATAAGGAAGCTTCATGCTTTCAGATTTGTTCTTGAGATATAATTCAAAGGCTAAGTGAAGAAAGGGTCCATATAGAAACCTAAACATAGAAGTCAATAGACTGGGTCATTACCATCCATCTGAATGATGCATGTAGTCTAATTTCGTTGTCTATAAATTATCATATTATTTGATTAAGCAACTTCTTCCAGAGGTTCATTCCTAGATACATTTATCTGTAATAGCAGAACTAAGAAAGGACAGAATCACAGTGTTCCATTATCCAGACAATATACTGTATTTGCACTACATCAAAATTGACAATCTTTTATGAATCATTGGTTCATAAAAGGGGAGTATTGTTTTACCAATCAAAGTACAGCTGGATTATCAATCAAGTCAAAAGCCTTTTATCTTCCAGAATTGCATTTACTTGGAGCAGACGTCAACACTAGAGAAAAAAAAAACATCAAGAGAAGAAATCACATATATAGTTGTGAGCATGCTAATGCTTGCGGGCTCGCGCAGAAGGCGCTCCTTTCCAGCAACTGCAGCCCTCGCAAAAAAGTACGAGACACATTACGACCTCGCAAAAATCGGCCGCAACGCGCGGACATCAAAAAATAAAAAACACAATAAATACACACAACACATACATAAAAAGCTTACCTACAGCAAGAGGGAGCATCCAGGACCTCAAAAAATGAAGTTACAGCTTAATTTAACTCAAAATAAAAGAGTTTAGACACTAAAAAATTCTCTAAGCAAGAGAAAAAATGGCCGCCGAACAAAACGAAAACGAGGCTACAGCACTCTTAACACGCAAAACACCACAAGAAACACGCAAAACACCACGGATATTCCGCCACAGACAAATAACACACATTAGCTGCTATTTTAGAACAATAACTTCTACAATGCGGAAGTACACGGTTTTGTCTTGCGCACGCACACTATTACACTGCACACATTCATTAGTCTTACACAGCAGCTCCACACCACTAATGCTGCAGGAACATGAAAACAGATTGCCAGCTCTTCAACACAACGCTTCCTGCATATATTACTTCAAAATAGGTAAAGTATATTAATTTATACACCAAACAGCATTAGCTCACTTACAATTTCATTGCCGTCATTTTTTGACGGGCAATACTCTAGTATGAGAATAATAATAAGAGAAAGTCATGGGAAAAGTACAATTCTTCACAGTGCAAACATTCATGGTCCTAGTGGTATTTTGAACTTACCGCATCCAAAAAAATAGCAAGTTCCATATTTTGACACAAAATGGTAGAAACCAGAAAACTAAGCACAAGTAAATTTGTTATCATGTTGTCTCTATTAGTCTAACATGACCAAACAGACTATGGTAACTGTTACTGCTTCTTCCTTAGCTGGAACCTCTAATACCTCATCCTTCATACCTCATACAGATTAGATCTTCTATCTCAAGGTCCAGTCACCTACCCTTATTCAGAAGATCTGCATTTGATGGAGTAGACCTTGGAAAAAAATTGTAAGAATTAGAGTTCTGTTCAGAAGATAATGATACTTTACTCAAGCAGAGTCAAAGATATATCTATATGGTATATCATATAATCTAGGGGAAGTTCATTGAAGAGTCTAAGTGTGATACCATTGTTAAAATGTTAAATATATGATACCCTAAGTCTTACAAATTAAACTCAGGAATACAATGGTCTATGAAAGCAATAATCTCCAGATGTATGCAAATATTTGTTTGAAATCTTTGAGCCTAACTAAGAGCACAATTAAGCAGAAAAGTCATATGGCTAGTTTTTAACTAGTAAAACATGTAATGGCTCTGCTGGGCTCTGGCGGAATTCATGCTACATAGGCGGAAGTTGTGTGTTGTGAGAGGGCATTTACATCTCTAGATGGCTGCATTTCCTGAAGCATGGAGTCTGCTTCTAGACCAATGAGGGGTAAGGGGTGTGATTTAGATTGTATCCAACTATCTTAAGAAAGGCTCTCTCTTCCCTCCTTACCTTACTCCACTGATGGCCAAAACACAGACCCTCATGATTTATGAAGAAGTGATGTAACAAATACAAAATGGATTCCTGTACTCATTTTCTGGACATGTAGGCAAGAAAAGATTCTGATTTGGTCAACATATATAGCTGCATAAATTGCACAAAATAAAGCATTAGAAATAATTAATTTACGTAGGTGCCCTTAGGATTTCAGCATGTTCTAGAAGTTGTGCAGAGCCTTCTGAATAATAACACCACTTGCAGTGAAAGCTGTGTAATTTAAAAAGAGGGAGCATCACTGGCACAAATGGGCCTTAACCTGAACATGCCTTCGGGCACTGCTGGCAACATAATGCCAACCTGAGACCAACACTACCTGATGTCCTCCAACCATCTCCCACCCACCCACTGCTTTGACAGGAACACGAAAAGCGAGCCATACCAAACAAGCAGAAGGAAGGAAATCCTACCAGCAGAACCTAAAGTAACCCCCCCTGCCCCCCATCCTACCCCTAGATCCAATCCCCAACCAATGGCTTTGTTCCAGCTTACAGCTAGGTCAAACCCCACCTTGCAGTGCAGTGGCATTTCCATGTTGCCTTTTGCTTTGTTTCCTTAGCTTTAAATCATTTGACAACTCATTCCAAAGTCCTGTTTGTTCTCTTGTCATTGTCAGCAGAACATGTGGTGAAAAGTGTTGGAGACAAACGTCATTCAAAGCGATTTGTGTTACCAAAGTCCAGTTTTTTACATTTTCATTGCTATGCTAAGATTTTTTTTGTGCACAGTAATTGTTAACACAAAATAACAATTACCAAAATGCATTAAATAGATTGATAGCTGTAAAAAGAAGGTTATCTACTCATGTTTTGAACAGAACTAGTGCTCAGAAATGCATTTATTTAAAAAAAAAGAATGCATGCAGTTTGAAAAATCAATTTGTCAAGGCCAATTAATTTTTTTTCAAGTTAATATTTGAACTTCATTTTATTGGAGAGAAGTCACTCAGTACAAAGAGTGCACAGAATAATGAGTTATTGGACAACATGTTCCACAAATATAAACATGGTTAATCAGGTTGTATACAATGGTATATCATGTGCTAGACATACAAATGGCATTATTTGCATGAAAAATAACTAAATAAACATGTTTTGTTTTTGACAGAAGCAATATTAATAATGGGAAGTGTTGGGAAAAAGAAAAAGTGCTAGAAGGTAAAGGTAGTAAGAAAAAGTTTTTAATCAAATATAACCAATAAGCACCATCAAAGAACATGTATAACATTTTATTCAAATACCTAATTTCACTTAATCTTAAAAGTTGACTTCAATATTAGATCATATAAGGTTACAAGGATGAAGGTTCAAATATAACCTAAGTAAAAAGCTTAGGTATTGTATATGTTACTGCCTATAGCAGGATGCATAAGACAATACAAATATAATAATTCTTCCTGAACCCAAATAGAGACTATTGGCAACTTAAAATTACATACATTGAATATTATCATACCTGCATATCTCAAGGTAGTGTGAACACCGATGCTTTGGGTTAGGATTATATTTGAATTTTCAACATCAAAAAAAAATTTAAACATCAAAAAAATAAGCAGTTGTATTATTTTACAATATAATAGATCTAAAGAGAATGTTGTGCTGTTTTTCCTCTGGATCAAATATTACACCACTAGAATGTAAGGTTTTGGTTATATTTGACCTAGTAGGAATGCTTGTTAGTTATATAAGTAGGAAGTCCATTATTTATCATGCCTAGTCATCACTATGGTAGTCAAGTTCAAGAATGGTGACAGAAAAAACACACCATAGGTTTTTCAAATGATCTCCCTTCCAAAGACTTGTTTGTCAATTAGTAGGTTCTGTGATTTGCATGCATCAGAAGACCAGGCTCTGGTTCACTCGTGCTTATGTAAGTAATTCAGAATTTTGAGCTAAAGTACACAGCTTGGTCATAAGTCTTTTTCCATGTTAGGATTCATCTCAGCACAGTGGTTTTACAGTGAGGTTGGGAAGTTATTGCAGAATCCTTTTCAGAAGGTAATTTTCCTCCTGCTTTCTATCCAGGGCTCCTATAGATGTCTGCATCTGACATTTAGGGTGACACTCCAGATGGATCGTGGAAGAGCGTGCATTACCACTAAATCATATTTGAAGGTGCGTCTTGTCGTGTCCAGTGTTGGATAATGAACAGGGAGATATCAAATGAGAGTGTGTGCTGTGCTGGTTCATTTGAGAAGTTCCCTAGTCTCGCTCCATATCCGTTTTGGTTATGGACAGCACTGTAGTCTACAGTCTCCATACATTCTAGTGCTCCCATCAGTGTTTTGGATTGGGCTTTGGCACTTGACCCAAGCATTGCCCTGATAGTATATTCAAATAATAATTAAACTCAACAACATATTGGAGGAAAAACAGGCCACTGCGTTTATTGGTAAACACAATAATATAATGAAACACTAGAATGGAGGAGCCCAGCCAGAGACAGTATTCTACGTCTTGAAACGCACGTCCAGGACCTACTGTGATGTCTTCATCCACTTTACTACTGCACTGGAAATCCCCTCATTATTTACCACTGCACGAATGCAGAATAACTGATGTGGTTCCGTCCCCACAAACATTTTGACCCTCTTTAAACACCAGCATCATGAGTCTGATCTCAGTAAACACCATTCAGGAGAAACATGCAGTCTATGCCCTCAAGCTCATGAAGCCTCAAATAAATGAAACCTAACTTCCTAATAAAGTTAGACCGTTTGTTAAGCTTGTTTACTTTTAGACGTGCCTTATTCAGTTTTATGGGTATTTTGCCTATCTTTAAAACATATGATTAATCAGCTCTGACCAACTAATAAACAGTTGTGTAAAAAGCTACAACAATGCCCCGATGTTGCTCTGCATTTCATGAGCCAGCCATCTGATAGGTGTGATGCCATGATGGTTGCCACCACATGGATCAACACAAGACAGGAGGCCAAATGCAGGTACTATAAGTCACTACACTGCACTACTACACTCACTATATGCCCACTCACTTGAGACCATCACATACCCAGGAGACCAAACCATCACACCTCCAACTGACCCAGAGGCTGTTTCAGCTGTGATCAGCAGGGCCAGTAGATGTATAAATTTCTGATGACCCATAATTACTTTACATGGTGAATTCCTTGCCAATTCCATGATTCATCCTTTGGAATATGACAAGTGATGAATTTTCAATCAACCAGAATTTTTCCAAGCTCCTTGTTAGGAACCAGATCCAGAGATTATACCTGAAAACAAGGCAAAAGCAGGCTATTAATAGGAACTGCCATCCGACCAAATCTAATTTCCTTGTCTAATTTTTCATGCACTACACTTTCTGAGAACACACAACACCTAACTAGGTTTGTTCTATAAGCCTGGTTTCCTACCGGCCTCCCTGTGTCATCACTTGTCCAGGAGGCGGGTAAGGATCATGGAATGTTCCTGTCTGCCATTCTGTATGGAGAGGGGTGATACACACAGGGGGAGCGGTTTAAACAGGGAGGGAGGGCATGCATCAAAAAAAGAGGGTGGGGAGAGAAAGACAGAGAGGGGACATGAGACAGACTATCGATACTTATGGCTAGCTGGGGCAACAATGGCACTGAGGGCGTCAACAGAGAATTATAACCATGTCCACCCTCAGCTTGTTATGCAACTTCACTCTACTACCAGTCCTGTTGGGTCAAGGGGCTCTTCCTCCAAACCCAGAACATTCTGGATAGCCTCCAGAGCCTTCCAAGACCAGTAGCTCTGTTATCTCATTTTTTAGTGGTGATGATGCGCAAAGTGTTTCCACAAAGGCTGAAGCTATAATATTTGCTACCACTTTTATTGTTAGGTTTCTGTTATTTGGCATGACATTAGTTGTGTATAGTCTATAGTTATGTTCTATATGCCCTGCTGCTCACAAGTAGCCACAGGTACTCAGGCTGTTAGGCTTGTGAATGGTTTCAACACTGCCAAGCTTCCTAGCACAACAATATAGGAGTTAGTCTGCTCCAAATATCTTCTATATATAGTTTCTATGTATATCCAAAAACACTCAGAGGTATATATACTATAAATCTAGCAGATATGAGGCTAATTAGAGACAAACAAGGTAAAGAGCAGACTCTCAGTATGGGTGCAAAGCCGTAAGTTCCCTCAAGTTAATATTAGAGGCCCACAGCAGTCCTTTATCTAAAATATACTTTTTTGAAGCAAAACCATTTTTATAGGTAAAAAAGTAATTCTCGATATATTTTATTAGATTTTATGTACACTTATGCTGCTGTTTAATGTACCATTCTGCTGATCAACTTTCTGAGGTGGGAGCAAACTTTGAATGCAGAAGAGACTTCTATTTGCCCAGTGGCAATGTGGCATTAAATGTACTAATGGAAAGAACACAGTAACAACCAGAAATAGCTCAGTTTAGTAATTTAAAAGACTATATAGAAAGTTACCGTAAGTAGTTAGTACTTTATATATATATATATATATATATATATATATATATATATATATATATATATATACTGTATATATATAAATATACATGAGTAAATATACCACTGGTTCAGTGTCCTGTCTGGGTGAGGATTGTTCTGCTTTTGTCTAATGTTAAACAAAGGGGAGAAGTAAGTGTTTGGTATCATGATCTGATGATTGCGTAGGTCACAAGTTTTCCTTTTTTAGAATCAATGTTCTGAGAAAAGTTGATGAATAAAAATACTCATAATTTCATGTCATGTAATGTATGGAAAGCTAATCTTTCATGTCACGCAATTTGCAATTTTTTTGTGGTATATCAATGAAATCTTGTTTTATAGTTCTCAATTAAGGAATAATGGTTTTGTTGGTGCATTCTTATACACAGACAGCTTGCTTGCTAAATTTGTTTTGGACTAATATTTTATACAAAGATTTATATAAAATGGATAACGTTCAGTGGAAACACTTTGACTCCGGTACTGGATTTTCTGTAGTTTATGTTGGATGATTAAAGCCATTATACTCTGTGATGTATAGGGCCTGACTAGACTGTTTTACACTATGGCATGGGCCTGACTGGCCAGAGTTACCCTGTTTTTATTATTATGGTTATGTATTTCTTAGTGCTTATGGTTAAAATATCATTACACTGTTATACTGTATGTATCTTGGTTTATGTGTTGCATAACATATTAACTATTCTGCAGGCTATTGCATCAGCCAACCCCCCAAGACCAAAGTCTAATAGATAATTATTTTACAGGGTTTCCCAGTAAGCAGGAGCAGCCTATTATATACAGTGTTGTTATCTGGTGAAGACTCCCCCTGCCTCACAGGGGCCTTGAGCAAATAAGCATATAGTCTAAGTGGTTAGAACAATTGTTTAAAATGAATATAATCAACAGGATGAGCTCATCAGAGGTACAGTGTTTTCCAAGTAAGCAAAGGGCTTACTGATTGGCCAGCCTGTGTGTCAGTCTGTGCATTAATCCTAATTCTAAGGGATTATATGGTGTTCCTGATATCCTGGTCTGCTGAAGCAAATTCCTGGGTGTGGTTCCTGTGTATGCTTCATCTTCTGCTATGAGGTGTACAAGGACCGCATGATTCTGCTGGATAGGTTTGAACTAGGTTCTTTACCAAGTCCAATTGAAGTAGGGGATCGTGACATATTCCCTATCAGCCCAGGTGATGCAGTCATTCACAGCAATTGAGGCATCCTGCAACTGTTCATTTGAGGTGACTTGCATCGAAGTAATACCTGAAGTAATACCTGTAAAGAGTCACAAACTCTTTACCAAAGATGTTCTGGCAGGAGTTTCAGAATGTGCTGAGAGCATAGCTTACTGTAAACAACATAATCTAAGCAGAGGCTGAGCTAACGCCGGTGCAAACGGTGCAAGGCATTAAGGCCCCTGACATCTGAGGAGCACCCGTGCCCCACTGTGGGTTAATTGTGGCCCCTGTGGCCCTCACAGGCCCCCGCAGGCTCACTGTAGCCCCCAAAGCCCTCCCGTGGTCCTGGGGGTCCTCTCTGGCCCCTGAGGATCTTTTAGAGCCCCTGTGGATCCCGCAAAATCCCTGTGGCCCCTGTGGTCCCCCACAGGCCCTCTTTGGCCCTCATGGTTCCCTTGTGGCCCCATGGGTCCCCTTTTGCCCCTTATGGCCCCCACAGACATCCAGTGGCCCCTTATGACCCACTGTGCCCCCCCCCCAAGCCCCAGGGCCCCCCTGCAGGATATGTGGCCCCCTCAGCCTCTTATGGCCCTGCAAACCTCCAGTGGGCCCCCTGCGGCCCCTTATGGCCCATTGTGCCAGTCACAGGCCCCAAGGGCCCCCTGCAGCCCCCTGTGTTTTCTCTCAGCCTCCTGTGGCCTCTTGCAAACCTCTACTACTTCCCTCAGCCCCCTGTGTTCCCCCTCAGCCTCCCTCATATATAGTAAATAAATAGTACATCTGTGTTCACATTTGAATGTCTAAAACCAGTTAAAAAAAACTGTTTCCAGCTCAGAATTCCGAGAAAAACAAAAAAATATTAAATTATTACACTACATTCTGGGAAGGTGAGGACATGCAAATGTGCCCACAAATGCCTTGCTCTTCAATCCATAAACCATTTCAAACATGGCTTCCTTTAAGCTTATGCCTGCTGCATTACACAGCCTTTATGCAAAGCCAAGGTTGGAATAAACACAAGCTGAGAATCCTATCCATGTACAGCTGTTTCAAGCTTACTGGCTATCACCAGCATAGAGCGGGATCTCAGCTTGTGTTGTGGACTTTATGAGTAGGTAGTTCACCACAACAATCATTTATAATACGGTGGGCAAAAGAGCGATAGAAGCCCTCCACCGTACAGTAGTTCAGTAAATAAATAGTACATCTGTGTTCACATCTGAATGTCTAAAACAAGTTAAAAAACCTGCTTCCAGCTCAGAATTCTGAGAAAAACAGTTATTACACTGCATATGTTATATGTATATGTACTGTGTTGATGTTGGAGCGGGTTCGGGAAGTGCAAAAGTAAAATTGTAGTACTAGCTCTGCCACTGCATCTAAGCTATTCACCAATAGGCCTCCACTGATCCAACCTTAAGGATTTATGACCCTTTTCAAATTTCAGAGCTCTACAAATAATTTCGCTGATGCTTGCCATAAAAAATTAGAAGAGGTGTTTTAGTTCTTCTTCTACTGTGGTTTATATTAGACTAAGACTTATAGGCCTTTGATAATGTTGAATATGGTGTTTCTTTAATGAAAATGGAGCTCATGGAGCAGAATATATTGCTTTGAATGTATAACTCTGGTGGGTTGCAGCAATGTAGCTGAATGAGATATAGGTATTTCCCTTTAGTTTACAATAAGTTCAATCAAGTTTTACTAAATGATTTTCATGAAAATAGACACTTTTACACTGTTTAAAACATGCTCTTTTAAATGCATGATAAAAATTTTTGTATTACATGTCCCTTTAACTAATAACGAGCGAAGAAGCCCAGTCATATACAGCAGTGATTATTAACCTGATACTCAAGGGACACAAATAGACTAGGTTTTGTGTATATTCCCACTTGACCAACAGATTGAGTTACCTCACTTATGGCCAGATAGAGAAATGCACAAATTCTAGCCTTTTGCAGCCCTATTAAATTCCAAGCCCGTAAGTGCAACGTGAGACCCACACCGGCTGCGGGCTCGAAATTTGGCCGAGTTACAGAGCTATTAAATTCTAGCAGGGTGCGTGTTATGGGCTTAAGGCGCAAACCCGTAAACCATTTGTTGAACGTTGAGTGTGCGGCCGTGAACGTGATCAGTTAGTCAAACCTATAGTTACAGGTTTAGATGGAGCCAATGGCAACAGAGATCATCATAATGACGTCACTGAAAAATGGAGGTGAGATTTCAAAGTCTTACCGGTTTCAATTACGAGTTACGATCAGACCCGCAGTCGAGAAATGATGCAATATTTATAAAGCTGTAAATATGATATTCTAGTCCATGCGAGTTCCATATAACACGGAAATTACACATGAAATAAACTATTTTATATTGCCGATTTGCAAGCTCTTAAATGTTGTGCTATTAATTCTAATACCTAACATCACTTTCCATTTTATTATATGTACAGTAGAGTGTGTATATTTGCATTTACAGTGCTACGGATTGGACGTTACCCCCCTTGCGGATCCTCTCTAGTACCTGTTGGCTTCTTGACTCCATATGCAAGTTACAGGCTTGAACGCCAGTGAATTTGTTGCTATTTAACAGCAAAATTGGAACATAGCAGTTACGGGCTTGACGGAACAAAGGATTTGCACCCACAAAGTTCCACGTTCCACGTCCTGTAGTTTTGTTTTTGCTCATACCCCTCAGATTGGCAGCGGCTTGCTTTACAGGGCGATTTTGCAAGCTATGTTACGGGCTACAGTTTTACACATTAGGGGAATATAATAGGGCTCTTGGTTTGCCTTATGGACAGGGTTGAAAAAGAAGTGTTCTAGAGAAACACCAGCTTGAGTGACACACAGATGACATGGACAAGGCCCACACAGTATATTCTGTTACGTCTCTGATCAGCAATTTTATATCTCAAAATGGGACTGATCCCACAAGTTCCTTACAGTTGCTGCTCTTCCTATTTCCATGATCATTACCATCGCCCCCAGATTAAAACATTTGCGATGGATAGAAATATTGTGAAATGTGACCTTCATGTGAATACAAAGGTACAATGGGCACAAAATCCTACAGGACAGATCTGGCATCAGATACACAATCAGCCACCAGACATCTATTCAAGGCAAAAGTAAAACAAGATCAGCCATGTCCAAACTTCTGTACTGGAATGAATTATGCTTCATTTATAGAGACTGATGGAGATTGGATACTGCAATCCTACCTAATTTAAAGTTGAGTGTCTCAGTGAAAGACCTATAATACAAGGACAGCCAAACTGCATTTAGATGCAAATAGCTTGTGATCTTCTTGACCTCTATGCTTGCTATCTTGCTCTGCCCAGTTAAGAGAACACAGTATTGGTAACAGTAAAAATGGATAAAGTCCAGTAATATTTAATCTTCTTAACTAAACAAAGAAACAGAAAATGCTGAATGGTTATCCAGCTATTTTAAGGGTTATGTAAAACTGTATTTCAAGGTTTCTCTGTAGTGATCTCCTCTGCTGGAAACCATTCTCCACCAATATACATTTATTTTCTATTGGTAAAAATAACACTACTGGAACAGAATAAATTGCTTAAAACCTCCAAATCAGGAGAGGACTTAAATTATGTAAAAATTATTTTTCCACTACTTAAAAATGATGAAATATCATTAATTACTTTATACTCGTGTTTACTGACAGTAGTAATTTAATAACTGAAATTCAAAGAATAATTTGTTCTTCTAAAGAGTACGTATTATATAGTACTAGTCCCTTGCCTGTCACAAATGACGGGATAATATTTTATCCCCACCCCCTCAGTCTCTTTACTCCCCTCTCCGTACCCTTTGTCTCTTCCCCCCTCTCCTTTGTCTCTTCACCCTCTCCCTCCCCTATGTCTCTACCCCCCTTCCCCCTCTCACTCTCCTGTGTTTCTTTCCCTCCCTCTGCCTCCCCTGTGTCTCCTTCTCCCCCTCTCCCTCCCGTGTGTCTCCTTCTCCCCCTCTCCCTCCCCTGTGTCTCCTTTTCCCCTCTCTCCTTCCCCTGTGTCTCTTCCACCTCTCCCTCCCCTGTGTCTCCTTCCCCATCTCTCTCCCTTGTGTCTCCTTCCCCCATCTCCCCCCGTGTCTCCTGCCCCGCATCTCCCTCCCCTGTGTCTCCTTTCCCCTCTCTTCCTCCCCTGTGTCGCTTCCCCCTCTCTCCCATGTGTCTCTTCCCCCCTCCCTCCCCTGTGTCTCTTTCCACCCTCTACCTCCCCTGTGTCTCTTCCCCCTCTCCCTCCCACTCTCCCTCCCCTGTGTTTCTCCCCCTCTCCCTCCCCTGTGTCTCTCCCTCCCGTTTCTCCTTCTCCTCCATCTCCCTCCCCTGTGTCTCCTTCCCCCATCTCCCTCCACTTTCGTTGCGCATTCGGTGCACATTTGCACATGCGCGGCTTTCGGATCCCATGTGTGTGCCTGGCTCTTGCTGCGCATGCGCATTGCGCAGTCAGTATTGCGAGTTTGTGTGTAAGGCTCGCAACTTGCGAGCATTACACACAAACTTGCAATTACTACAACCATACATATGATAGTCCTCTAAAAAAAAAAAACATAATTCCCAGCATGCAAGTGTGGTCTACAAAAAGCAGCACTCGATTGGCAGATGCACATCATGGTCACAGCAAACAGCAACCATCAGTATGAAAGATAACAAAACCATCAGATATTAGCAGAAATTATCAGAGATGGTAGATTGGAAGAATCTCATATGCCAATAAAATATAAAGTGTAGTTCTTCTACAGAATATATTTCAAATAAATGACTATAGTGATACTATAATAGACACACCGCTGTCTAGTTCTTTCTTCATTTGTAAACACTTCAGTCTCTAAAGTCACAAGACTTACAGTTTAAGTCACAAGACAGGAAAAAATAGCATGGCGTGATTTCTATAGAAAGAATATCAAACTTGTAGTCAGCCCAGATCTGCTCTTGCACGTAAGGCTGTAAAAAAATATAAAATTATATATATCCTCTAAAAAGCAGGTACTTACTCTAAGTTCAAAATATATAATCAAAATCTTAAAAAAAAATTAAAACCATGCAAAGATAATGTATAAGGAGTACAAAACTAAAATGCATCACAAATGCCTTTTTTTTACAAAGAAATTAACAACAACAAAAAAATGACATGTTAACAAAACACAAAGAACTAGCAACAAACATTGCGTTCTAAGGAAATACAATACTACATGTTACAATTACAATTGACATTTTAGATACATACTGTTGATGATGCTTTTCCACTTTACCTTAGGATTTGCATAAAAGGGAAGTCAAAAGTTGGCAGGGCATCAATGTCATTTTCATTTGGAATTCATATTTGTTTACTTGCAGATCATGTCTTACTAGCTATCACTCTGCGGTTTTATTATATATTTTCATTAATGGTGGTTCCCTTCTATTATTATTATTATTATTACATTATTATTATTTTATTCAACTACTTTCACCAGACATGAACAATAAATTCTGATATTATAATCAGTGTGTTTAGTCCAAGTGTCAGTCAGTAGGGATATCCCCATGCCTTCAGAGTAATCACAATTGTTCCCTTACTCATGGGTCTCAGGTTTTATAGGAATAGTTGTACTGCTTCAAACGGGTAAGACAGATACCAGATAGTGCTTAGAAAGAGAAGTCCTACAGTTGTTTAGTTGTGTGGTGTAACATATGGTTACTATATATTTAATACAGCATTCAGTGTGGTTACATGTATATGGCTGCCTCTGTCCATTTTATATAAATATCTGATCTGATTTTGACCATTTCCGGGTGGTGTGGTTAACAGCTACTAGAGCATGCAGTAAACATTTGTCGGTTTTACTCATCATCTTGTTTTTAATGTGGGAAGTGTAGTATGGCCCCCAAAAAACGGCCAGACATTTCTGACTTATAAATTTGAATACTGCAGGAGTTTGAAGAATTTAAAGGATTACATTTCAAGAGACTATTTAGGCATTTTTAATCAGCAACCAGTTTAATTGATTAACTGGTTTCATCCTGCTTAATGTGATGACATACAATCTATAGTTCACTCACTTTTAAGAAGGCAGAGTAACAGATTATCTGTTTCTGGTGCCTCCCCCTTTCTTCCTGTTCTCCATTGTGAGAGCTGCCATCTTGCACTGATGTGACATAACACCCCACCCACACGGAAGTGCTTCAGTTGTTCATGTTGCAAACAAGCAGACAGTGACATGCTGTGTGTCTGAGCAGCATATGATATCTGCAAATGAACAGTGACAAATATCGGGTTTGTTTAATGAGCATTGTAGAATCCCACAAGAATTACCAGCCAATTAGCTTGAGTGCATTATTCTTCTGTGTGCTAGTGGAATGCAAAGGGTTAATATTTAAGCTATACTGCTGCACATTGGCTGGCAGGTACAACCCCCCAAAGACAGCTATACATTCAAAGCAGTATATTCTGCTACTGGAGCTTCATTTTCAAAAAAAGAAACACACTGTTCAACATTACGAGATGCCCTCCTTCAGATAGCACAAATACAACAACAGTAATCTGCCCAGTGGAAGATTCAGTTGCTGAGAGGGTGGACTACACTTTCTGGAGCTTGAATCCTCTGCATCTTCTTCATGATGAGATCACTCTTAAGAGCATGCAGCCCTCCTCATGTACGGTGTGTGAGTGCATCCACAAGGATTGCCAACTGGAGGTCCTCGTCAGCAGGCTCAGCATCCCTAGGGTTGCTAGACAGAGAAATTTATTAAATCAACCAGATTTTCTTGAAGGACCTCTGTAGTTTGCTAAACATTTGTGAAGTATGTAACAAAATAACATTAGCAGTTATGCAAGACATAAAACATTTTTAGAGAAAATCTTATACAGGAATAACTTGTTCAATGCTGTGGATAGGTTCCAGGCAATAGGAGTGCTAAGCGAAACAGCTCTAAACGGGGCAGTTTAACAAGGGGAAGATAGGGATAGGGGAACTCATGACAAGAAATACACAATTTCAATTGAAATTTAAACTTTTTTGGTTTTATATGAACTTTAAAGAAACAGCAAACATAACACTAACATAAACTGGACATTAGCAGAAATATAAACTTTAAATTATTTATGTTGAAGCTTCTGGGTTTCATCCTGGATTCTGTTTTCTTTGGAGAAAAAACAGTGTTATAGCAAATCAGAGCATTAAAAGGTGTCCGGCAGGCAAAAACAGTGCTATAGCGAGGCAGTGTTATAGAGAATCAGAGCATTAAAAGGGTCCGGCAGGAAAAACATCTCTATAGTGAACCAGCTATAAAAAGGAGCGTTAAGCTGGGTATAACTGTATTAAGATGACTCTGCTTGTGTCGTGGGCACTTCTATCTTGAACTGCTAGCTTGTGAGCGAGGGTTATGCTAAGTGGCAGTCTTTCAACACAGCTGAATAGACATTTTATCTGAATCCACTGTTTTGTACACTCCTCCTGGGTCTCTAATCCTTCTAGAAACCAAAACATAATGTCTGTCTTCACTGCACATTGGAGAAAAATTGAATACAATGTGTTAAAAATAAAGGCTTTATTTATTTATTTGTATTTTTGTGAAACATTTTGAGTATTGTCAAGTAAAGTTCCTCAGAACATACTAACAGTATTAAAGTTCAATGGCCCTTTAGTAATTTGTTGTTGTTGATGTTAAGTCCTTCAGTCGTGTCCAACTCTCGGCAACCATGGGACTTAGCACGCCAGGAATATCTGGCTGTATTTCTGTTTGTGTTTATCCCTATGTTTTTTTTGGCAAATATGCTGGAATGGGTTGCCAATTACTTCTCCAGTGGACCGTAATTTTTCTATGGTCTGCCCATCTTGGGTGATCCTACATGGTTTAGCTCACAGCTTCATTTAAGTACACAAGCATCTTCACCACAAGGTGTGATGCAGATGGGGCCTTTATTTACCAGGATCATTTTTTGCCAAGTCTGCCCACACACACTTTTAATGTATTCACATACTGAACAGAGTCTTTGTACAGTCTATAGTGGTCTTGGCAGCAGGGATAGTCTGGGCACACCGAGGGCAGGTGACCGCACGGCTCTTGTCTTTTGGGGAAAATAAAAAGGAAAACCAGGGCACCGCATGTGCATTAGAAATGTGCTCTGTCATCCCAAAACCAAGCTGTTCTCTCAGATCCTATAATATCATACTCACTCACCATCAGTCTCTCCGACCCATTGCTTTTTTGTGCAATTTTCAGCTATCTCTTCCCTCTCTTTATCATTACTCCTTCTCTTCCTTCCTCTCTCTCTAGCACTAGACTAACTGTCTCCACGGCTGTGTTGCTGTAAAAATATTATTAACTGTATTTATCAGAGGGTGATATATATCTCCTGTTATTCTCTCCTTAAAAGGACACTGTCACCCCAACAACAACTTGGTTTAATCTGAGACTATTAAAAACGGGCTATATTGTGTTAGATGTTTGTCTGTACATTTAATTATTCTTGAGATGTTCAGCATTGTTTGCTGATTTGCAGCCTATTGTGCAATTTAGTAGCTTAGATTGCTTAATTATTGTGGGGGAGGGGATCTAATGTAAGCAACATTGGGGTAAATAGTTTTTGCCACCACACAATTACTAATTAGCACACCAACCAGCTAATTAGTACCAAGTAGAAATTAATTTACATAACAATGCAACGCACAATACTAAATATCTAATAACTGATAATGGCTAATACAATGTTTGTTTGTTGCTAGTTTTTCATGCTCTTTAAGAATATGTTAAAAATATATATTATATCATGGAGCTGTAGTAACCTTTTTGATGTATGTAAATAGATTCGCTCAGTCATGTCTGTTTCTCACACAACACAACATGCTGATCCACTTTGCCAGTTCCTTCTCCAGTGGGCCACAGCATACAGCTCCTGGTATTCCCGGGTGGTCTCCCATCCAAGTACTGACAAGTGCAACCTCTTGGTTCCCTGGCTGGATTCAAACCTGGGATGCTGTGGTGAAAGCACCTGCATCCTTAACCACTGGGCTACCAGGGAACCCTTTTGATGTATATTAAGCCTTAAAAGCCCAAATGCAATGCAAGTTGCTTTTCTACTGTACTTAGTTCTATTGGCCTGGTGCTATTCAAAGTGCCAGTCTTTCAACAGAACTATATATATATATATATATATATATATATATATATATATATATATATATATATATATATATATAGTTTTTCTTTCTTTATGCATCTGTGTATTTCCAAAATCCATGGTAACTATCTTAATGTCCCTGTGGCTTGGGTAGTGGATGTTTGTACAATTATAGTATGTGCCTTTGAATTTCTTCTTTCAAACACCATGGTGAGTCATATGCACTGCTAGTAATTTTGAGCCTATATTTGGCAAACCACTTTGTCAGTCTGTACATATTTGGAATCAGACTTGGCAGACACAGGGCAATAAGTGTGTGAACAATAAATCCAAAATCCAGGGTTTATGAAAAGAAAAAAAAAGAGATACTGCTTTACTGAACAAAGATTCCTGTTTTGGCAATTCTTCATCAGAAGACAATGTGAAACACAGAAAACAGCATCATCCTGCTCTTTATTCATTTGCATAACTCAAATGAATGTAACTTTAATAGGCACTAATAAAAATATTATTTATTTGTCTGCGTATTATTATATTTTAATGTGCTGCTTTGTATATTTTTAAATAAAAAACTATACATAACTGATTATATTACAAGTCACCTCCAAATTCCATGACCCCAAATGGTTTCTGTTAGGTCATATTTTCTTTTGCTTAAAATAATTTATGTTCTTAAATACATAGTAGACTTTTTATTTATTATTTTGAAATCATTTAATTTGATTGTGGCAAAACACTGTCAGGCATCTCCCCCTTCTTCCTTTATTTTGTTATGTGTTCCGTTTGCAAATCAGATTTCTTCAAACTTGCCAAGACAAAGCTGTAAAGAAATCTGATTGGATGACTTTGAAATAGTTTTGACTAGATTTTCATATTTTAGCGTCAATAATACAATTTAATTTACCATATCTTTGATTAACCCAAATGACTGTTGTCATGAACTGCACCCTTACTGTCTTTATTTTCTTAAAGGACCACGGAAGTGTCATCTTTATATTATGCTCTTTTGAATAATTTCACTTGGCAATGGGCAAAATGTTTTACAACTTTGTAAGTTTGCAAGTTTTCAATATTGCAAGTTGCAAAGGAGAAAGCACTTTGGACACTGGATTCTAAGCTAAAGACAGGGCCCTCCATCCTTTGTTAATACTGCTATTGTTTTGCCTTGATTCTAACCTATTTTTAGTGCTACGGAATATGTTGGTGCATTACAAATAAATGATAATAATAAAAAATGTGTTTGTTGAAACACTGCCACGTTATAGTGACACTTAACAATAGGATAAAATGGAAGTAAAATGCCTAGAAAAAAAAAACACTCTCACGTTTAAGCTATGAAGGCCCAAAATGGAAATCCATGAACACAAAGCTAAGTTAATTCCAATAACTTCCAGTATTTTGGAAACCCCAAACTCCTTCCTTGCTGGATTCCTTCCCTTGAATAAACTCTCTTTAGTTACTCCCACTGAAGACCTTGTATAGGGACTGAACACTGGCCCTTCCAATTCTTAATGGCTGATTGCATAAGACCATACCAAAAGCGCAGGTAGTGAGGATTTACATTGGTGGTGCCTCTAGGCGCAGGTATGTCAGGTTTCTATCATATAATTGTGCCCACACACTCACATACATATATCTACATCTAGCATAGACAAGATTTCTCAGAATGCACTTTTATTGGTATAAGTATCTGATTCTCTGCCAATGCTAACTCTCTTAGAGGAGGTGGTGCTATACTGGAATCTTTTACACTCTAGCATCCATGGTATTATTATTATTATTATCCTTTATTTGTAACACTCCATCATATTCTGCAGTGCTATACAGGCATGAGGTACAAGTATAAACAATTCACCCACAATGAAAATAATGGAAGACCCTGTTATTGAGCTTGGTATGAAGTCAAGCAGTCATTTCACACGTGACATCATTGCTTGTATGTGGCTACAGTGCATGGACGCACATACCTGCATAGAGTCAAATTTCTCAGTCATGTTTGCAGCTACAGAGTGTTAGGAAGGTTGAAAAAAAACGGCAAAATTAGCATAATAAGGGAGGTGCCTCTGTGTATGACGCTCCACTAGCCAGCTTACTGGTTTATCTAGTGACAAATCTGGCCTAGATATACAAAATATAATATTAATCAATGAAATACTAGGAAGTGTGCCATACTATTGCGATAATATTGTTGCTAAATACTTAACCATTACCTATACGTACAAGCTCTTTAAAAAAAATTATATTCATTCAAAAAACAAGAAAATATTTATAATCCAATATAGAGTGACTTCACTTTAGCTGCTGTACTGTAAAGTCACTCTAGTGTGTGTTTTAAGGTCTAGAAATACAATAAACCTATATAATATCTATTATACAACCAAGTGACTGATGCATAATCCCATACTTCAACTGAATGATTCAGTTAGTTAATGAACCTTGTGCATAGTATCGTAATCACTCAGAAGTATTTATATTACTAGTAACTTGCCCGTCATAAATGACAGTATCATATATTATGTTCAACTGTCCTCCCTCTCCCTCTTCCGCTCTGCCTCCTTTCTCTTTCTCTCTCCCCCTCCTCTCTTTCTCTCCCTCTCCCCCTCCTTCTCTCTCTCCCCCTCCCTCTCTCCTCCTACTTCTCTCCCCCTCACCCATTCATCTCTCTCTGCCTCCTTTCTCTCTCCCTCCCTCACTTCCTCTCCCTCTCTCTTTCCTCTCTGCCTCCTCTGTCTCTCCCTCCATCTCTGCCTCCTGTACCCCTCCCTCTCCCTTTTCCCTCCTTTCAAGTGGCGCAGCTCTGCTGCACCGTGCATGCGCAAATCAGAAGCATTGCACATGCACAGTTGCGCAGTTTTCCAGGAATTTAGTGATAGCAGTTGTGAGTAATGCCTGCGCCTAGCGCATCTCCCAGGCGTTACTCACAACTGTAAACTATTATAGGTGATATTCACAAAAAGTCAGCAGTTGCTTAAAGGTAGAATTAAGTTTGTAAATTTAGTGATTAAGTGATTATTCAAACACTCCAGTCAAATTAAAATACAATAAGCTTGTGCTTCAGAGATCATCTAAGCTCACACAGTAAAAATATAATATTGACCACACAGGTACTTTCTAATGTAAATAGGCTTGTTCTATATATAATTGCTCTAAATAGCACCCATGACCAATAGTCACACAGACTCATCTGTCACACTTAGACATATTAAGTAAGTGGTTATAGTTGTTAAAAGGTGACACAGACCCACAAAAATATAATACTGTATAATGTTGTTCACACAGGTCTTATAAATAAACTCAATCTAAAATAAAAAAATAGTTGTGTGTAGTATTTTCTAAATATTCACACAGACTCAAAGCTAATAACTAGCATCTACCATCGACTTGGGGGATAAAACAAATACCTCCCTGCCAGGCAAGGCCATTGGTGAGCCATACATTCTCCACCAATGCTGGTGGAGACCACTTTCCTTGATTTCCTGAGAGAGCTTATTCACCTCTGCCAGTGTGTAGGAGGATCTAGAATGGCCTTCTGAGATGCTCCCAGCTGGAGCACCCATTATGTGTGCAAAACATTGGATTTCCCTTCCACTCCCCTAGGAAAGAGCCGGGCAGACTCGCTGTGACCTGATCAGTCAAAAGCAGATAAATATCATTCGTGTATAATCAGACAAACTATCCGTGATTAAGCCAAACCAGCTTCTAAACAGTCTTTAAAGATATGTCCAAAATGCAAAGTTATCCAACTGTTTAAGTTATTAATTTCTTTCACAAAGTGCAAATCTTGATCTTCCCCCACATTTAGTATGTCTCACCTATTTATTTATATTATTTATCCCCCTCAGAGAGTATCAAGAGCTAATATCAGAAGCAAGTGAAATGCAGGAGCATTCCACTGCATGTTCCAAAATGAAATGTAAACCATACTGGCTACCCAGTATCTACTGAACATTCATTACCATTTTACTGTACAAAATGCCTCCAGTGTTCTCTCTAACTCACAGGATCCAGAGTGCTCTAGTTTTGTAAGACTTATGTGTTGTCAAACAATGCACTGGTACTTCGCCAGGGCTAGAGTTCAAAGGAATCATGGGTATTTATCTGCTGGAGTCACTTAACCTATACATTTAAAATACAATTGTATCCTAAAGATATATACCTACTTTCTATGATTTACAATATAATCCCAATATATATATAAAATGTTTCAAAGGAATAGATTATTATATCCATATGAACACATAAAAGTACATATTTAGTACATTTGTCTTCAATTCTACAATCTACAGGAACATATTCAGCCTTATTAAATTGTGATTCGGCCAATTTAAAAAGGCTCTATATAAGCACAGAGCATATTTTTTTACAGAAGTTTTTAGTTAGTGAAGACCTTGCTTTTGGATAG
This sequence comes from Discoglossus pictus, assembly GCA_027410445.1. Lineage (NCBI taxonomy): Eukaryota > Metazoa > Chordata > Amphibia > Anura > Alytidae > Discoglossus > Discoglossus pictus. The sequence continues at coordinate 397,949,056 of CM050163.1, read as the reverse complement.
AAGATCACTAACTAAAAACTTCTGTAAAAAAAATATGCTCTGTGCTTATATAGAGCCCTATTCAATTGGCCGAATCACAATTTAATAAGGCTGATTATGTGATATTTTTCATCCATAACGCTAGTGAGCATTACAATTTTGCCGAAAGTCCATTTAATTTTTCAGTTGTATAGAAATTGGATAATTTGTCAATTCCAAATATTGTCATGTATGAAGGTTCATGGTTGGCTGTAAAGTGTCTCATTGGTACTGTTAGGATTAATTTTTAATTTCATTTGATTTTATTGAGCTTCCTAATAATTTGTCCACATATAACTTTTAACAGAAATTACATGCTGCTTCAATGAGCCAAAATAGACATCCCATGACTGTTCCCTGTGCATGAAGGAAATAATTACCACCAACAACAAATTAATTATTGTTTTTTAGCATGTGATCCTCCAATGCACAGAATTCCCTATAAACTCTAATTTATTGTGATTAACTGAGATGTATAAGGATTCAAACTAAAATGGTACACTTGTCTACACCAATTGTCAACAGCCTACCTATGGCATCAGTAGAGCCATGGAGGTATATAAAAATGGTCTTAAATTACATCCACATATTGGCTCACGTTATTAACTATTCCTCCTTTTCCTAAAACAATTTGTAGGCCTTGAGGCTTATAATCATTTTTATGTATTTTTTGGTACTATCTATAAAGTGGAAACTTTTGTTTTTTCATCAAATAGAAATTCCATATCTTTATTGTCAGTTGAACATTCATACTTCTTTAGTTCAAGCTGAATGACCTGAGTGAGGTCATATGGTAACTTTTGATAAGTGTCTGTATTATAGAGCTGTCTCAACATCTCATTTTTAAATTCTTCCTACCTTATTTGCATAACATTTTCTCCTTTAACAGACCATTTAATTATAACATTGGACTATTTCTTCAAATCGGAGAGTGCCAACTATTCACATTATTAATTCTGCCATGTTTAAAAAGTAATTTTCTAATTTCTTTTTGAACTGACATAATAAAATCTTGAACCTTTTTTTTTAATGGCATAAATGTACTTTTTTCCTTCAAACTACTTCTATTTTGGTTATTTCATTCTCATTCCACAAAGAGGCTTTTCTAGGAAACATATATATCTTTCATCATCTCAAAGCCATCAGCTTCATTTGTAAGAGAGAAAGCGACCCCTGGTGGATTATGTGAATATAAAATGGCATAACCTTCCCTGGAGTAGGACGGACAGGGTGGATTTGAAGGAAGTTTTGCTTTGGGCAGTTACAAGGCAAGTGCTGCTACCTTTAGTTCATCATTTTGCATCATGGTGTGCAGGTCAGCTTTGTGTACAGTGCCTTGCAAAAGTATTCACCTCCATTGACTTTTTACCGATTTTGTTACATTACAGCCTTAAGTTCAGTCTAAGTTGGTGACGTGAAATGAGAAAAATATATACATAAAACCATTTTTTTAGAAATAGAAAACAGAAAATTGGCATGTGCGTATGTATTCACCCCCTTTGTTATGAAGCCCATAAAAAGCTCTGGTGCAAGTTACCTTCAAAAGTCACATAATTAGTGAAATTATGTCCACCTGTGTGCAATCTAAGTGTCACATGATCTGTCATTACACATACACACCTTTTTTGAAAGGCCACAGAGGCTGCAACACCTAAGCAAGCGGCACCACTAACCAAACACTGCCATGAAGACCAAGGAACTCTCCAAACAAGTAAGGGACCATGTTGTTGAGAAGTACAAGTCAGGGTACGCGCCATAGAGTTGGGCTTTATGGCAGAGTGGCCAGAAGAAGGCCATTACTTTCAGCAAAAAACAAAATGGCATGTTTTGAGTTTGTGAAAAGGCATGTGGGAGACTCCCAAAATGTATGGAGGAAGGTGCTCTGGTCTGATGAGTCTAAAATTGAACTTATCGGCCATCAAAGAAAATGCTATGTCTGGCGCAAACCCAACACATCACATCACCCAAAGAACACCATCAGTGAAACATGGTGGCGGCAGCAACATGCTGTGGTGATGTTTTTCAGCTGCCGGGACTGGGAAACTGGTAAGAGTTGAGGGAAAGATGGATGGTGCTAAATACAGGGATATTCTTGAGCAAAACCTGTACCACTCTGTGCGTGATTTGAGGCTAGGACGGAGGTTCACCTTCCAGTAGGACAATGACCCCAAACACACTGCTAAAGCAACACTTGAGTGGTTTAAGGGGAAACATGTAAATGTGTTGGAATGGCCTAGTCAATGCCCAGACTTGAATCCAATAGAAAATCTGAGGTCAGACTTAAAGATTGCTGCTCACAAGCGCAAACCATCCAACTTGAAGGAGCTGGAACAGTTTTGCAATGAGGAATGGGCAAAAATCCCAGTGGTAAAATGTGGCAAGCTCATAGAGACTTATCCAAAGCGACTTGGAGCTGTGATTGCGCTATGTAATATGTTGTTGTATTACAAATAAAGGATAATAAATAATAATAATCTACTACTTCTTTGATGTCTTATGGTAACCATTGAACTAGACTTCATAGATCTAGATCTAGGCACAGAAGATATTATAGGCATTGGTCCCTCTCAGGTAGTAGACATTGAAGCTGTTTTTCTGGACACAGCTTCTGCTTTTGTCTTTTATGCAATAAGAAGGCAATGTGAGATATGAAGCTACAGGAATCAGTCTGCCCAGCATACTATTACTAGCCAGACAACAGATTGAAGTGGTGGTTACAGGACAGCAGGTACAAGTCTTCAGAGTCCTGGTGGCAACCAGTAAGTCATGCTCTGATGTGACACTGGGTGGACTCTTAGAAGATCAGCTGCTTTGTTGGTGGCCTGCTAATGCTAGTTTAATGCTAGTTAGGTTACTTAGACATCAGTAGAGACAGTCTCTCCTAGGGGCCTAGTGATGAAGGTAGCAGAGGAATCCCTCGACACTGCTTATTTACAGTATGCTCAACTAGTCCTCTTGGTAAACACCTTCCCTTTGAACTGGAAGAAACAATATGGAACAGAGATATTATAAATAATGAAGCTAATGATAGGAGGAAGGGGGTTACCCAAGACTTTATCATCATGGTCAAATCAAAACCTAAGCTTTGTTCATATGTCTTTATGTGCCTATATGGGATACATGAGGCTTACCATACATACAGGGGTTACCATGGTAGATATATGACAAATATTGCAAAGAAAGGAAAAAGGCCGCTCATAAGGTATATGTCCTATTATGTAAGGGGAAGTTATACAACCTCAAACCAATATACCCAAATAATATGTTGTCAGATACACAGACAAGAGAGATTAAAATAAAATAACTTTATTAATATAATAGTTTTACAATAGTGAAAAAAAAAAAAAAGACAATTAAAAAATTAAAAATAAGCAGCAGGGAAGAGCAATAATAGTACCAAAGCTGGGGTGAAGATGATATAGAAGATCAAAGGTTCTCAGATTCTAAATAGTCTATGAGTCATGTAACATATGGTGTTTCATAGTATATTATGGTTTATATACACAAACTGGTAGTCACACAGACTCACCAAAGACTATTGGGTCACGTGATATAGGGTGTTTTGTGGTATAATATGGTTTACACAAACTGGTTGTAGTATAAGGTGTTTCACAATATGTTATGATATATATTGCAATCTCTACACTACACAACTTGACACATCATAGAGATTATGTTCTATTATGATCACTGAAGTTGCTGTAATTTTACTAACATTCAGAAAAAAATGGGCCCATATATCTGAGAGGTTATTTTATCTTTTCTTAACTATCAAAAAGATTGCATGCCTCAAAGAGTTACTATAATATACAGTATTACTGTACTGGACACAGAGATCGCTTAAATAATAACCACAGAAAATTCCCTACATCAAGGAATTGTTGTCAACAGTACTTAGCTGAATATGTCAGAGATATTTCTCACCTTCCTTAATTATTGCACTATTCATTATAATTTCTGCAATAATTAACTTAATGTATCTCTGAAAATAACCTTGTCTCTTGGTAACCATACAGTTTAAATATATTCAGGAATTATTTTATTGGCTCAATGACCACTAGGATTTCCACAGTAAATGGCTCAATGTATTGGGAGCTTTTTGTGTTAGCCTACATATTTATCAACGAGATTTGCTTGTAAATGCCAGGCTATTCTTTATAAAATATTTGATTACCACAGTCATAAGTATGTTGTCACAAATACAGACTCTTTACAGCATGAGGTCTGAGAACCTACGACTCAGATCTGTTATGTTTCATTAATTCTAAAAAAAACATCACTTTGCTAACTCTATTCAGCTCATCTATATCCAAACTGGGCTACATATCAACATTACAAATCTTAGTAATAATTGAAGAGTTAGATGCTTATTATACGCTCAGTAGCAAAATCATAACTGTTAAGGTTCAGAAATCTACCATATAGCCTGTTATTTCTGACAAATGCTGAAAATCAGCATGCATTTCCAAACGCGTAATGTCACAAAAGTGCAATGCTGCTATAGCAGCTGACGCTCATTTCGCAACTACTTCTATGGAGGCAAGCACACTGAATTGGCTGCAAATATAAATGCATAAACCAGACTTCCAGTGGCACCAGCGAAAGGCTCAATTTGGCAATTAAAGACAATGTTAAATTGCCAAATTGAACTATTTACCGGTGCCACTTGATTGTTGGTTTAGGCATTAATATTTGCAGCCAATGGAGTGCCTCTGCTTGCCCTGTGTTTGGACTAATGAGGGCCTTACTAAAAACCATGGGTGTAGGAACCGGGAGGGAAACTAGGGGATTTTTCAATGTGCGTGTGAAGCAGTTGTGTGGTATTTTTGTATGCGGTATGCCCCCAGATTTTCTTTGGGTACTACACCCATGCTAAAGACCTAGTATATTTGGATTTGAACCCTATTGTCATCTAGTTATTCTTGTGGGGAGATTTTGGAATAGCTCCATAATTTTTCACTCATATAACATGTGGTTTAGTCCATAAATCCTCAAATCACATCTTCAATGCCTGTTTTGAGCCTTTGAACGCATTTGATATAATAATGTCTTGAGCTTCACCAACAATGTAGAGTGGGGTATATGCCTGGGGTTGATAATTGCATCATTGATTCTCTGTCTTGCTATTATTTTAATAGATTTAGAGTTCTAGCACCAGGGACAGCTGCATCAGGGACAGATTTTTCAGATCATTTGTGAGTGCTAGGCTGGAAGAGATAGCTTGGCTCATCAAAGGGTTCTTAGCTCCATCCTCCTGGGCTGCTTAAGAGCAGTGTCCAGAATGATGCAAGCTAGAAGGAATAGTGGGAAAACCAGGCTTATCTCAAATGATGCTTTGGTTCATCTAAAAGTGTGCAAGGTTTATAGAGATTTGCCATCGACAAGCATTTGGCTGGAATTGTTTTTCAGTTTAAGATGCAAGGCTGTCATTAGCCTTTATATTGAATCAAGCTTTTTAAGACCCAAAATGGAGAAGATTCCTAGACTCCTATTTTGTTTGGTCAGTAGCCAATGTTTCTCCCTCAGAAAGCTTTTACAGAATGTTGTGTGACCAAGTGCTCTTCAATGAATAAGAACGTCCCAATTCTGTCACCGCGGCCAGTGGTCATTTTGCTTCTGGAAAGTGGTAAGGCCTGTAAGGCTATTTTGTTGTCATTACATTATATCCGCCTTACTTGTTTAAACAGGCAACTTTGAGGGTTTGTGAAGGGATGCTGCCTGGGTGATATGGTTGCTTATCCAATACATGGACGCTAGAACCCATGTTTTCTGATTTTATAAGTTAAGCCTGGGTGTCACGGTGACAAAATGTTAAGTTGTTCAATAAAAGTGGAGGCTATAGCTTCCTTAACCCAATAACTGGTGTCCTTGGCTTACTGTGTTGCACAAGGGTTATATATATCTGGTATGGAGGGAAGGACAAACAAATATAAACAGTGGGTAGGTCTGGATAAACCTTTCCCCAAGAAAGAAAGATGAGCTTCAGTTAGTCGGTAACCAGTGAGATTTCTTACTAAACGGCCACTATTATCACAATTTTATCCTTCCCCCATTGGATGCCCTGTTGTGATCCCTGAACTCCTTGCATTTCATGCCCCTTTAAAAAAATTACCATCTGTCCAATTTTACTATAAAGCCTATTTTGTACACCAATTTTTCAAGAACCCTCCTTTCTCAAATTCAGATTTTTTTCTTACATAAGTATACATGACCATCATTGAATATTTTCAAATGTTTTTTCTGCATAATTTCTAAGTCCTTTCTAAACGCATATGGAAGTTTCCTTAATTTTAATATCCAAAAAAAGCCTGTTTGTTTGCATATCTAAACACCATGAGCCCTATTCAATTGCCATTCCGCGTCTTGTGGGATAGTGGCCGTATGTCTGTGGGCGTACTGCGGCTCCCGTTTGTCTATGATTCCGGTGCTATTCAATTGAAGGAGCCCGCAAGTTATGGGCTGAAATCCGACTCCGTAAACCATGCACTCGTTCATAGCAGTTCTGGGCGGGAATATGGTCAATTAAGCAAGACTGTAACCTCCCATTTCAAAACAGCCAATAGAAAATGAGACATGTCGCAGGATTTTCTCCTACATTTGCCATTTACGGGTATGAAAACATTTGCGGCCTTGGGGAATTAAAGCAATTGAATAGTGATTTGCGATTTTAGCCATTGTAACTCTTGCGGACGGGAAAGATCAAAGGCCTCGTCAGATTGTAAGTTCCATTGCAAAGTTTTCAAGGCCGTAACCGTAAATCATTTGGAGCCCGCAAAAAGACACCAATTGAATAGCAAATTAACTTACGGCCTCACTTACGGGCTCTGGTAACTTACAATTGCTTAATTGAATTGGGCTGCAAGTTATTAACAAGTGCTTGAGAGCTCTATTTTTACTTACTGAATCATTTCAAAAAGTGCCAACAAATGTCTTCCCCTGTAACTCATGCACACAATGGGCCTCATTCAAATGTGATTTGCCCAATTGAATAGGGCTCTCAATAAGCACATAGCACAGAAGTTTTTAGTTAGTGAAGACCTTGCTTTTGGATAGAAGTTCACTAACTAAAAACTTCTGTAAAAAAAATATGCTATGTGCTTATTGAGAGCCCTATTCCATTGGCCAAATCGCATTTGAATGAGGTCCAATGTCTCTTTAGTACTAGCCAAACACAGATTGTCAAAACATGCTGCTGAGAAACAGTCTGTAACAGGCTAGTATATCTAGCACCAATAGAAATATTGCGTGCATGAGCTGCAGGGGGCAGACATTTGCAGGGACTGTTAAGAATGTTTTAGTGAGTGAAAACAGAGCTCTCAATTTCTTGTTAATAAAAGGATGTTTAGATATGCAAACACACACTTAGAGAAGTTTTGAGAAGTGTCGTCACAGAAGCTGAGAAGTGCAAAGGAAACTGCTTGACAAACACACAGAAGTCTTGGGACACCGTGTATTACTGCAGCACTGCAAACCAGCAGGCTGGACGGTCTGATTGAATTATATACTACTACAGATAACCAGCCTTATTAAATTGCGATTTGGCAAATTTAAAAGGGCTCTATTTAAGCACATAGCATATTTTTTACAGAAGTTTTTAGTTAGTGAAGTCTTTGCTTCTGGATAGAAGTTCACTAACTAAAAACTTCTGTAAAAAATATGCTGTGTGCTAAAATAGAGCCCTTTGAAATTTGCAGAATCGCAATTTAATAAGGCTGTAAGTGTATGTAACTATCTTCTATTCTCTATGTTAAACCACACTATCTATTTTGAATGGCACTTGTCTTTTATAATTATTAGGATACATTGATTACATTAATGCCTTTGTACATAGAGGTTTCTATTTGGAGCTGATGAAATTGATATGCATAGTGATTATATACTGATTAAATAACTTATTATATTGTATTGGCATCTTATTCTCTCTATTAGCACCCATTTTTTTCTTTAGTACACTTGGTTTATGAATTATTTTATTATATATTAGGGTATCAGTTTAGTATAGTTTTGTTTTGTTAAGCAGCTGGGGGGGGGGGGGGGGCTAAGTGACAGATCCCCACAGCCGCCACATTACACTAGGGTCATGTATAATAGGATATTTCTTATTGGTGTAGGAGATTGGGTTAGATTCACGATATAAGGGAGTAAGTGGCGAGCCCCAGTACTGCTACACAAATAGTTGTTTTTTTTTTTACAATAGGTTATTATTATTTTTTGGTTTATTTTCATTTATTACTCTACATAAGTAATTTTAGGTATTTTTGTTAGCACTTATTTTTTCTTTAGTACACTGGGTCTTTTTAATATTTTTTTTATTATTATTATACTTTAGGGAATTAGCTTAGTATAGTTTAGTTTTATTGGGCAGCTGAGGGGGGTAAGTGGCAGATTCCCACTGCCACCACATAACACTAGGGTCTTCTATAATAGGGTATTATTTATGTGTGAGTGTAGGAGACTAGAGTAGAATCACATCATAATGAGAGTAAGTGTCGGCTTCCAGTACTGCTACATAAATAGGGTTTTGGAAATAGGTTATATTGAATTATCATTTATATATATATTGCAACCTATTTAGTGCTGCTAAATATATTTTATTAGAGTATACTATAAAGCACCTAACACTTTAAATTATGTATTTTGGGTGACAAGTTATTTCTGATTATTGTACATCGTTAGAGGTTACATAAATTATAGAAGAATACATTTCAATCTTTGATAGACAGTTGATGTGATTGTGTGTTTATTTTATACGTTGGATTTTATTGTTCATTTTTTATTTATTTGTTAATAAAGGCTATATTTTAATTTTAGTTGCTTTTGTCTGATCATTATCATGATTACATTTAATTCATTATAAGTACTATTAGAAATAGATGCTGGTTTTCATTGAAGTCTTTGGTTCTTTTTCTTTCTTTGGTTGACTATATACTTCTTTATCAGCATCATTGTATGTCCCCTGGATGGTGACATTCATTTCTGGATTACGGTGACTACTTTCTCTTAAGGTGAAGTATATCTACTATAGAAATATTAAAAACATGGAACCTTCCATATCCCCTTAATGATATACCGTACTTGTTTTTTTGTAAAGTTGCAATTCTTTTCAAACTCTTTGACAATTGTTTTCACACAATTTTCTTCCTGTTTATTACATTCAGTTGTTTCTTAATCTTCCTTTAGATGCCAATTAACGTAAATTTAGGGAACAATGACTTAAAATTCTCACACATCTATCCATACATTTTGAATCTTAGTTTTTGTTTACTTTGACCTAAATGAAACCAAAGGCATCTAAGTATAATCGTGACAGTAAGATAAGCCTCCAAACTAACAATGTTCCATTAGGGACTTAAATGCACATGGAATGAATTATTGTGTCCTAGTGTGTTTTTTCTCCCCATTCATTCGATTAGCTTCTCTCTTATAAATACTTTTTATATCTTCTTTAACATTTTCCCCTATTATATTTACAGGTATCATGTCTCCTAATGGATACGGCACATCTGGCGATCCATGCATGGTAAACACATAGGGCCTCATTCTATTATCGGCCGTAAAACGGCCGCAAGGCTGCGATTCCTTGCGGGGGTTATGTTAACTCGCAATTCAATTATACGGCCCCGCAAGGATCTCCCCTTACGGCCGGCCGTATATCTTGCAACCGTCCATAAGCTCAGAAAACTTTAAACGCAAAAATAAATTCAAGACGGCACTGTACAGCTCTGTAAATGCTAGGGATCATATTGGGGGACATGAGGATTAATAGCAACCCCCTCTCAAGCTTGCACATCAGCCCAAATCCGAGTTTACATTAACTGTTTATTTTCCGGCCGCAGCGTGGCCGGGTCTGAGGTGCTCCAAGCACTCTGGACTTTTTCCATGGATTTTTGACATAAATTAAAAAATAATTTATTTACGGATTTGAGTGTAGGGGAATGTTGTGCTATGAATGCTAACACCTACAATCACTTTATAGTCTCCTCAGAGTGCAGGATAGCTTTATTTCGGCTTCATAATGTGCTTAATTGGTGCTAGCGGGACCTTTTGCTGCAAGTAAGCTGCGGCTCGGTTTTAGCCTTGCAGAGAGGGTTCCCGGAGTAATAGAATAGCAACCAGGATTTTCTTGCGGCCGAAACTCTTGCGGCCGTTTTAGATCAAAGGCTTTCCTCCGGCGCGAGCAGCCGCAAGGGATAGCAAGGCGCCGGCCGCAAGCCTGCCGGAATCCCCGGCCGGAGGGGAATAGAATAGCCGAATAGCTTGCGGCCGGTCCTTGCGGCCCCGCATCTCTTACGGCCGATAATAGAATGAGGCCCATAGCATGTTTCTTAGCCATAGTGTTCTGTGATGAAATGCAGTTATATTCTCTGAAAACAATCTATAAGCTATTTAAGAATAATATTGATTTTTTAAGACTGGGACTTTTAAAACATCTTATTCCAAATGGCTACAAAATTTGGACAATCTAAGTAAATTCTTCATTGTCTCTATGTCATTACGTGTGTCTCTAGAAAAACTCCTGTCGTTGATGTCTTTATGTTTTAAGTTTTGTCTCACACACATTTTTCCATGGAACTATAACAACAATTTATCTTTTGTCTTGGGGGTAAGTTGGGGCCTCCACACCATCTGAAAGAAAAGATTACTTAAGCTTATCACAGATTTCTCAGGAAGTGGAAATACAAAGATTAGGTAAACAAAGATGCGCATCAAGAAGGATTTAACAATCCTAACTCTATTTTCAAATTACAGTTTCCATTGCTTCCACCTCATGACCTTTGTTTTACATATACCGTATATACTCGAGTATAAGCCGACCCGAGTATAAGCCGAGACACCTATTTTACTACAAAATACTTGGGTAAAATGAGCGACTCGAGTATAAGCCGAGGGTGGGAAATGTGCTGCCCCCTGTGTCCCTTTTGTGCCTTCTGTGTCCCCCTCTCTCTCCCGTGTCTTTTCCCCCCTCTCCCTTACCTGTGTCTCTTCTCCCCTCTCCCTTCCCTGTGCCTCTTCCCCCTCTCCCTTCCCTGTGTCTCTTCCCCCCTCTCCCTTCCCTGTGTCTTTTCCCCTCCTCTCCCTTACCTGTGTCTCTTCCCCCCTCCTCATTCTCAACCCCCTCATCCTCAACCCCCTCCTTCTCAACCCCCCATCCTCAACCCCCTCCTCAACCCCAACCACCCTCCTCATCCTCAACCTCAACCTCCCTCCTCAACCTCAACCCCCCTCCTCATCCTCAACCCCCTCCTCAACCTCCCTCCTCATCCTCAACCTCCCTCCTCATCCTCAACCCCCTCCTCAACCTCCCTCCTCAACCTCAACCCCCCATCCTCAACCTCCCTCCTCAACCTCAACCCCCCATCCTCAACCCCCCATTCTCAACCCCCCTCCTCATCCTCCCTCCTCATCCTCAACCTCCCTCCTCAACCTCCCTCCTCAACCCCCCATCCTCAACCCCCTACTAAACCTCCCTCGTCATCCTCAACCCCCCTCATGCTAACCCCCCCTCCGCATTCTAAACCCCCCCCTCATACTACCCCCCCACTCCCCTCACTTACCTGCTCCGGCCTCCGCTCCTTCCAGGTCTTGATGTGGCGCCATGTGACATCACATGCGCGTCACGTCATTAGCATATACCGGGTGCCGGCACCCGGTATATGCTAATGACGTGGCGCGCGTGTGACGTCACAGCATTAGCATATACCGGTTGCCGGCACCCGGTATATGCTAATGACGTGGCGCGCATGTGACATCACATGCGCACCACATCAAGACCCGGAAGGAGCGGAGGCAGGAGCAGGTAAGTGAGGGGAGAGGCGGGGGGGATAGTATGAGAGGGGGGTTAGAATGAGGGGGGGGGGTTGAGGATGAGGAGGAGGGAGGGAAAGAGACACGGGGGAGGGAAAGAGACACGGGGGGGGTAGAAAGACACGGGGGTAGAGAGACACAAGGGGGGTTAGAGAGACACGGGGGGGTAGAGAGACACAAGATGGTTAGAGAGACATGTGGGGTAGAGAGACCACGGGGGGGGGGGTAGAGAGACACAAGGGGGGGGGTTAGAGAGACACGGGGGGAGAGTGACCTGAGTATAAGCCAAGGGGGCCCTTTTTAGCCTTAAAAAAAGGGCTGAAAAACTCGGCTTATACTCGAGTATATAAGGTATATATTTTTTTCACAATTTAGTTTTCCTGAATCTGAGTTAATAAATGTAATTTCCATGATATTAACATTTTCACTGTCAGTTTCTATATCTGGAGGAAAAACTAATTTTTGTTCTGGTTGGATGTGATTTTGTCCTGAATGGATATGATTGGGTCTCCCATGGTGGAGCTAAGACCTGAATCCAGTTTAGGAGTCTCTATTTGGTTTAATATTCTCTGGATATGACTGTTATTAATGTTTTTCCTATTAAACACTTCCTTGTAAAAGGAGTTTTCCAAATGAAAGATTTTCTTAGGGTGTATAATAGTTTGTTGACTTTCATCCCATAGTTCTGTCATAACTCTCTTCTGCTATCCTTTCCTTACATTGCTCAAAAATATTAGGTGAAAAAATGTGTTAGAGAAGAGATCCGGTCATACTGTAATTCTCTCATTCTCCTTTTAATTTGGTTTATATATTCTGACTTTACCTCCTGACCTCACATATATAGTTGTCAGTGTTGGGAATGTTTACGATGTTGGTCATGCTTTGCGACCCTCGCACAGCGAGGGCCGCAACTGCGAGCCTTGCGAAGCAAGGTTAGCAGTTGATGCACGGGCCAAAGGCGCTCATTGCATGCCTTGCGCTGATCGCCACAGGTGCTCATCGCCAGCGGCGAGGGCCTTAGGCTACAATGTGCGCCAAAGGCGCTCATTGCAGGGCTTGTGATGAGCGGTGCAGGTGCTCAACGCCAGCGGCGTAGGACTTAGGACTGAAACACGTAAAACGCCCAAATCACACAACTGGAATTGCGAGCCCCGTAGGACTTAGGACCGAAGCACGTAAAACTCCCGAACCACACAACTGGAAAGACCACCAAAAAACAATAATTATGCCTCAAATTCACTTCCACACTCACACACAGCACAGGGGGAGAGCCTGTGAGTGAGGTTAATTTGAGGAATGTTTGCCATTTTTTCACGATTGAAAATTGCCTAAGCGAGAAAACAAATGCCAGTCGAAAAAATGCAAAGAGGATGAACGAGGCCAAAGGCAGTAAAAAAAAGCCTGAAGCCAGTAACACTTAATCCAAGCTAGTAACATTTAACCCAAGGCAGTAACACTTAATCCAAGCCAGTAACATTTAACCCAAGGCAGTAACACTTACGCCCAGGCACTAACACTTAACCCAAGGCAGTAACACGTAACCCAAGGCAGTAACACTTACACCAAGGTACTAACACTTAAATCAAGGCACTAACACTTAACCCAAGGCAGTAACACTTATCGCGAGGCCCCTAAACTACACGGGTGGGGGGGGGGGAGGGAGAGGCTCCCAATGAGCGCTCATGATGAGCCACAGTGTGGAAACTGCAAAGCACCACGTGCAGTGGCGTAGCTAACGGGGGGCGAGGGGGGCAGACCGCCCCGGGTGACAGCATATGGAGGGGTGACACTATGTCACCTCCAACAAAAAATTTCAGCCCTCTCTGTGGCTCCCATCCTTCGGCCGGAACTATTTTCTGGATCAAGCCTTGCATTGGGCATGCGCATCCCGCCTGCGCGATTCGCGATTTGATCCAAGAAGTAGTTCTGGCTGGAGGACGGTCGGCGCAGAGGAGAAGACGGTGAGTGCGGCGATGCTGGCAGGATTGGAACCAGGTACGAGCATCAGTGGGGCAGAGGGAGCATCAGTGGGGCAGAGCAGTGGGGCAGGGGGAGCATCAGTGGGGCAGAGCAGTGGGGCAGGGGGAGCATCAGTGGGGCAGGGGGGGCATCAGTGGGGCAGAGGGAGCATCAGTGGGGCAGAGCAGTGGGGCAGGGGGAGCATCAGTGGGGCAGGGGGAGCATCAGTGGGGCAGCGGGAGCATCAGTGGGGCAGAGCAGTGGGGCAAGGGGAGCATCAGTGGGGCAGGGGGGGCATCAGTGGGGCAGAGGGAGCATCAGTGGGGCAGGGGAAGCATCAGTGGGGCAGAGCAGTGGGGCAGGGGGAGCATCAGCGGGGCAGGGGGGGCATCAGTGGGGCAGGGGGAGCATCAGTGGGGCAGAGGGAGCATCAGTTGGGCAGAGCAGTGGGGCAGGGGGAGCATCAGTGGGGCAGAGGGAGCATCAGTGGGGCAGGGGGAGCATCAGTGGGGCAGGGGGAGCATCAGTGGGGCAGCGGGAGCATCAGTGGGGCAGAGCAGTGGGGCAAGGGGAGCATCAGTGGGGCAGGGGGGGCATCAGTGGGGCAGAGGGAGCATCAGTGGGGCAGGGGAAGCATCAGTGGGGCAGGGGAAGCATCAGTGGGGCAGAGCAGTGGGGCAGGGGGAGCATCAGCGGGGCAGGGGGGGCATCAGTGGGGCAGGGGGAGCATCAGTGGGGCAGAGGGAGCATCAGTGGGGCAGAGCAGTGGGGCAGGGGGAGCATCAGTGGGGCAGAGGGAGCATCAGTGGGGCAGGGGGAGCATCAGTGGGGCAGGGGGAGCATCAGTGGGGCAGGGGGCGCATCAGTGGGGCAGGGGGAGCATCAGTGGGGCAGGGGGAGCATCAGTGGGGCAGGGGGAGCAGTGTGGGGCAGGGGGAGCACTGTGGGCCTCTGAAAGGAGGAGGAAAGGGACAGACATGGGAGGCATTGAAGCCTCTCCCATAAGCCTTGCGATGAGCGCCTGCGGCGCACATTGCAGTCTAAGTGCCGCTAGCCTTGCAGTCGCAGGTCACTGGGGTGACATTTGAACGGACCGCCCCGGGTGACGTTTACTCTAGCTACGCCACTGACCACGTGCCATTGATGTCAGAGGTGAACGTCGGCTGCAAAGGTTTGTGAGGGACAACCGACACACTACAGTTTAGTAACTTACCATCCAAATGTGGTTCTCCCCACACTGTTTATTCACAATGGTGCAGTTTGTCCAGTCACAGTGAACGTTAACCACAGCAGCACATAGTTACATAGTATTTGAGGTTGAATAAAGACTGTTCATCAAGCTCAACCTTTTTAGATCTCTTCTGATCCTTTTAATATGTGGACTATCACATATTATAACTGTCAAACTGCGATTCCTCATCACACTTGCGAGCCTCACATAGCGAGGCGAGCTGTTGAGGCACAGAAGTCTTCCGAGCTCGGAGCACTTAGCTGATGAGCGCCGAAGGTGCCTATCGGCTGCAAGCCTCGCATAGCGAGGCAAACAGTTGAGGCTTTGAAACACGCAGGACTTAGCCTCCAACCACTTAGGAAAAGCGGGATTGCATTAGGCTGCAAGCAGTTGAGGAACGCAGGACGCAGAAAAAGTATTCACCCCCCTTGACTTTTTACCTATTTTGTTACATTACAGCCTTAAATTCAATGTTTTGTTAATCTGAATGTTATGTGATGGATCACAACACACAATAGTCTAAATTGGTGAAGTGAAATGAGAAAAATGTATACATAAAACTATTTTTTAGAAATAGAAAACAGAAAATTGGCATGTGCGTATGTATTCACCCCCTTTGTTATGAAGCCCATAAAAAGCACTGGTGCAACCAATTACCTTCAGAAGTCACATAATTAGTAAAATGATGTCCACTGTGGGAAATCTAAGTGTCACATAATCTGTCATTACATATACACACCTTTTTTGAAAGGCCCCAGAGGCTGCAACACCTAAGCAAGAGGTACCACTAACCAAACACTGCCATGAAGACCAAGGAACTCTCCAAACAAGTAAGGGAAAATGTTGTTTAGAAGTACAAGTCAGGGTTAGGTTATAAAAAAAATATCCAAATCTTTGATGATCCCCAGGAGCACCATCAAATCTATCATAACCAAATGGAAAGAATAGGCACAACAGCAAACCTGCCAAGAGACGACCGCCCACCAAAACTCAAGGACCGGGCAAGGAGGGCATTAATCAGAGAGGCAGCACAGAGACCTAAGGTAACCCTGGAGGAGCTGCAGAGTTCCACCACAGAGACTGGAGTATCTGTACATAGGACGACAATAAGACGTATGCTCCATAGAGTGGCCAGAAGAAAGCCATTACTTTCAGCACAAAACAAAATTTCACGTTTTGAGTTTGCGAAAAGGCATGTGGGAGACTCCAAAATGTATGGAGGAAGGTGCTCTGGTCTGATGAGACTAAAATTGAACTTTTCGGTCATCAAAGAAAACGCTATGTCTGGCGCAAACCCAACACATCACATCACCAAAAGAACACCATCCCCAGAGTGAAACATGGTGGTGGCAGCATCATGCTGTGGGGATGTTTTTCAGCTGCCGGGACTGGGAAACTGGTCAGAGTTGAGGGAAAGATGGATGGTGCTAAATACAGGGATATTCTTGAGCAAAACCTGTGCCACTCTGTGCGTGATGTGAGGCTAGGACGGAGGTTCACCTTCTAGCAGGACAATGACCCCAAACACACTGCTAAAGTAACATTTGAGTGGTTTAAAGGGAAACATGTAAATGTGTTGGAATGGCCTAGTCAAAGCCCAGACCTCAATCAAATAGAAAATAGAAAACCTGTCAGACTTAAAGATTGCTGTTCACAAGCGCAAACCATCCAACTTGAAGGAGCTAATTAGTCATTTTTGGGGTCTCTACACCTATTGAATCGCCCAGACAGGAGGTCCCATTTGAATTTGAAGGGTAATTTGCCTTCGTTTTTTAACTTGTAGCGTTGTTTATTTGCAATTAAATAGAGTTTTCCAATTATTATGTTTGTTTTCTTTTGAGTATTGTAAGTGTTAAGCACTAGGACTGCTATATATGCTATATATTTCTTTATCTTATTATATTACACAGATGGCTATCTTGCTGCTGTTTTGTTCTGTAAAATACCCCCACCACTTTAATATGCTGCCAGATGTGTATTACTTCTTAAAATGATTTCCAGCAGGAAAGAAAAATCCTTGACATTATCTCATCACCTAGTGTCTGTATTAGACAAAATTATGTCTTGAATCTGTACAGGTAGCCTTTTCCTACTCCCTCATCCACTCCCTTCCTAATCTGCAGGTTAGGCTGATCCCATCCTCTTCTATCGCAGTCTGCAGAGGTTAGGCTGATCCAATCCTCTCCCACCCAATTCTGCAGGTTAAGCTGATCTCAACTGTCACAGACCCCTTTCCAGGGCCTGTAACCTTGTGCATTGAGCCTCTATAGAGGACATACTGCCCCATTGGAAAAGGGGCAGGTGAATTATATTGCCACATGGGAAATGCTGGCAGGTGGGTGGTGAGGTGAATAGCCCCAAAACATAGGGCCATAGTGTACCACCATGCTTCATATTATGGCTCTGCATATGTCTCTGCCTTAGCCTGTATACTGTATGTAATTCCCTATGTAATATTACTGTGTTCTGTTTAAACTGTGACTGAGTGATTCTGATGCGGTAAAACAGGGTGTGCTGAGTCTGCCGTGAGCAGACACCTTTATTGTACTGTTACCTGTTCTGGCCCATTGTTGGCAAATTAAGTTAATCACATCTGCCATGTACTCTAGCTAAGGTCTTGGCCACTCAGACACAGAGTATTAGGAGCTAGCCCTATTGTTCTCAGGTGCCAGCCATCAAGGTACTGCTAGACCCCATGTGGGGTCATCTCCTGTAATTGTCTGCCCTCTCATTGTTACATTGTGTACAACCCCCTCTGAATCTAACCACTATGAATATCATTGAGTTTCCAAAAATAAAACAGTTCCCTGAGACATATAGAAATTGTATGTTCTCTTAGTTTGCTCCTGGTTGCTGCAATACTGAACCTATCTTCACCCTGCAAGTAACTTGTCTTGGCCACTACCACAGGAAGGTTACTGAGACTCCTGAAAGTGCTGATGCCTAATGGAGAAACCCTGACTGACACAGAAGCCAGATATCAGGGTGCTGGTGCTAAGATTTCCAAGAACCCAACTGTCCTTGTGGGTAGTTAAACTGTAGTGGATAGCAGGTGGCCCTGGGCAGTAATATCCGCTACCCCTGGATCGTCACACCAACATTTCCCATCCCAGTCTGCAGGTTAGGCTGACCATCACCCCAAGCGTCTGCAGGCATGGCAGAGATAAAGGAGTGCACTAACCAGAAGGAACAGCAGAGGTCCATCAAGATAGACACCAGGCAAGGCAGGAATGTGGCCTTTCTAGCCCAATGTAAGCCCTGTGATTGTGGACGCGTGATGAGCTGATGGTCTGGCTGGAGGGCCCAGTGTGGCAGCAGGACCTGGAGCAGCAGAGCTGGAGTACCCGGTGAGTACCCACAGTGAGACCTGTTTCTCCCTTGGAGCTGGAGTAGGTGCTATAGGACCGTGTTTATGGTAAACCAGACTGCAGATTGGGGACTTCCCAGCGACCACTTTACCCGATAGAAACATGTTTCCAGTCACTGAGAATAAAACCTTGGTCCGATGAGGCTCTAGTATTAGTGCCCCTGGTCCAACAGGAATTACAACTAGAGGCAGAGTATATGGATCTTCTGGATGCCGGGGATGGGCTTTAGCTGCCAAGTTGAGGAAAACCCAGCCAGTCGCGCAGGAGAGAAGATCATGGGCAAGAAACCAAGAGAGCCCGGATACGTTTTGCTATGGCTGGGTCAGATAGGGACTGTATGGACTTTGGAACCACTGAGGACCCATAAAGAGTCAAGGGGTCCAGAAAGGGAGTATTAAGGACTGGTGGGAAAACTCCTAAGGTTTTAAAAATGTGCAAGGCTGCTCGGACGCAGTGGCTCTACCTAGAGGAGGAAGAGCCGGTCCCTTTATTTGGGTTACTAAGCCTAGACCAGTTAGAGGTGCTGGAGAAGGGAACACAAATTGGATTATCAGACCAAGGGGAAGGCCTGGAGGAGAGTCACCATGCTCCTGGGTTCTTGAAAATACCAAGTATGGACTGTGCCCTGGGAATGGACTGTGGAACTAGCATGGGACTCTAGCTGATAACAAATGTCAGGAAACCAGCCACAGTTCAAGGGTCACACTCATCAAGCAGCCCAGGGACTGTGGCAGACAAGGGGTGCAGCCCTATCCAGTCAGTGGGGGCATATTTACTAATAAGGCAGTGGTTAAGACAAAGTCTGTCAAATTGATGGCCCAAAGGGAAGTCTGGAAATAACTACAGGCCAAGCAGCTGGAGAGGTCCTGTCAATAGACACTGTGGACAACAGAAGTTGGAGAGTGCAAGGCCCAGATCTCTGATGCCAACCAGCAGATCCAGTTGGCACTGTACTCACTGGGATTATTGTATGTTTTTGATATGAAGAAGTATGTTTACTCCTTGTCCCAAAAGAAGAAGTGGACACATGCCCTGGCCTTTGGGGTATGTGCTGGCAGGGGATCCCCCAGGCATTGAATGCTCCCCTGGAGTTGGTACAAGAAAACAATGACATGAATCCACTGTGCACCTAGAATCAGGCCCTATGCAGGGGAAGCCCTGGGGGAATTGTTTTCCCACATTTTCCCCAATGGAGTTGAGCAGCCATGTTTACTGGGAATTATGGAGGCTGCTGGGCTTGTACCACACCCAAAACAAGGGCATATGGACAGAGTGAGTGTAGCAGCCTGCATGCAATAATCCGTTGAAGATCATAGCCTGCATGCTGTGTTTGGAAGGATGAGTAGCTGTCATGACTGATAATTTGCAACTAAATTTAAATCTATGGTCATGTTTCTAGTTCTCTGAAGATTATTTTCATTGTTTTGCTGTTGTCCATGTTTAATGTGTTAGGTTTTAATTATCCATGGTGCCA
The DNA here is from genome assembly GCA_027410445.1 of Discoglossus pictus. Lineage (NCBI taxonomy): Eukaryota > Metazoa > Chordata > Amphibia > Anura > Alytidae > Discoglossus > Discoglossus pictus. The sequence goes on along the minus strand of CM050163.1, from coordinate 397,929,201 downwards.
TAAAATTTTTAAAAATAAATATTTTGTGAAGATGTCAAACTTTATTTCAGAAGTATTATATTTGTATGAAAAAACATTTTTTTGCAAATGATATTGCTGAATAGGCATAACATCCTCCTTGCATAAGAATGTCATCTTTAAAATTTTAAGGTTACTACTTTAAAAAATGACTATGAAGAGAGGCTGACCAAATTATACTTATTTTCTCTAGAAAAAGGTGGCAAATAGGGAATAGGATTACCTTATTTAAATATAGGACACTTTGTCGGGCAAACTTTTCACCAAGAAGTTTACAATTGCCAATAGTTTGTCTATTGAGTTTAAAAAATCATAAAGAAAAAAAGGGTGTGACAGATTCAATAGATAATTAAAAAAATGGGATAGATATATTTTTAAACAAAAAAGAGCATACAATGTTATGTAGGCTAACTAGAAAAGGAGGGGTATTGATCCAAGAAGCAACCCAGCTTTTCAGGATCAGGAAGATTTTTGTTTTTTCTTCTTATAAGACAACTGCTAATATTTCAATGGATTTTTTTTCCCTCACTCAATCACCTAATTCACATAATATCAGAGGAAATCTAAAATGGTTGAACTTTTCAACCTCGGTTACCATGTAACTATTACTGCATTAAAATAAGAGGCAAACTGCCCTTTTGGTTATGGATTGTTGGTCTGCAATATTTAAGAGAACAAAAAGAAAGGCAAGTTAAAGTTTAGAAATCCAAAAAGTGTTCTTTAAAAATAGTTATATGTATCACCAAAGCTAGGTGTGGTACCTCAAGCTTTATATGCAAATGATTTGCACTCTGTACATAGCTATCCTTTATTTGCGAATGAGACCGCATTTTGCATAGCGTTAGTGTGGCTGTAGAGTATGGGTGGAAAGTCTTTAGTGATGGCAACTATAGTTTTGATTGCCATCCTAACAAGAGCTACCACATTATCCATTGAAACATGGCACCCCCTTCTCTCACACACCTGAATCAAGAGTTTCACATTAAATGGGGATTCTCCTCCCTTGGTACAATAATGTCTGCATGCAGACCAATCAAGCATTCAACAACTGGAGATCTACTGGTAGATCAAGATCTAGATTTTTGGCATGTAATGTAGAGGATTTAAAAAAGAAAGAAAATAATTCCATCCACCATACAGAATAGATTTTTGAAGATACTTTATTAGTATATCAGCCATAACAAGAGGTGCATATTAATACACATCGAAAAATTTCCTGACAATCTTCTGTCATGTTTTTCTGAACATTGCTACTTTAAGTTAAACAGCAAAACATGTTGAGATCAAATGATGCAAGCTTCATTTAACTAAAAGAATAGCAAGGGATGATGAGCAGATATGCTAGTGCTCACTCTGGTGATGAAAGTAGAGACTTTATAACAATAATGATCTAGCTAGTTCTGAGTAACTATACAGTAGAATTACAAGTTTCTCATAGCAAACAGGTTATTAGGCACACCATATTTGAGAGCACGGTTACTGAAATGTTTATATTATGCAACCCATACACAAGACCCTAAGACAATGAGGGAATTGGTACATCTGTACAATGTGTTGAAGGTAGACTACGCAGAAGTGCCCCACGCTGCCTCATAGTGGATCACTTTTTCCTGCCTCCTCTCTCCTTCAGGGCCAGGTGGATGGTGGCTCCATTCTGCATGTTGTAATAAGCTAAAGAGTTGGAATCCTTAATAAATATGCCCTGCGGGATAGGGAAAAAACAAAAAGACTAGTGTTAACTTGTTCTAGAACAGCATGGAGGGCCCATTTGTTTATACGTTTCAGCACTTCCGCCTCAAGAAAGGAGGAGTTAAGAGCTTCAAAAACTTTATAAAAATATATTTTTTTAAAAACTCACATCATACTGCAGCTTCTGCTTTCCAGCTGGCATGCCTGTGGCCTCATGAATCTTAACCTTTATGACGGAAACCTGCCAAAAAGGAGAAACACTGAATTAGATAAAGCACAGGACATCAATTTTCATGTTACAGTTAGGTTTATGTACAAATGTTAGGTGTCTATGAAACACATCATTAATATAAGACTAAACTGCAACAATTTACTTCAACCAATTTAGCCAATTCTGCATTAATATGACCTTAGAATATATTAATACAATCAAGATGGGCGAGACATGTTGAGGGTCCAGGACTGAGGATTGCGAGTATTTAATAATACAGTTTTGCAGGTTTAATTCTTTTTTTTATTTTCTTGTATTTATCACTTTAGTATTTTAATTTTAATTCATTGAACTGCTTATTTGAATGTAATTATTTTCTCTCTATCTTTTTAAAGAATCAATTAAACACAAAAATGTAAGCCCCTAAAGATTTGGGGCTATAGGTAGGGTGCCCCACCCCATGGCCTAGGGGCAGGGACAACAATTACCCCCCTGAAATTCATATGGGTGCCACGGGGAGTGAGTGGCCGGCTTAGGGTTACGAAGAAGCTCATTCATACAATGTTTCTATAGTACTAGATGTACAAGCCAATCACAGTAGCGTGTTACTAAAAAGGTGCCGAGAGTCTGATTGGCTAGCACATCTAGTACTATAAAAACACTGTATGCATGAGCTACAGGAGAGAGACCTTTGCAGGGACTGTTTGGCAGTTTTCAGTGAGTAAAAACAGATATTTTAAGAACTTGTTAATAAAATTAATGTTTAATTATGCAAATAAAGCACAGAAGCAAAGTATTCGATTACAGTCTCTCCCCCAAATCAGACCCAATCCTTACCTGATCGGAGATGGGAAGGGTGAATGCCAGCACCTGGCCGCCTAATTTCCATTCTGTCTTGTCCTGCATATTGGGGACTTGAACTTTGACTGTAACAGGACCCTGTGGAAGCAAACATTAATAGCCATTAGTGACAACATCCATTAATCAGTATCTGCCACAGACAAGTTCCAGAAGCTCCATGCTTACAAACCTTGTTCCTGCGCAAAAACTCTTCCTCTGGAATCAGTGCATCCTCATTTTTCATCTTCTTGGCCGTAGGCTCATCCTCCATTGGGGGAGGAGGATGCGAGGGAGGAAGAGGGGCAGGAGAAGGTACTGTGTTAACGGGTGGGGCAGGGACAAATGCTAAAAAAAAAAAAGTAGAATACCAGGTTGTAAAGCATTAATAATGATATTCTTAACAGATATCAACAGAACGAAGCACCACCGCAATGGAGCACACAGCAAACACAAGCTGCAATTGATTTATATTGGATAATAAAATAGTTTAATCCGTGTTATTTATAATACACTAAGACAATAAGATAAGTTAAGGTTTGTTAATTTTGGTATGCTGCTGATTTTACAGTGGTGAAAAGCACTTATCAATACAAACTTGTTATGCAGCAAGATATTTAGTATTTCTACATTGAATACCATATCTTAAGGACTCACCAGCTGGAACAATCATGTGTGGTGATCTTTGTGCCATCATTGGGGGTGGGTTGGGTGGCATTGGTACAACATTTATCCTTGGTGTGTGTAGGATGGGTGGCATTGGAGCTGCTAAGACAGAACCTGGTGGGAGACGCACCACAGAGCCCATGGGAGGGCGCTGCATCACTGGCACAGCAGACACCATAGTGGTCCGGATGGGAGGCGGCATCTGGGGCAAAGAAACAAATACACTTGTTAATGTGTAGTCTTAATTAATGTTGAAACTTAATTTTAGTTACTGAATGAACAGAGATGCAGAAGGTTACTTTATGCTATCTGTTTTACATTGCTTTTCCCCGAAAAAACATGTCCGACACAGAAACAGCACCCTGACCCAACAGCCTTAAGTCAGATTTCTCATAACAGAAAATATGTGAATCAGATTTTTCTATATATGCTTTATTGTAAACAAAGAAGTTGAACGTTGTCTAGGGAGAAACATTTTTTTTAGTCAAACCTTACCGATGGTGGCCGTGACACAGGTGGGTTCATCTGTTGGTGGTGTGAAACTGGAGGAGGTCTCGACATTGTGTTTATAGGAGGTGCTGAACTGGACATGCTGGATGCAGAAGATGGGGGTGGAGGTTGTGGCATCTCATTTGGCTTGCTCGGGCCAATCTTGTCTTTACCATCCTCCTCAGGCACCAGCCCTTTGGCCTTATGGATTGCCTCAATCTGCTCTTGTAAGGTGATATTGGCCTGTGCCGCCTGCTGGGTACGGGCCATGCTACCAGAGTGTCCATCCCAAGTCACCTGTAATATATAGATTAAGTGAGTGGCATGTCTGGGATCATATGGCACATAACACAAAACCCTCTGTTATGCAACCTACCTTCTCTTCAGGTTTCTGGATCTCCTCCTCCCCAATCTTTTTACCAATGGCCGTTTCCTCCACACCGAAAATATCGGTACGGCGTTCAGCCAACTGTTTCAGGCTGCTTTCAATGTCCAAACCTATAAAAAAGGAGGGATGGAATATTCTATGAGATTAAAATTAGTGATTAAAATGCTGGACATTGTCCTCAACCTTTAATTAACAGGCTGAAAAATGTGTCTGAAACTTAGGCACTAGCCTAAACTCTGTGTGTGAAGTTGTGGGGAAAAAACAACATTAAGATGCTTCCTATGAGTTTGCATGAACCAATATTTGCATGTGTATATTTATGATCAAACATGTGACAACAATTATTTGACAACATATCACAAACATGTTCAGGAGCCACTAAAGTCCCAAGTGTACAGTAAGCTCTTTTATGGCCTATTAATGAAATATGTACTTGTTAGTATAGATGGTCACTGGTGAGGGAATGTTGGATGATCATAACATTAACACCCAAGACCCCCGGTCCCAGAGACATCCAAGATAAAAATATATAAATACATAAACAATGATTGCGTTAATATGTGGTGATATTAAACTTAACCATTTCAGTCCACTTTTTTTTCTCCTGTTGTCAAACACCATATTTCTACTTACCCTCAGGAAAGACAGCAGTATATGGGGCAACAGATCATCAATTATGAATATGAAAACATATTCAGTTATCAATTCAGTAAAGAAAGATACTAAATATAAGCAAAAGGCTCCATTACCTGGTGCATACACTTCATCATCCCCTTGCTTCTCACGGATAGAGCGGTCCCTTTGCTCAAGCCAGCGTGGATCCAACAATCCAATGCGCATGTGCTCCTGCATCTTGCTGGCTGGAATCTTCTCACCAGTGATAGGAGACACCAGGTACTCATCTTGGGCAGGGGCTGGTGGCAGTGGTTTGGATGCTGAGGTATGAGGAAATGACAGTGTTAGAGAGGGCAGGCAGCAAAAACCAAACGTTACAGGGTATAAACCACACATTGACCACATTCACCTTTAGGATCGTAATCCTTCCTGACGATCACCTGATCTGGAGTGGGAGGGAGAGGTGGAGGCATTGGAGATTCCGGAGGAAGAGGAGCCTTTTGTGGATAGTCTTCATCATCAGAGCCCTTAAAAAGAGAATACATATGAAGCAGCAATGCTAACCTATAGAATTAAAGTAATGTGCGGAAGTATTACTTTACAGAAAGGATGGTGGGTAAATGGAACAGATTAGCTATAAATCCATTCAGGTTCCTTGCTCTGCCTGTACTTTTAACTGATTAAAGTAAAAGCAATACTCTATTGTTTTGTTTATGCATTCTACTTTATAATTGTTGAATTAATACTACCTGTAAGGTGCCATGACAAAATATTAAAAGTCATTTGTGGTACTGAACTCAGAGAAATAAGATGCCCAAAATATAATACATCATGTTATAAACTATATTAGAACATTATCACTATGCAATATATACAGGGCTAAGCCACAGCCATTTCTTACCTCATCCATGTCCTGCACTCGAGTGTCCTGGTCCATTTGTGAAGAGGATTCCCTTCCTTTGCTGTCCTTAACGTCATCCTCATCGTCAGATTCCACCTCCATCTCCACTTCCTCGCTCTCTCCAAACTTCTCGTACCGTTCCTGGATTAGAATTCTAGCTCCCAGCTCTTCAGGAGTGGTGGGGGGTGGGAAGTTACCTGGTGGGAAAGTGCATAGTATGCATGTTACAATGCTGAAGCAAAACATAAGTAATTTGACACCTAGTCCTAAAATTGTTCTTTAAAGGAGTGGCTACAGACGTGGGATAACAGAAAATGTTATTCCACATTGATTTAAACCAAACTCTGCAATCCTCTTACACAAAGAAAATACCAAAGATCCTGTTAAACCAGACATGTTATGCAGATATCTACAGTGCTACTAATGATATATGAATGGGTAAAAAAAGAGCAAATGAACAGATATCGATACTTGCATATTTCTAGTGTATGACGTGACAGTGGTTTTCATCCAGTGTAACTGGAGAGGAACTATATATAAATATTATAACATATTCAGTACGCAAAATACATTGTTAATGCTCAGATTACCACCCTTTTTCACTAGTCAATGCAACAACTTGTTTACCTTGCTCATTAGGCTGGAAGTCCACAGTCTCCACTACCACAAAGTCATGCCAATCAATCTGTGCATAGGCCACACGTTCTCGCTCCTTCTCTTCTTCCTCCTTCTTCCTCTCCCTCTCCTGAAACTTTGCCCACTCAACACGGTAACGAACCTACAAATGGGACACAGAGGGGCTCCATTTAGCGCAAGCAGTCAAGAAAAACTATATCAAAATAGCAAACAAACAATATGTTTACAGCACTTATAAACAGAGGTAAACATTTCCAAGGAGCCCAAGCACCTATAATTTCCACTTGTAGATAAAAATATTTCTCCAAAGTATAATGTATCTCTAGAGTGCAAAGTAATATAAATTAATAAGTGAAACAGAAATGTTTAGTATTAAAGTAGCCCTTTCACTATTGAGAAGTTAACTGGTCAGATTGCAGCCACTTTCCAGTGGCAAATGACAAATTAACTCAATGTGAGGAGCAGGTAAGGCCAAATTTACATATTTGGCACCTCTAACCCTTAACTACCCTAGCTACCCCTGGGCACAGAAGCTCATTTGCATCTCTGTTTTCCCTTCTACCATGTTGATCTATCAGCAGCTATAAGTATAACAAATCAATTGTGCTGTCCTAATTCTAAAATGTATATATAGATACACACATAAAATTGCCTCATGGTGGTGGATAGAGTAACAGATAGCAAGCATGCTGTTAATAAAAACAGCTTTATCAATTCCTTAAAAATCATCTCTTTCTACAAAATATTCTTTTATTGATTTTAAGGGAAAAAGTTTAATGAAGTTTAGTACAGGGAAATATGGAAACATGATGCATAAAGAACCATCAAAAAGTACCCTCTCTACAAAGGAATTTGAAACAGGAAGCTGAAAAAAGGGAGAATGTGGATATTCAAATAGATACAGGCACAGACAAAATAGAATATATTAAACTCAGACTTGCTTATTTAGTTCACAAAGTAAAGCATAATTCTTCTTACAGGTAAGGACAAACGATACAGGTTTTTATTTTCTGACCAAGTAAGAAGTGGGATCTTAATTTTCACCAACCTCCTAAACAAAGAACATGATCATAGCATCTGGCTAGTAAAGGAAGGGCCTGTGTGTGAAACAGAAATGTAAATATTGTTATGCAAATGAGGTACCACTCCCAGGAAAATGCCACTAGGCAGATGTCTTGTTATAAATTCAGCTATGGGTACAGGGGAGGAACAGAGAAAACCTGGGAAAGGTTAGGGAGTGCTGAAACATGGGGATAAAAATAAATAAATGAATATCATTTTATAAAACAACTTGTTATTGTATGTAAAATGCATCTTAATTTATTTTTGCAACTTAAAAAAGTTCATATAATTGACAAACTGGAAGGGCTGAAAGTTGGGTATAAAAATAAAATACAAAACGGCTTCACCTATTACCTGATCTAAAACGTCTGTTGGGTTCTCGGCCTCTTTCTTCAGCTTGAGGAGTAATCCTTTCGGAGGAATCAGGATCTGAAAGATGGTGGAGATCACTTACAGAGAGCTATCAAATGGCAGGGCAAAGCGCACATGCGAACATACAGAGTCATCATTATTAATAGCCTTCTACTAAACCCATTCAGAGCCAGGGGAACTTAAAGTGACTAAGAGCTTAAAAACAGCTGCCCTCTAGCCAGTAAATCCCAAACTGGCATACACAAGGCATCCTGATTATCTTCAAAATGATTGATTTGATGTTAAATATATTTCTTTATAACTCTCAACCAATAGATTTAAAAAAAAAAAAACTGTGGTGAAACTTTCTTTTTCTATTGCAAGCAAATTGAATCTGCTTTGACAAGCAAAACAAGTTGTTGTAGTTCTAGGAGTTTGGATACAAATACAATGCAAGGACTGGTAATGGACAGAGCACTGGATTACTGGAAGTCAGATAAAAGAATGGTAAGCAATGGCAGAATTTGAAATGGAAACAACTAATATACCGAAGAAAAAAAAATTCAACTTGCAATAGGCAAACTTGTTATTTACATACAACAATATAGTTGCAGAGCACTACCTTTTTTTTATGTAAAATATCTTGCCGTTTATATTTTGTTAACGGAGGAGATTTCTTGGGAAATAAAATACTTATATTTGTTATGTAACTGCAGATCTGTCAGCAGTTACAAAAGACAGTTAACAGATTTAGCTGACGCAGTCAGAGGTTTGATACAACTTCTACAATTTATATGTAAAAGCAAAGACTGGCTTTAGAAATTAATGGATAATTGAGAGAACCCCATGTACATACTATTCTAAATAGTTTGGGCAAATAGCATTTCAAATTACTCACCTATTACTACATTGTTCTGGCATGCAGCTTATTTGCATGTTCTTAAATTGAAAATATTCAATAAAGAAAGAATAGTATATAAAGTGAATTTATGACTTTTTGAGAGAGCAACAGTGGTTTTAAAAAAAATGCATTACAATAGGGGTCTAAGGTTTCACAACATATGAGACACACACTGGTACCTACCTCTGTGTACTGTTCCACAAGCTTGGTGAAGTAATTGAAAAGGCTGTGCTGAGGGCGAAGAAAGTCAAACTGGTAGTTCCTCTGTTCCTTCTGCATCAGCTGTGACAAAAACTGTCGCCCATTCCTAGCCACAAACTGAGCAGTCAGCTTTACCACATCCAGGTCAAAGGCAGAGATGGATGGAGGGTCAGCAACAAATTCAAATTCTGGTGGGGGTTCCTTGGGGACAATTGTCTCCTGAACCACCTGGGCTTGAACCTGACAAATAGAGTTCCAGACAAAACATGAAATGAAGGAGAGATTTCACAGGGTATTGCACGAGTTCTTCATAGGTTCAAAATACAACTAATTTATATTTTGCACATTTTTGTTATGCTATCCCCTTCACAAATCTATACATACTGTCTTGTGTGACTAGAAGTGCTAACCTAGGTGAATGTCACTATTTTATAATATATATAATTAAAAAAATAAAAAAAATCAGTAAATGAGGGCATAAAATTATTTATATAAAACATGTCCTATGTCAATGCAAAAATAAATACAGTTTGTGACCGTACCTCCACTATAGCAGAGTAATGATGCTCCTAGCAACATACACAATGATGCACTCCAATCATTTGACTAAAGGAAAGTACATAATCTGCTCGCACTACAGAAATTATTTCTAGGACTCTCCGTAACATAATGCAGATCAGTGACAAAGCATTCCAGAAAGATTTTCAAGGTATACATTTTTAACTGAATACACAAAATTTGTTTGAAGTTTGTCACTGGGAGACCTAGAAATTATTTCTATAGTGCGAGCAGATTATGCACTTTCCTTTAGTCAAAAGATTGGAGTGCATCATTGCGTATGATGCTAGGAGCATCATTACTCTGCTGTAGTGGAGGTACAGACAGTATTTATTTTTGCGTTGACATCGTACATGTTTAATAAAAATATTTTTCTCATTTACTGATTTTCCAATGATATCTATTACATGTTGTATATTCAAATAAAAATGGATACTTTTAGAATATTTCTGGACTGCTCTTTGTCACTGATCTGCATTATATGTGTAATAGAGAAAATGTCTGGTATAGGACACAGCAACAGAGGCAAGAGATCTAAACGATGTTTTAAAGTAATAAGCTGACAAGTCTCAAGGGACACTATAGTCGTAAAACAAGTCACTGACCTTAAAAAGAAACAGCTAGCATAACAAAAGCCCTATTGATGCAATTAAATAAACTTACCAATGATTGCCATTTCTTTAATCTCTCTTTGCTTACTTCTAGAGGGTTTAATTTTTACCTTCTTTTCCTCAGAGCATCTCATAGTGAGTTACGTGGGAAGCCATATATAGGAGTCTCTAATGCAAACTGCATAGCCAGCAGCTTCCTATTGTATACTATATATGTGATACCCCTTTAAGTTCAGAAGCCAGTACCACACGGACCAATAGGAAGCCATTGCCAAATGATGCGTACATTAGAAGATGCACCACAGATAACACACTAACAGTAAAGGATGGCAAGGGGCCAACATGGGAATAGAAGTAACTTGTCTAATAGGTCTTATGCTAAATGCAACAAACTTATGAATCATGATTTGTTGTGTACTACTACTACTACTACTACTACAAGTGCAGTTTTTTTTTTGTCCAATAAACATTATTTCAGGTCTTCCCCAAGCACCTGTGTATGTCTCCTGCACATGGGGGTTACATACATTCTCAAAGGACTAAAGGGGTATGAATTTGGATGCATGTTTCCCCAAGACTGCATACGTACAGGTTCTCTCCATCCCTTGAAAGCTGTTTTGGGGATTGAGAGGAGCCTGCCAAAAACCAAGTGTCAAATTGAAAACACTTTCTCTGAAACTAGCACTTGTAGCAGTTAGCACTGTAACCTGAGCTGCTAGTCATGTGCACACACTTTCTAGTGGCTGCCACTATGATTTTGCAGCTGAGGTATGCCAGTTTGGATAGCTTGCCCCTTTGGCTGCTCCATTCCAGCTAGAATACTGCATTCAGGGGGTGGAGAGAACAATAGTGGATAAGAACTGGGGGGAGTCATTGAAAATTAGTAATTGTTTAAATGCACAGTAAAACATTGATAAAGATATTTTTTTGCAAAGTCCTCAACTATTATTTTCAGATCAACTTTAAAGACCACTATAGCGGTCTTATAAAAGGAAGTGTGCACAGAGGCTATGAAGAGGTCAGTCATGTCAGTTACCTTCTGAGGGAGCTGTTGTACCGACTGCTGCTGCTGCATAACCTTTGGGATGGCAGCCGATGGCTCCTGGGCTTTTCCTTCCTTGAACTCATTGACCTTGTGTCGATAGTAGGCATGGTAGGGGTCATTAGGATTCAGAAAGTTGAACTTGGGGTTGTTTATTTCATTCTGACGAATCCTGGCTTCAAACTCTGGACCATTTCTAAGAAAAATAAGCAACAGTTTGTTCCAGGAACTACAACATATATAATAAATAAAAAGGTATTTAATGTAGTTTATTCTATTCAGTTGGTGAGAATTAAAAAAATGATTTTAAGCCCAAGTGCCATGAGACTAGAATAAGTTATATTTGAGAATTGAGGATCCAAGTCAGATTCTACAATTTCCATATATACATCTGTTTCCCTTCCACAGTTATACCTGTGTTTCTTGTGAGGTAAAAGAAATTAGTTAAGACACAAAAAAGTCCCAATAAACAGCTATATTTAAAGACATGTAGGCAACTAAATGGAATTAAAAAAATAATTTTCCACATAACTTAAATTAGCATGTGTTCATTACACATCTCTATGAGCGTGCCCTAGCTCTGCCAAACTCCAGAAATGGTAACACATCAGTAGTAGATAACACATAGGTGTGTTCGTTCTTAAGTGGTCAATGAAGTATCCTGTTAAATGAAGCATCCTGTTAAAAACTTTCTATGAAAAAAATAAATAAAACAAAACTAAAACATGGTGGTTAATTCCTTTACTCAAATTTGATTTAACCAGAGATAATTGTTTTTGTTCCAAACCAGAAAAAACACATGGGAAAACCCATTCTGAACTGCCGCCACAAAGTTCTGGCACTTAGAAGAATTATGATAGCAGGCTTCAAATTAAATCCCTGAACATACTCGCAAGGAAGAGATCATTACAATAGGATATTGCTCCCGTCAGACTCCAGGCCAATAAGTAGGCACAATTGGGACCTCATTCTATTATCGGCCGCAGCGGGGCCGCAAGGACCGGCCGCAAGCTTTCCGGCTATTCTATTCCCCTCCGGCCGGGGGTTCCGGCAGGCTTGCGGCCGGCGCCTTGCTATCTCTTGCGGCCGATCGCGCCGGAGGAAAGCCTTTGATCTAAAACGGCTGCAAGGAAATCGGCCGTAAGAAAAGCCTGGTTGCGATTCTATTGCTCCGGGAACCCTGTCTGCAAGGCTAAAAACGAGCCGCAGCTTACTTGCAGCAAACAGGTGCCGCTAGCACCAATTAAGCACATAAAATAGCTCAAATAAAGCCATCCTGCACTTTGCGGAGTCTATAAAGTGATATTCGGTGTTAGCAAAAATAGCACATAATTACCCTATACTCAAATCCGTAAAATATATATTTTTTAATATACGTAAAATATCCATAGGGCTTGGAGCACCTCAGACACGCCCACGCCGCAGCCGGAAAACAGTTAATTTGAACTCTGGTTTGGGCTGATGTGCAAGCTTGAGAGTGGGTTACTTTTAATCCTCATGTCCCCCAATATGATCCCTAGCATTTACAGAGCTGTACAGTGCAGGCTTGAATTTATTTTTTAGTTTTTAGATTTCAGAGCTTACGGCCGGTTTCAAGATATGCGGCCGGCCGTAAGGGGAGATCCTTGCGGGGCCGTATAATAGAATCGCGAGTTAACTGAACCCCCGCAAGGAATCGCAGCCTTACGGCCGATAATAGAATGAGGCCCTTGGTGTGCTAATTTTCCTCTAAAAAATATATTATCATGGTTTACATAGCAGATGATGTTCGGGGGAAAAAAACAATTTTAGTGAAGCATATACCAAATCCATTTAAGTTTATTTTTCAGTGATACCAGACACAGAACATGTTCTGTGTTACTTGAAATCACAAAATAGGACACCGCAAAGTCAATTGAATCTCAATTTTATTACACTGAGCTTTTCTGAACAGTTATAATAAATAAGAGGAAAATATGTTTAAAAAAACAGCCTATAGATTATGGCATTTTGTCTAGCATTTAGTCCTCTTCTGGAAGTTCTTCTGTCTGTGACGTGTGAGGAACATAATAAGGGTAAAGAAATTAATTAGCTGGGTTTCATTAATAACAATAGTAATGAAAAGAACTTACAGAAGAACAAACTAGCGAGAAATGAATATGAATTACAAATAAAAGGATATTTTTATTGTTTCGAACACAAGATGTTCACCATTGTTTATTATTAGTAACTTACCCGTTATAAATGACAGTATCTTATCATTTTATGTGGATGTTTAATTGTCTGTGTTTCTCTCTTTCTCTCCCTCTTCCTACCTCCTTTGTCTGTCTCTCATGTTTCGCCCTCCCCACCCTCTCTCAGTAACGCACCACGAAGGCGTTACTCACAAGCTACTAACTTTTATAGTGAATTGCTTAAACAATCACGAAAACCTTGGGTCCCAACATTAAAGTTTTGTATTTTTAAACATAAAACACTTGTATGGATAATATCTTACCACCAATAAAGATATATAGTTGTATTTTATAACTAATGTAAACATTTATTTTCACACAAAAAAAAAAACATACCCAACACACTCACCTGGCAACAAAGCTGGCAGTCTTGTCTACAATGTTGCGGACCTCAGGAGGTGGATAAATGATGCCCACAATGGGCTTGGATGGAACTACCTCTTCTTTCTTGTCCTCCTCCATTGGCTGTTTGGAAGTAAACATAAAGTAAGACTCAAAATCACTATTAAATACAAATCGTCACAACCTTCACACACTTGCAAGACACGTGAGCCTTCATTGACGCAACACAAGGGGCCATTACTTCTATAATTATACTGCTGGCTAAGAACATTGTTTTAGCTACTTCTATAGATAAACCCCATTCCTGGCTCCTTAAAATTGTGTTAGGCTGTACCCCTCACTAGTTTGGTTTGGAAATGTAATATTAAGTAGCAAATATAGTTAAAGGGCCACTTAATTCAGTACAATTTGGAGTACACCACTGGGCCCTATCCTGTTTTATGTGCGCCACTGTGAAGCACACCACCAACAACTGTAGCTGTGACACCTAGCTGTGCAAAGTAGGTACTACACCCCAACCCTCTAAACCTCAGTTCCTAACCCTCCTACCCCCTAAACCACTTACCGGGGCGTAGTAGCTCATTCATATGACTAGATGGCTCTTGGAGCATGCACGTTCCGAGAGTCGTGAGCGCGCTGTTTTGGAGAACAGCAGCGCACACAAAGGAGGATCGGAGCCACCATTGTAAAGATCTCCTAAATGCATGATGATATACTTTTTGAAATACATGCATTTTTCACTGGGAAGTTAATAAATGAAATCTGTTTACAAGAGTCACTGGCTGCCACCAGACAGACCCACAGCAGCAGCTCTGTGTAGTGAGCATATGCAGAAAAGAGATAACCCTTCACAAATTCATCTATGCAGAGAAAGGCATGTTGGAGAGAGCTAAATAGGACATTTGTGGGTTAACTGGTTGGTGCATTCCTAAGTACAATGTGTGTGTCACAAGATGGATACAATACCTAAACCTAGCGACCTACATCGATTATGTGGGATACAGAGGACTCAGAAGTCTATTAGATAAGGAATCTTGTAGTGGCTGGTGATAGGCCCAGTATAACATGTATGTAAACACAGAGTGCAGATAGATATATATATATATATATGTACACGTGTGTTCTCCTTTCAATCATTGCTATAGCCACTAAGCTCTATCCATATGGTCTAATCCCCACACTGTTTCGCGAGTTTTGTCGGATTCCCTCTCAGTTCCCGGTCTCATACTGTAAGCACTGATGTTTTATATATACATATATAAATATCCTCCCTTCCGTTCGCACGCACCGAGCCCTCTCCCTTACCTGGACTCCGTCGGGCACCATGACTTGCACGGGTCCGGCCGGCATGGTGTCTATTCTCCTCCCGCTTCTCGTGGGTCACAAACCAGCCAGAGCTGAGACACAAGATGGCGGCTCCCCTGAAGTGACGAGAGCGGAAGCGGGGCAATGAGAATATACCAACTCGGAATAACATCAAGTAGTGTCAAATATGTTGTATAAACTTGAAATTTGTCGAAAGTGATAAAAAACGATTAACAGCTAATAAGGACTTATTTATATTTATGATAAAGCACCAGGTATCATCGAGATCTCCATTCGTGTCTCTAAAACACCCCCTTCCTAAAATGGTATGCCCCGGTTCGGCGCTTCCCTGTGGACGCACGTTGCTTACTTTCTACGTCAGAGGCTGAGTGCGTGGTTGTCATGGTAGCAGCTATAGTGTATCAGCGCGGAGGGAGTGGATGTATTGGGAGCTGCATAATACACAGTGTAACCCGGGGTCTCCGCCGATCTCATGATATAACCCAGAAGGGAGCTCTGCACATACAGGTGATATTGGGAGCTCGCACTGTATACAATGTAACACTGTACGTGATGATCAGCACTTCTCCCTGGTGTCTAATCATTGTAGGAACAAATACAACATGGATGTAATCATTACAAGGACATACAGTCACTAAGCAAACAAGGCTGTACTATTTTGATGAACTTAGGAAAAAACATTTTGCATGTTATCGAGTCAAGTTCTTTATAAGAGAAACTACACATATGTCACTTCAGTGGTCCTTTAAGTATAAGGACATAACTCAATAAGAAGCAATAGATGTACAGTTCCTAGTACTGCTATAGGGCCTTTCCTTTTAGCTGGCGGCCATGGGGCACTAAGTGGTGCGACTGACATTTCATTGAATTTCCCAGGATTAGGTATTTGGGCTAGTGCTTATGGAAGTGGAAGAGGAAAAATTTACACAGGCAAGAAATTCACTGAAATGTCGACCGCACCATCTAGTGGCCGATGGCCGTAACTGCATGTGGCCAGCTAACAGGAAGAATCCCTACCATAGAGTAAGATAATAGTGGAAGTAAAATGATTTACTTATAAACCACTACATGTATAATTGTCACATGATAGGGACATGCAGGTCAGTAAAACTGATGTGTACTATTAGACGGAGACTTGAAAAACATGGGGGATAACTGTACATTATAAACATTGATCAAGCATTGACTGCGTTATAGGTATTATTAGCATTGCCACTGATGCCCTTACATAGATAATGAGGAAGACTTCCAACGCACAGCCACTGAGCTGCTTCATGTGGCCATTGAATGGAGCTGTGCAGATGTGCAGAGACCATCTCTAGGAGAGACAAGCAGCCGCACACTACAACAGCTAAAACACTCATTCAATTGCGATTCAGCCAATTGAATAGGGCTCTATAGAAGCACAGAGCATATTTTTTTACAGAAGTTTTTAGTTAGTGATCTTCTATCCAAAAGCAAGGTCTTCACTAACTAAAAACTTCTGTAAAAAAAAATCTGCTCTTTGCTTATATAGAGCCCTATTCAATTGGCTGAATCGCAATTGAATGAGGCCCCTTGTTTCTCAATACCTTCAGGGTGTGATTCAGACACTTTGTGCAGTTTGTGCAACATTGCAGTGGTATGCTGACATGATTTGTAACACAGTGATATTCTCTGCAGGTCTGTAGTGACTGTGACTGCCAATGCATTGCAGAGCCTATAGTCCTAAACTAGTCTTGCCATTTATATTTGCCTCCGTGAAACTACTTCATTGCAGTCACTAATCCATCTAGCCAGACATCTCATACTAAGTGTAAATAATGAAATACTAACAATTGTATGACTCAACCCTCCATATAAGTTTCTAGTGCCTCATGTGGTGCTACCTAGTTACATATTCAACAGGATTAGCATCTCTATACTCTGCACACAATAAAAAGGTCCCGGCCTCCAACCGATTATGAGGAACTTTAAAAAGGAAAATACACGTTTCCCCACGTTTTCAGCCATTTTATCTGATGTTGAAGAACACGTCATTGGCCTTTTAATGTTCATGACTTTTAAATACTAAAGTGGCAAAGCCAGCTAGTTTCACTGTATCTTTTCTCCTAAAATATTAAATTATTTGCAGTAAAGTTTTTATATTCTTACATATGGTGAAAGCCGGACCACTAGAGTGGCTCTATAACCAATGGCAAATCTGTTCATCCTGTACTGAGTTTATCCTAATATTATAAACCTATTCTGTCAACAGTTCTTGATATATCTAAATGTGTATTCAATCACACTTAAATTGAAACAAAATGTTTTTTAAAGCTAAATACACAATTAAAGGGGATGTTCTAGAATCAGCATTTTTTATTACAATGCAAATCCCTTCATTCTTTTTTTATATTCACACTACAATGCTATGATTAATATTTAATACGTCTATGCAAAGGCAGCAGCATTGTAACTATAATTAACACCAGTTCTACATAGATAAAAAATAATTATATGTAAAACAGGGGTTGACAAATGTATATACAAATTAGGAGCTTCAGTTTAGTAAGGAACTAGTGACACTTTTTATAAGTCAATGAATCAACTGTATGTAGCAGTATATGCATAACAAGTAAAGAGTTATGAGACAACAGGGCCATTTTAGGAGCCATAACTCCTGGGATTTTCAAGAGCTGATGTAACATATTCTTAAAAGAAGTATGCCACTGAATACCACAATACAGAGTATCATTATAACCAAGCTCTGCATGGAATTTGTTCCCTAACTGCTTTCTACACTTGTCCCAAACAGCACCCTGGGTTATTATTCTACACTACCTGTACAGTCTGTGAATGCACCAGGCCAGCCAAACATGGCATGTATACTAGGAGATCGCATCTGCATGGAAAGCCTCAGAAAGGACATCACTGATCTGCAGGGCACTGTAATAGACGTATTCTCTCGAGTTGGTGCGGTGAGATACCCCTCCTGGAAGTTTCCAGATAAATTGTCCTGTGATTTGGATTTGGCACAGTTGCTAGAAAAATATGACCATGTGGAGGGAGACCCCGAATTCACACAACTCTCACATGTAGTGCTACTGGAGCTTGTGATTGACAGGTTTGAGAAAGTCTTATTTTTACTCTAATGTCACACATTATGTTATGCTTGAAAATTGTGTTCCCATGAAACATTGAATTATGCCTGAGTGTTGTAAACATTACTAAAATGAGCCATAACATACTACCAATCATACTTCTTCCCCTCTTTCCATAGCATAATCATGTTTATTTTTGTATCAATTGTTTGCTTACTCAACCCTATAAGATGTACACTGCTACTTTTTTGGCTAATGGGTTGACATAGGCCTTGTGTATGACTGATGGGTCTCTGAGTATAGTAAGGATAGGTGAAGAGTTTCGTTTGCATGCTTCATATGAATTTAAAATAAAGTTTTAAAAATCTCATGGTTTACAACATTTAAAAATAGCACTTTCTTCCAAGCTCTGCTGAGAAGTTTGCTTTCTGTGTATGTCTTGGGAGGATCATCCATGATGCATAGAAGATACACAAGTTCCAGACCCATCTAAACAAATATGTGTTTATATACTTTCCTATATATATGTTAACCAAGTCATGGATGGTGCACCAAGTAATCATTTTCATTTTTACCTACAGATTGCTCCTCCTTCTTCAGAGTTTCACAGGATACACAGAGTTAATAAGCAGCAAAGGAGGTTTCCCCCAAGCTCGGGGCCTGGGACCCTCGATGTCAATAGGCCTGGCAGTTCGGAAGTACTGGAACAGCATGCTGAAACTAGGATCCGCTTACCAGCAGACGGTGGGTTAGAAATTAAATGAACGCACAAGGCTGACATTATAAAGCTATGCTCATCCCACTATTGGAATTGGCACTGACACTATCCACATATTTGAGTTGAATGTTATATACAACTATTTATTAGAGCCATCATTTTTCAAAGCTGATTATACAACCAATAAACTTATGAATTCTGCCCATTCTCTAGTCTTTTTAAAACACAGACTCCATTAAACGTCATGACAGTCTTATAGTTAACACCGACATTATTAAAATCATTTTCTGATTTTCCCTACAATTTCCTCTGGATTTCTACTTCTATTTCCGTACAATGTTTTCACAAATAACCTGTGGTTCTTCGATCCTCATAGTTTAGTATAACATGTTACTCTTTTTTTTTTCTGGAAGATGCTGCATTCCAGACATATCATACACGTTATTTGTTTTGCTTGTAGTTGTGTTGCTGCTTTTTTGTTTTCAATTTTACTTTTAAATAATTAAATATTTAAATTTTTTGTGACAGATCTGAATGCATATGTTGCTTTAATATGCCATGAATAAGAGAAAATGGGTTTTCCATAGATGCATTAATGAGTTCATTTGCCCTGTATCTAGATCAGTGTTTCTCAACTGCATGGGGGATTGCATCTTAGACTGCTAATCTGCCTGCATTTGGGGGGGTTATCTGATGGGGCTTATCCTTCCACTGAATTCTGTTATTATTGTTTATATTTTTCAACAGAATTGAGGAGAGATATTTTCCATATCCATGATTGCTCCTACTCACACACTGAATACATTAGTTAAAAATAAAAGGTTGTAAATATTTTTATTACCTGTATATAAACATTTTGCTCAATTTCAAGTGAAGTGCTTCCAAAGAACATACTATAAATATGACATTTCAGTGGTCCTTTAACATTTCTCCTGTTAGTTTTCTGGAGTGTAGTTGAGAAATACTGGCTTAATCTCTATATATATGTGTGTAAATTAAGATTGGAAAAAATTAATTTGTAGAATCTGAATATCTCTCAATAATATTTTGTCTCTCCAGACAACATCTGCACGTGGAAATTCAAATGTGACATTAGATGGTGAGACAGCAAGGGAGTCCTCCTCATTCAGACTCCCACCCGCCTCCTCACAGTCCCAGAGCAGTAGTGTTGTCTCCTTTGCAAGAGAATCCCAGTTTGGAGCTGCTCAGGACACCCGAACAATAGGTTCACAGACACTGGAATCCGCTCTGGTGCCATGTGATGCTTGCGCCACAGCCCAGTGTAGCTTAAAAGAAGTCAGTAATGCCATTATCAGTGTGTGTAACAATCAAAACTTACCATGCTCCCTCACTAAAATCAAAGATGTGCTGCCCTCAGGTGCTATCTTGTCACCTACTGAGATGCGCTACTGGGCCAGTGAAGAGAGCAAAGACCTGGCACGCATTAGCAAGCATCTATCTGAGCTCACACAAACCATCAGCCCTCTGAGGAACCAGCTAGAAGCAGTTAGGGTGGAAAATGAGAGACTTCAGAAGAACATGGAAATGTGTAAGAAACAGCTCAATTCTGAGAGAGAGGAACAGCAAAGACTGGTGAAGGAAAGTGAGAGGAGGCTTCAGGAAAACGGCCAGCAAAGTCAAGAGGTGGTGAATAAGCTGGAAAGGGATAAAGAAGAGCTGAGGAAAGGTACTAGTGGGGTGTATTATAGCACTGTATGTATCAAGAGAAACATTATGTGGAGTAAAGTCAACACAATAATTTCATAATGGATTGTATGTTTAATTTAGGAACGGCAGTATTGGAGGAAAGAGTTTCCATGCTGAAGAAGGATCTGGAAGCTCAGCACAGCACCATCCAAGAGCTGGGTGAGGATTAGTGAGGTAGGACAGGGAACAGAGAGAGAATGGCTTGAGGCTACTGTCGGTTCATAGTGGGTAATGAGAGCAACCCAGTGAAACATCAATAAATGTGTAATGAGGTGAAAAAGACAACCTAGTGTCCAACTGAAGTGCTGTGTCAGAGGTGTATTAATGTGGTAAAGAGAGATTCTTGTGATCAAGTAAGATTTGTGTGCTCTATGAATTTCAATCAGCTAAGAGTTTGAAAATAAATATTTTTATTTCAGAGCTGTCACGAAAGCAGCTTATTTTTGAGATGCGGAGCATGGTGAATAAGGAGGAGTTGTTTATGCTTGAGGAAAAAGTAAAACAATGGAAAAACCAGCTGGAGACCACAAATCAAAGACTGAAGGAGTCAGAGGAGACAGTGTGTAAAGAGAGAGCACGAATAGAGAACCTCCAAAACCGTGAAGAGGTGAGTGTGTCCATTCAGAACAAGAAAGGTAAATTCACTGATCTAAATCACTTTGATTTGACTAATCACTCTACTCTGATGTCTTTGTGCGTTTTTACTTTAAAGTAAAAGTGACAATTATTGTGTCTTTTTCAGTAACTATATCAAACTTAGTTTTTTTTATTTTTTACACGCAAAGGTTTACTTATGGTCCACAAGGTTCTCGCATGTATAAAGAATATAATTTTGTGACAGGGTTTGTTGGTTTGTATTGCAGCAGAGTAGTTCTGTCAGTTGCACTAATCTTCCCTCCGCAATTAGTCACTGCAGGTAAAGCAAAGATCCCTCCTGCAGCAGTTGGACAGACTGTCCCAGGAGTGTGAAGGTCTCCGAGACAGTCTGGGGGATGCCGAAGAAGAGAAAGCAAAACTGGAGGAGCAAATAGAAGGGATAGAGAAAGAGAAGGAGAACCTGAGGAGCCTGTTAGAAGAACAGCAGGTAATCACTGCAGCAGTTCAATTAAATATGGGATCTGGTATCTCACAAAAACATGTTTGGAAAATACTAGAACACAATGTCAGAGTTGAATCTGCCTCCTAAAATTTGTTCCATTTGTACATTTTTGTTTGCTACTTTCTCTGAAACATGAAACTGCCTATATATTTTTGTTGAATGACCACTGTGCTTTCTTGCTTCTATAGAACATAGTTGTACAGTTTCAACAAGAGAAGCAGAGTCTAGATGATTCCATGTCTGTGATGGACAGAAGACTGACAGAGCTGCAAGGAACCCTGCAGGAGCATCGGGAGAGGGAAAAGCTACTAGTGTATTATCCAGAGTTACATCCCGCTCCAGAGCTTGAGAGTAAGTGACAGAAAGTAATGCTGCATTTCAGAAGCATTTCTAAACAGTGGAAATCATATTTATATATTGGCATCCTTATTTTTCACATACCTCTAATCAAAATTCCTTGTGACAAGTAGGAATAGAACTATAGAGAATGTATAGGGACAAAACATAGCTCCTGATTATGGTAGACCTATAAACAAGGATATTTGCAATTTGCTGTTTATTAAAAAAATGGAAATTAGAGTTAGGAGGATGAGTTTAATTATTAAGTGCTAATGAGGAATTGTCACTCCTGTATATGAGCTGAAAATGCTACCTTCAGCCATATGCTATTGTTTTCCCTATATTATGTGTGCTTTTATTTGATTTATGAGCCCAGCTGAGCGCATCTGTAAGTTTCAACCACAGGTACCAAGTAATCGAATAACTCACCAATGAGATACATCCAAGTCATAAAAGAAAAATGCATAAATTACTTTTACATTTTAACATGCCTTTTTGAACATCTGAAAATGAGTTGTACATGATTTTGCATTAGTATGTTTTCAAAGCTTTGATTTTAATGGTAGAAGAAAACAATGGCATTATTCTATGCAATAATTGAGTGCATAGCAAAGGAAAGTGAAGACATAGATCTCTCTTGATCTCTTTCCTTGCTTATTAATTGTTTCTGTCTGCTCTGGAGTGGACTTATGTTTATAGCTATGATTGTCACTTGGAACTAAATCAAGTCATTAGTGGCATGTTTGGATACACATATCATAAACAGGAAGTGGAAGTCTAAAAGGGATTCTATTTTTCAGGACAACATTTCAGGATCTGCACATTAGTTTCTTACTTAATTTTCGGAAAGGATATTCCCTTCCATTTGTACAAACTAAGTGCCAGAGAGGTTATCAGAAGTGCACAAAGACACTGTATGCGCATGACTGTGTTAAAAGATGTTTAGTGAATATTTAGCAAATGCATTAGTACGATTTGCCCTTATATTCACTATAGAGACATTGCAGTTGCAACCAAATGTCAGTACAGTGCGTCACAGATTCTCCATAGAGCTTCAGGTAAGATTGCATGTCAAGATAATGCTAGTAATGTATCACTGCTGAAGAAGAAATTTGTATGGTTGACTGACCTGGCTGGAGTCTAGACCCTGTCCAAAAACCTGTATTCCCTGCTATTCTGATAATGGTAATCATTAGAGTTCATTATTAGTATTATCACAAGACTAGCGACTTGCCCCGCAAAAATAATGGCACAGAAATGTGAAGCCTTAAAATGCTGTTTACCACATAATGCAAGTCTCCCCCCCCCCCCCCTACTTTACAGGCCTTGCGATGAGCGTCTTTGGCGCTCATTGCGAGCCTCTCCCTTTTGTACTTTATGGGCCTCATGTGTTTCTTCCTCCCCTGTGTCTCTTTGCCCTGCTCTCCCTACCCTTTGTCTTCCACCTCCCTCCTCTGTGTCTCTCTCCCCCCTCACCTCTATGTCTTTCTTCCCACTCTCCCTTCCCTGTGCTCTTTTTGCCATTAACGGGTGTGAAAGAATTTGCGGGTTTCAGTAAATTGATCAATTTCCCCAAGCCCGCAAAGTGCTTCCGAGTTACGGCCTTAAAAAACAGTTAAGTTTTAACGGCCGGCATTTTTTTTCAAGCCTGTAACTCGGAAGCCGTTTGCAGGCCGCCAAAAGACGCCAATTGAATAGCAAATTCACTTTCAAATGAATTTATGGACTTCCTGCCTCAGGGGGAAGAAGGGAGCCCATAAGCGAGTTTCCTAGCTAATTTCCTATTCAATTGGTGTTTTTTGGTGGCCTCCCAATGGCTTCCGACTTACAGGCTTGAAAAAAATTGTGCCGGTTAAATCCAAGTTACGGGCATGAAAAAAAATTGGAAATTGCCTCTAAAAGACGCCAATTGAAAATCAATACGGGCTCCCTGCCTCCCCATTTACCCTTTGCGGCCCTCGTCTGTGCCCCTGGGCCTATTGCGGGCCTTGCCATTGGGAGCCTTTTCCACCTCCTCCACCTTGCGGACCTTCATCGATCATCACTGGCCTCGCAATGAGCGGCTTCGTCTCTCATTGCAGGCCTCCGCAAACCCGCATTTAGGACCACGGGAGGAGCGCCAAAGGCAAGCCCGCAATTTGCGAGCCTGGCGATGAGCTAGGCTCGCAAATGCAGCCTTTCACATGCGCTACATGCATGCACAAGCCTGCAACTTTGCGATTGTTACCGACAAATCGCAATTACGACAACTATATAAGTGATAATTATGAGACACCCAATGTGAAATTTTTCTTATTTTCTATTCTAGTAGTAAGAGATGCTGTCAAGGTCTGAACCTTTGCTTTATGACCCAATCTATGCTGCTCAAAATACTTCCATGTTGGTATAATAAATATGTTTGGTAGAACTTTGGTACTCTTGGCAAAGGAAAAATGTACTTTCTGACCTGATTAGAATTAAAGGCATTAAACTGGCTAAAATCAGAAAGAGAATTGCAGTTTGAATCCAGTGTTTTTAGTTTCAGACTTTACCCTTTAAACTAATAATAGCACCAATGGGATTTCAAAGCATTTGTCACCTGTAGCTGCTCACATTTCTGTATGGGAAATACTGTTCATCATGTGTCTTTGCTAGTCAATGATTCCTCCTGATAAAAACTACTCAGACAGACTCTGCACAGATACTCTGCAAGAGCTTATAGTTCCAATTAAGTGCTTTCCTTCCGGGAGTGATTTTTAGCAAAATGTATTTCACATCTGAAAATGTTTTTGTTTATGTCTGTGACTGCCTGAGGTGGATTGGTCATATTTCCTGATAGGTTCGAAACTATACACTTCATTCCCAATAAGTGATTTGGTGACCATTGGTTTTAGTGATGGACTCAATTGACTTTAAATGACTCATATAAAATAATCTAAAATAGTATTTATTCTAAGTTTACTTTCCAGCTATCCTTCCAGCTACACTTTTAGGGACTTGCCTTATTACAACAATCGAGTATTTGTCTTTACATATTGATCAAGAAAATGTAATTCCATCATTCTCTTCTTGAAATAATATAGAAAAGGCACATTTCCAACTCCAGGTGTCAGTCTTAAAATATACAAGTTTCTATGAGCTCTTGAGGAAGATGGGAGAATCATGCCCTAGTGCACCAACTATGAAAGACTACAAAGTGAAAGTGTGCAATATTCTTTCTTTATCTCATTTAGGATTCAGAAGAATATCTTTCAGGACGCATTTGATAAATATTTGTTATTCTTATTAAGGGACCTTGTTGGATCATCACTACACCGTGCTAGGGCCCTGAGACCGGGACGTGCTTTAATCTCTGATTGCTGGGAATAATCTCTGTATAGTTAAATTATTACAACTGTGCTTTTTTAAAACATTTCTAAAGTTAAAGTAAAGTTATTTTAAGTGATAAGCGCAGAATTATTTTTCCTATTCTTGTCCATACC
This sequence comes from Discoglossus pictus, assembly GCA_027410445.1. NCBI lineage: Eukaryota > Metazoa > Chordata > Amphibia > Anura > Alytidae > Discoglossus > Discoglossus pictus. The sequence continues at coordinate 397,903,758 of CM050163.1, read as the reverse complement.
AGTTACAGGAAACCTTGGTGATCTAGTGTACATTTACAAAACTGGCACTGGAATTATTGGCTTTTTTATGCAAATGCTTCTGATTCTTATCAAGCACTTGGCAAGAAATCATCCAAAGTTTGTTTCAGTTACATATCTGGTTACTGGAGAATCAAATGCTCTGAAACTATTTTTGTATTTTTAGTGATCATTTCTAAACTTAAGATCACTCATTTTAGATGCCCTCTTCTGTATTTCTAGAAATGTAATGCAACTGAATAATTTCACAGTTGAATGAAGATCAGCCAACTTTCAACACAACATGTTAAATTTCATATATGTCTTTCATTTTGCTGCACAAATTGGTGAAAAATGGACTTGTCTCTTTAAGGCTGTCATGTCCGGAACAACAGTTTAGTTTGTATAGAATTTACTAGGGACTTGCACGTCAAAAATGTCGGGAATAAAATTGTAAGGCTGGCAATGCTGTTTGCCACACAATCAACTTTCCTGCTTTGCAATGATCACCTTCGGCGCTCATCGCGAGCCCCACGATGAGTGCCTTTGGCACTCATTGCAAGCCTCTCCCGCTCGCGGTGCTCATCGCGAGCCCTGTGATGAGTGCCTTTGGCGATCATCGCTTGACTCTTTAATGAGCGCCATTGGTGATCATTGCAAGCCTTTCATCCCGCCTACTATACGGGCAGCTCATTGCAGGTAACCTGCAAGTTTTGTGCTTGAGAATGCCATGTGTCTCTTTCCACCATCTCCCCCCTGTCCCTTCCCTGTGTCTTTCTCCTCTGTGTGAATGTTTGCGTGTTATGCGCTGACTGCCGTTTGTTTTATTTTCAAAGTCCCGCGTGCCTGTCGTTATTCGTGTGTGTTACTGTCTTTTCCGTTGTGTATTGTCTAAGTCCCGCGTGCCTGGCTTTGCTCAGCCTTATTTTCATCCTGTTTCCCATTTTTTACGTTTTTCGGCCGCCATTTTTTCCTTGCTTAGCCGATTTTGGATTGCCGATAAATATGGATACAAATTCGCTTGCAACCTCACCCCCAGGCTTCCTGGTCCCCCCCCCCTGTGCTGTGTGTGAGCGAGTTTACATTTTTTTAATTATTATTTTGCTTGTTTTTAGGGTTTTCCGAGTTACTCGCTTGAACTAAGTTTGGCCGTTAAATTAGCAAAGTGCACTCCTCGTGGTGAGCTGCAAAGTGCTTGGTTTTTCGACAGTGTCCCGCGTACCTCAACTACTCACCACGCTTTGCGAAGCTCGCAGTGCAATGAGCGCCTAAGTCCTGCGCCACTGGCAATGAGCGTCTGTGGCGCTCATTGTGAGGCCTGCAATAAGCGCCTTCGCAGCCTAAGTCCCGCGTGCTTCAGTGGCTGGCCTCGCTTTGTGAGGCTCGTAGTCGACAAGTGCGATACCAACATCTCAAACGTTATGAACATCGACAAGATCCACAACTATATATGTGATATGTAAAGCTGCACCTACACCCTCACTTTTTGACCCCACAGGCACTGGTGATATTACTGAGGATATGGAGAAGCAGCTTCAGGCCAATAGCATCCGCATCAACATCTTAGAGGAGGAGAACTGCACACTGAGGGCCAGTCTGTCCAAACTGAGGGAGAGGAGCCAGCAGGGGTCACTGAAGGTAATGTTACAGGTTATTTATAAGAGGACAAACAACCACAAACATACAAATCCGAATCTAAAAAAATCAATGGATGGAACAAAAAGCACCAAGAATATTAACATTGTCACCGTAGAAAAGAGTATATGGTACTCAGGATACTTTATTTAATTTCTTTCTTCCTTTTCTGGGCCAATGCAGGATTGTGGCAAGTTAAAAAATACTTGCAGTGCCCTTATAAAAGGAAACCGAGCTCTTTACTTAAACTACTGCTTAATATATGGAGTAGGGGTACTTTTAGACAAGCTTTACAGAGTGGATCACTACTTGAAAGCCCTATCTGTATAAAAAGCTGCACTAAGGTACTGATTGGGATCTGTACAGGGCTAAGTAAAACTACTGTGGTTGTGTAGCTTTTTTACACTCCCTCTAATGTCCATAATTCAGGTGCTCTCATTTATTATCTTTTTAAATAAATTGTAATTGCATTTGCAGCTTTGTCCTTCTAAAGCTGACACAACTCTGCTTCATTTGCTTAATCAAGTCGCCAAATGAAGCACCTCATTAACAGTGTGACCGAACCTTTCTTTATCTGTGCAGCTGCATATGGGACAGCTTCAAGATTCAAGATATTACTAGAAATGCCTGAGTTCTTTATCAGTTGTATTAAATGGCTCTCCCACATGGTGTTCAACCTTCTATATAATGGTGCACAGCATTTTTGAGGTTCTGTGTCCCTTTAACTAAGCAGTCTTTTGCAAAATTGGCATTCGATGCCCAGTATACATTTTACGGATCAATTGTATAGTGTACAAATTAATTGGAGGGTATATATTTTTCAGAAATGTATATATTCCTTTAAAGGGATCCTATATTACAAAACTTATAAAGCATTTCCACCCTGTCTCACTTTAATGTAAACATGGTCTTTTTTAAGATTGCTAGAAAATGTTGGACTACAGTGTCCCATTAATAGGAGAACACATGACCTGCTTTTCTGTGTCTCCTCAGCTTGTTCCTCAAACACAGCTCTGGACACTTTCACACAACCCAGAGGCAGCAACTACCAAGCCTCAACATCTTCACAGCAGCACAAAGTGAGTACCCTTCTTCAAATAGTTTTCCATTTTAAAAATGTTTTCATTTAATTATGCTTTGGAAGCAGGTCTTATTATAGTTGTTATAAAACAATGGCAAATGCATACACCTACTATAACAATTATGATTTCTGTTGGGTACGAAGGACAATGTTGTCTTAGACCGCAGAGCTTGCGGGGTACAAGATCTTTGATTTTCTATTTAAAATTGTGAGAAAATTGTGCTGAGCTAAATTGTCTCTTCCTGATATTTTTTCATTAATCAGACCCCCCACTCCACAAACCACTTTCAACAGAGGAACACCAACAGGCCTTGCAAGTGGTCAGCAAGAGAGAAGAGTGCCCTCCGCAAGTATGCGCCAGAACCTGAGCTTCATGACTCTGCCAGCAGAGAACTCTCCTATATTGGCCTACGCACGTGTAAAAAAATCAAGTAGGGGACGAAACCGAACGCCAAGCTCAGACCGCAGATAGCCAGTGACACTAAGAAAGGAATAACCAATTATGATACCCAACTCTGGACTCCTGCAGCCACATGCTGTATATAGGCAAACAAAGGGCAGCAGTAGGATCACTTCAATTGCATATTTAAGACTTAGTGATGGCATATTGATGTAAGGATGGAGGTGGAGGTTTGGAGGAGCTATAGTTGGAGGGACACAGCAGTTTAGGAATAACGTGGTCTAATACTGGTTGTACAGTATCTATATTATTGTTATAGTTTACTTATAGCAACTGCTCATATAACAAATATAAACCGTATGTCATTAAATGGGTTGTAGCAAAAGTAAAAGAAGACACTATTCTCAGTAAAAGCTGCACAAACTGAAAATTTAAAGCTTTAGTGAAACAACAAACTGACATTGGATCTGACATCACAGAGAATACTGTTCATTGTCTTCATTACATGGTTTCATTCGTTTTTGACCTACAAAAAGGACTACTGAACTCTGAGGAAAAATGTTTTACATTGAATCAAAATTAATCTCTACTATAATTTTTATAAACATTTTAGTGAAATATACGACATATTTTGGGCTTACTTGCTTTATTTTGCCATTCATTTTGCTCAGTATCGGGGATGACGTTTTCTACTTCACAGTCTCCTCTCACCAGGAAACTGATCACCAGAAACCAAAATGAAAGATTCCAGATAGGTATAATTGCATATAAAATTAATAAATTAAAAGAATATTGTTTTTGGTTATACTTTCAAGTATAATTCATCAAAACTGTATATTATGTATTTTAAATATAAAATTAAAATTTTCCTTTAAGCTCACATAAATGCAACACACTTTTTCCCAGTCAGGCAGCATTAACCTCTTCAGTTATTGCATTAACCTCTGCAGATCATTCAGATTCCTTGGTCCTCGCTTGTGAACCCTTCAGCTCACCCCACAGATTTTCAGTGAGGTGTGGGTCAGGAGACTGTAATGGCTACTGTAAAAGCTTGGTTCTGGGGTCAGTAAATCATTTTGTGTGGATTTGGGAGTATGCTTTGGATCATTGATCCATCAATGTCCCAGTCTGAGCTTCCAGGCAGACAAAGTTTGATCTAAAATGTCCTGGTATTTGATGAGTCCATTATGCCATGTATCCTAACAGGATTCCCGGAAACTTTGGAAAAAAACATCCCTGCAAAAACACAGATCCACCAACATAAGTGGGGATTAGGTTATTTTCTTCGTGATCTTGACTCTTTATACACCAAACCCATCTATTGTGTTTGTGGTGTTATTAGACCAAAGAAATTATTTCTTCTCAAAATTCCATTGATGTTTAGCTTCCCCATGGTGATGGATGATTAAGGGTGTTTGGACTATGTGTCACTTCATATTTATATCTCAGTGAAACGGGAACTCATGGATGATCACTTCAGAGTTGATCACACAGAGATCTTGAAGACTCAGATGTGCTGAAAAAAGGTAAAGTATAAATAAGAAATATGTTGGATTTTGCTCATAAAAATTTCTTGGAGTGACAATAATTTTGACATGTTTCTGAAAAAAGTTTCATTTTTTTATATGGATTTTTTTCTTTGAATGTTTTTACTTCACTCAATTTAGATATCTTCAGTTTAAGATCAAGCTGTCACTGTGTTTTTGCTCATCTTTACCAAAGATACTAATAATGATGGCGGGTACTGAATAACTTACACCTCAGGTTTCATCAACACATTGGGAGGCCAAGCAAGTTCCAGGACTGAATTCATTTTGGAAACACTGTCCTAATTTTAGGAGTTTATAGCAAAAATCAAGTAGGTCATCATCGATCCATACGCTTAACAGCAGGTATATGGATTACAAACCCACACAATGACCATTTGCATCTCCCAGTGGTTACACATACAGTGCCTTGCAAAAGTATTCACCCCCTTGGCATTTTTCATGTTTTGTTGCCTCACAACGTGGAATTAACATGGATTGTTTGATGATTTGCATCATTTAATTTACAGAACCTTCCCACAACTTTGAAGATGTTTTTGTTTTATTGTGAAGCAAACAACAAATAGGACAAAATAACAAGAAAAAATCAATGTACATAACTATTCACCCCCCTAAAGTCAATACTTTGTAGAGCCACCTTTTGCTGCAATCACAGCTCCAAGTCTCTTTGGATAAGTCTCTATGATCTTGCCACATCTTACCACTGGGATTTTTGCCCATTCCTCCTTGCAAAACTGCTCCAGCTCCTTCAAGTTGGATGGTTTGCACTTGTGAGCAGCAATCTTTAAGTGTGACCACAGATTTTCTATTGGATTGAGGTCTGGGCTTTGACTAGGCCATTTCAACACATTTACATGTTTCCCCTTAAACCACTCAAGTGTTGCTTTAGCAGTGTGTTTGGGGTCATTGTCCTGCTGGAAAGTGAACCTCCGTCCTAGCCTCAAATCACGCACAGAGTGGTACAGGTTTTGCTCAAGAATATCCCTGTATTTAGCACCATCCATCTTTCCCTCAACTCTGACCAGTTTCCCAGTCCCAGCTGCTGAAAAACATCCCCACAGCATGATGCTGCCACCACCATGTGTCACTGTGGGGATGGTGTTCTTTTGGTGATGTGATGTGTTGGGTTTGCGTCAGTCATAGCATTTTCTTTGATGGCCGAAAAGTTCAATTTTAGTCTCATCAGACCAGAGCATCTTCCTCCATACATTTTGGGAGTCTCCCACATGTCTTTTCGCAAACATACCAATGGCTTTCTTCTGGCCACTTTGCCATAAAGCCCAACTCTATGGAGCGTACGGCTTATTGTTGTCCTATGTACAGATACTCCAGTCTCTGCTGTGGAACTCTGCACCCCCTCCAGGGTTACCTTCGGTCTCTGTGCTGCCTCTCTGATTAATGCCCTCCTTGCCCGGTCCGTGAGTTTTGGTGGGCGGCCGTCTCTTGGCAGGTTTGCTATTGTGTCATTTTCTTTACATTTGGTTATGATAGGCCTTTCAAAAAAGGTGTGTATATGTAATGATAGATCATGTGACACTTAGATTGCACACAGGTGGACATCATTTCACTAATTATGTGACTTCTGAAGGTAATTGGTTGCACCAGAGCTTTTTCTGGGCTTCATAACAAAGGGGGTGAATACATACGCACATGCCAATTTTCTGTTTTCTATTTTAAAAAAATAGTTTTATGTATATATTCATTTCACTTCACCAATTTGGACTATTGTGTTCTGATCCATCACATATAATTCAGATTAACAAAACATTGAACTTAAGCCTGTAATGTAACAAAATAGGTAAAAAAATCAAGGGGGGTGAATACTTTTGCAAGGCACTGTACATGTATTATTTATGTTTGCCCAAATACATGTCCTGGAATACAGGGTTTGCACAATACCTACAGACTGACCCCTTTTTTCCCAATGTTAAGATCCAGGATCTTGTCCCCTAAGCCTGGAACTACACACTCTTTCTTCTCATGTTATGGGGATGACTTGTATTTTGGTTAGATTGACTCTAACCAGGTTTGCAAGTTTTATAAACTACTTAAATTCCCTCCATCTCTTCACAGGTACTCCTAGACCAACCCAGGAAATAAATGTTACAACCTACTCTTCGTTGAGCTTGAAAAGGTCAGCAGGACCTATCCTACCTATAGGCGGGAGCCGGTTCATTAATCCCTTCCCCCAGTATGGCTGCCGTTACAGAGGAATCTGAACAATATTCTTTCCTTTCTCTCAATAAAACACATCATTACAACATAATGTGTCCCAACAAGAGCATACATTTTATTTTTCTGAACTATTTTTTTTACCATAAATCAAACAATAGGACAATCAGGTGATTTTACATAAGTCAACAGAGTTGAGCGAGCTCTGGAATTCATATTTTTGCCCTGCTCATTTTGAGCTCCTTGTAGGCTCCCTGGGCCTGTACCCAACCAATCGTGACATACAAACCCATTAAAGTCAAACGTACATAGCGCTTGTTTTAAGAGTACCGACACAGGATTGAAAACTTGCAAACTTACAATTGAAAGGATTTGGGTTTGATACAAAACTGTAATAGATGCAAGATGGCAGTGGGAAAGCAATTGATTCAATAAAGTAGAGGTAGCTGTGTGTTGCACTGTAGATAGTGGGGGTGAGTGATCTAATGCTGTGGAGTGTGCAGTTGAGCATATTAATGCTGAATGTTGGAGATTGGTGCAGAGATTGGTAAAAAAATTAGATCAATGAAGCTTCCATCACAGTGGAGAGTTTGTCCATTGTTATAGGCCAAGGGGAGAGGTATGTCCAAGTAATTTTGCAGTTGTTGGGGAGGTGGGTGTGTCAGTGGCTATGTTGAAATCGCCAGGAATGAGTGAAGGAGGAGAGAAAGTGAGGGAGCCAGGTGGCAAAGTGATCCATAAATTAAGTGTGTGATCCAGGTGGGCGATAGATCACAGCTACTTGCAGAGAGATGGGTGAGAAGATGCGGATAGTATGAACTTCAAAAGATGAGAATTGGGGGAAGGAACTGGGGGTATGCAGTGAAAAGTGCAGCGAAAGGGTAGTAGTATGCCCGCACTTCCACCTTGCTTGTTCCCAGGTCTAGGAGTGTGGCTGAAGTGTAGACCACCATATGAGAGTGCAGCAGGGGAGGCAGAGTCAGATGGAGTGAGCCAAGTTTCAGTGTTAGCCAGTAGATTGAGGGAGTTGGAAATGAAGAGATCATGAATGAAGGTAAGTTTATTGCAAACAGACCTAGCATTCCAGACGGCACAGGAGAAGGGCGAAATAGATGGTTTGTAACAAGTGATGGATGAATATTAAATTATGGGTGTTTGGGGTAGTTGCTTTCCTGGGAACTCTGTATGGCTGACAGCAGGTGAGGGGCCTAGGTTAGGGGATATATGTCACAAGCCATCAGAAGAAGAAGCAAGAGTATAAGGAGATGGGAGTAGGACTTACATAAGCACTTCTGCTTTTTAGCTTCATGGGAGGGATGAAATTGTGATTGGAGGAAGGTAAGGAGCTCATGTGAGCAAAAATAGAGGAGAGGAAAGCAGGGAAGGTGAGATCGTTATATTATTGGAAACATGATGTGTCGACACAGTGTAGGAGAGATTGAGAAAGAGGCAGGAGGTGATAATGAAGAAGAAGGTGTGAGAAAACATTATGACACTGTGTAAACAAAACAATAGAATAAATAAAACAAAATATGCTTGCCTTAATTGTTCTTGTCCAAGGTGATATTATATTTAAGTGTGTTCAATTCCGGTTTCACTACTCAGATGATGACTTATTTGTGGGTCCGGGGCAAACTAACCAGTGTAACAGGCTCTTACTTACTTTTCAAGAGATTGTGGCATCCTTTGGTGTGCCTTTAGCAACTGAAAAGTGTGAAGTACCTACCACACGTATCCAATTCCTAGGTATTACAATACTTTCTCAGGCTTTGGTATGCTTGCTGTCACTTGAAAAAGTGAAAGATCTGCATAATAACCTCAGGGATCTTTTAAAAACCAGAAAGATTACCCTTAAGAAATTACTATTTGTGTGCAGATAATTCCTGTTGATCGTATATTTGTAGCTGTTTGTCCTTGGCCACTGTGCATGTCTCAGCCTTTTCACCACATTTACCTGTCTAGAATTTAAGAGATGATGTTGCTACTTTGGTTTCATTTTTGCTTACAGTGGTAGATCCTTTTTTCAAAAGCACAGAAAGTCTAATCTTGATCTTCACCTTTTTACATATGCAGTATGTGGGTCTTCTTTTGGCATTTACTTTAATAGCCACTGATGTCATGAGAAATGGCCCAAACTCTGGGCCACAGAGGGTTTAACTAGGAATTTGATAATAATAGGAAATTATTCTAGGAAAGTCACTTTGTTTCTTTGGGAAGCAGGACTGAGGAACAGCTCTATTATATTCTGACAATATGAGTGTGGTTCAGGCAGTAAATTTGCAGTCGTTTCCTCTCCCTACACACCCTATGCAGCTAGAATTACAATTTTGAGCCAGACATATTCTTAGGGTTGACAATGAGATTACTGACACTCTGTAACGGGTTCAGTTTTACAGATTTGGGATTCCAATGGTTGTCCACTTGTGGCACCCAGTTGGAAGAAATAGCAAGATTGATAAAAGGATCTTTGGCCCCTTCTGATTTGATTGATTTGATGTTATATGTTGTTTTGCAGTATTGTGACAAAGTTCTGCATTTCTGCCATTGCTAAGCATTTGGCAGCACTTGTCTTTTCATTGCAGGGTCTTGAAGATGTTACAAATGCATTTATAGTTAAGCAAGTAGTTAAGGGCCATAAATAGAAGAAGGTTTCCCTTCGATTCTAGATGGCCAATTTTCTTTACTATGTTAACAAAGTTCATGCTCACCCTCTTGACATATTGTTTTAATGTTATGAGTTTGTTTTGTGCTGCTCCCCCTGGCTTTCATTGATGCCTTGTGCATCAGTGAATTTGTCAGCACAAACAAGACCATTTCTGGGGTTCTCGTCCTCAGTGTGGTTAGGGATAATAGTGATCATTTTTCCATATTGACAACTAAATTCAAAACTGATCAGAAAAGAAGGGAACGTATGTATTTGTATACAACATTCAAAGGGCATTATTTCCATGTTCTCTTTTACAAGCTTTTCTTCATTCACATCCTCTCAAGGATGGCCTTTTATTCATGTGAATGGCTCCCATCTATCAAAGTTTCAGTTGAGAAAATGCATTATATCTTTGGGTTTACAGTCAGATGATCATTCAGTTTGAGGCCGCACACTTGGGTTTGCCTGAGGATATTGTAATTCATATTAGTAGATGGGAGTTTAAGTGTTTTTCATCTTATGTCCACCCTCATAGGGCGGTACATTAGTAACTTGTAATTATGATAAGGGTGGCCAAAAGTGAGTTTTTCTTTTTGTCCATTTTTACATTATTGGGCACATAGCCTGGAGACCAAGAGGCAGCTTTGGGTTTAGTTTGGGTTGAAGGAGGAAGTATTTGGAATTCTTGGCCTTTTTTCGCAAGAAGTGTGTGGAAGTGTGTGTGTCTTTGATTATGTTGCACAATTTGACACTCCTGGACTTCAATCAAGTAAAGAGTAATAATCTTGGATTGCTTCCCATCAAAATCTTTAGCAAATGGACTTTTAGTAATTTATGCAAAAGTAGGGATGCATGCCCAACTACAAAGATAAGTAGTCTGAACCGGGTAAGTGGTGCCAATGGAGGGCAACACTGGACCCTGCAAAATTGGAAAATTGCAAGAAGAAAATAAATAGACCCATGGCTTAATTTTTTTCTAAAAGAGGAGGCTTATGTATTCGCCATCTTTTGTGGAGTCTGTTGAATTCGACACCACGTTCCTCAGAGGATGGGGATATCCAAGATTTTGAGCGTTGTAGAAGGGGGCGATAGCGTTGCGCTGTCATTTGTGGTGGTCATTCCTGGAAGCAGCATGCTGGAAGGCCTGGTGCAGCCTCATGGGCTGAGTCAGAGAAGTAATGCTGTAGTGGGGCATGTCTGCTTGGCTCATAGCTGCCAGCAAAACATACCAACGCTAGGACTTTGTGTATATGTTGTTATTATTCCGACAACATGATTAAATTAATGTATTATTTATTTTAATAAAAGTGGATGTTGCGGCCCCCTTTCTCCAAGACTGGTGTGTTTTATTGTGTCTGGTGGATGGTTCTTGAGTGATGACCTTATCAAGGTGGATCAGGATTACACAGATACATAAACATACTCTTCAATGCATAGCGCTTCATGTTCTTACATTCCTCTATTTTCATTTAAACTGTCCTTGACAAAGCAGTAAACTGTCCAGCAGACATTACACAATGTTTCTCATGGTATAGCAACTAAATACATTGTAGAGCTGAAAAATAAAAGCACAAACATGAAACCAGAGGGCAGTAAAAAGGTAAGGTCAAAGTATCAGCTGTAATAAAATCAGTGTGTATGAGTGCTTTATCTTGTTGTACTTCTACTGTACAGTACTGAGAGACACTGCAGCTTTAAGAGGAGCAGGAAGGCTGGTCTGCCCCTTTAAGAGGCGGAGACAGGAATCAGTGATATAATAATACGGGGATGCTTAGTGACTGACAAGCACACCCACAGCACAGACACACAGCAGCTAGGCGGAAGAATAACAGGCACTGAGGATGAGTGGCAGAGTGGGAGATCTGAGCCCCAAACAGGAGGAGGCCCTGGCCAAGGTGAGCACCCTGCTGCAGAGCATTGTACCTGCTTATATGTACTGCAGAGCATTGCACCCACATACGCTGCAGAGCACTGCATCCACTTACATGTAATGCAGAGCATTGCATCCATTTACATGGACTGCAGAGCATTGCACCCATTTACATGGACTGCAGAGCATTGCACTCAAATGTAATACAGAGCTTTACACCCACCTACCTGGACTGCAGAGCATTGCACACTTATATGTACTGCAGTGCACCACACTTTACTGATTTACAGCAGATCACATTGGTAATCACCCTCCTCACTGCTGAGGTACATCAGAGCATTACACCCTAGACCCCTTTTTGCTTCAGTGTCTTAGAGCATCCCACACTGATGCTGATGTAAATTGGATCAGCACATATTGCCCTTTGGTGCTCATATCAATGAGACTTGCACCCATTACATAGTGTTATCCATCAGAGTATCCCTCCCTGTGCCAGCACCATCAGAGCATTGTGCCTTAGTAATGTAAATGACAGCAAGTCTGCTGAGTTACAGCAGAGCATTGCACCCTGAACCCCAACCTGTTGATTTCCATCAGAGGATTGCGCCTTGAGCCTCTTAGTAATGTAAATGACAGCAAGTCTGCTGAGTTACAGCAGAGCATTGCACCCTGAACCCCAACCTGTTGATTTCCATCAGAGGATTGCGCCTTGAGCTTCTTAGTAATAATAATGACAGCAAGTCTGCTGAGTTACAGCAGAGCATTGCACCCTGAACCCCAACCTGTTGATTTCCATCAGAGGATTGCGCCTTGAGCCTCTTAGTAATAATAATGACAGCAAGTCTGCTGAATTACAGAAGAGCATTCCACCCTGAACCCCAACCTGTTGATTTCCATCAGAGGATTGCGCCTTGAGCCTCTTAGTAATAATAATGACAGCAAGTCTGCTGAATTACAGCAGAGCATTGCACCCTGAACCCCATCCTGTTGATTTATATCAGGGCATTGACTGCAGATAGAAGTTAACTCCTCCCCTGCTGGTCACAAGCAGAACATGTTTTCACAACTGCTAAGTTCTGCATAGCAATCCTCATTAACCCCTTGCTTGGTCATTGTCCATCCCTTTACCTGTCTCTCTGGCAGCTCACTGCATGACATTTTACCTCCCCACATCAAGTTCTATTTTATTCACCCTTAGTGCCACATGCTGAGCACTGCATCTGCAGCAATAATACATGACTAATGGGTGGCAGAGCATTATCACCCCTTACCTGGCAGGGTGCAGTGTATGCTCACCCATACCTCTCTGAACTCTTTTAGCATTATCCTGAGGCCTGGTCACATATCACCTGCTCATATTACTCCTCTACTTCCCAAAGTTGCAGAACAATTCTATTGTGACAATATGCATGTGAGCTGAGGATTAGTCTCCGGAGTCTGATGCCAGGGGGATGAGGTCTCATTGCAAAATAATAAGCTTTATTGTACATAGCTAAGCAATCTCTTTATAACTGCTTAACGGCAGCCGCTCATCTTTAGATAACGTTGTTATATGATATCAAACTCCCAGAAGTATAAATAGGTCTGTATCAGAGAGATAAACTAATATGGATTTAACCCACACTGTATATGTGTGTATGTATGTATATATATATATATATATATATATATATATATATATATATATATATATATATATATATATATATTAGTATGTATTTTCTGGAAGATAAAGGATCCCACAATGCCTTTAGCTTTGTTGGTGGAGCATGAAAAACTAGCTATATGTTGTGTTATCCATTTTTTCCCCTAAGTGAATCAGTCCTGGGAAATTCTATATTATTGCTGCATTTGCATGCAAATTAGTAGCTCTTGCACGTTGTTTAGCAACTTTGATGTGCTAATTAGGATTATAGTCTGCTTGTTTGTCTCTGTAGCGGCTAGGCTATATCCCCTAATGTTATCTGGCAGTTAGACCCCTCTCTCCCCCTTATCAAGTACTCCGAGCTGCACATTAGCATACACGAGCTGCAAACTCAATTCTAAATATGCCAGTAATGATTTACTGTAGAACAAACTTGCTAGTACAACACACAGTCAGTTTTAATGCTCTTTAAATTGAAATCTTATTGGGGTGACTGTGGTAACATAAGGCCGCTCATCATTTCGTTTGACACTGTTATGATAGTAATAAGATTTGGTGATATATTTGTTGTAAAAGGTGGTCTGATATCCATGTATTACTGTGAGGACAGCTGCTTGCAAGTTGGTGGCCATAGCCGAGCGAGGTATATTAGGGATGAGGCCTGGTGAAGGCACATTTCTGATGAGGCCTTGGTGGTAGGTTACAGGTGGGAAAATATGGTTGACTGGTTTGGGCTATGAGTGGTTATAGTCAGGTAGCCGTTTATATTGTCTGTAATAGGTTAATGGTTTCATATGATGGGCACAGTGCTTGGGCAACAAATAGGACTGGTCAGGTTTCCTTTCTGATAGATTAAGAGTTTGGGATTAAAGTATACAGTAGTTGTAATAGGTACTTGGCAGGGTAGGATCCAGTTACAAATGTGATGAACAATTAACACAACACTAGTTTGAATTGTAGAGATGGGAACTTGGATGAGGATGTGAGAAGAGGCGCACTTGGCCTTTAGCTGGACACAATCCAAGGGTTAATACAACTGATTATCTAATCAGACTTATTGAGCAAGAAGGAGACCTTGACTGCACAGGGCACTGTGTTTATGACCTCGGTGGCATTATACACCTGACACGGGACACAAGGACAGGGGTCACACAGCCTCTAGAGCAAGCATAGTCATAGGAAGATATGGATATCTATTCGGACCTTCAGCCTCTTTCCTCTGGATCTCATTGCATTACTATGTATACTCCTTGAAATTTCAATATCAGTTAAATTAGGTACTATATCTGCATCCTGCGCTACACAAACCTGTACCCTTCTCAGTGCCATCCTATTAAAGCATTCCTGTGCATCTCTTTAAAAAAAAAATGTATAGGTGAAAATGAGACCTAGTTGTAATAACAAAAAAAAACATTTTAAAATGGAGTCTTTAGGCAATTATTTATTTTATATAAATATTTTAACTATGTGACTTAAAGGGACACTGTCCCCTTAATATATTAGAAGATTGGTTTCATCCTATAGTTGTTTTGTTCATCCTATAGAGCATTAACAACTGACTATACATTTTACTAGCCATTTTCTCCATAGTAAATTCGTCCTGAGATTATTGGCATTGATGTCCAGCTACATTATGCTAATGTGCATCTCAGTATGCCAGTTTGCATCTCAGAGTGCTTGATAAGGGTGGCAAGAAGATCTAGCCTCCTAAAGCCTTAGGCAAGCATTGCTATTGCAACTACAAACAAGCAGACTAATATTAACTAGCCCTGCAAAGTAGCTAATTAGCATCCAGAAAATTATCATTTGCATAAGAATATAGCAGAAACAATGCCGTTTATATCAGGAATGATTTACTATACAAACGTAAGTACAATATAAGCTAGTTTTTGATGTTCTTTAAAATTGGCTTAAAACAAATATCCTCCTCAAAAGTGAAGTGTAAATTGAATTTGACAATTACATTGATTAAGCAGCTCTTTCTGGAACTTCTTCTTTTTTTTCCCCCTGTTCTCTTTCATGTATGGTGCCATGTTTTACAGCTGTGACTTAAGACCACAGGGAGAGACTTTTTAATGTCAGTGTCTTGTGATGCTTGGATAGACAGCATGCCACATTTTGATTGCAGTAGAGCAGTATGAGATGCTGGTAGTGTGAAACCCCTCCCTGGCACCCTACATGAGAGAGAACTGGAAGACGCACTGAGGTTTCAGAAGGTGCAAACCTGTTATTCTCATTTATTTAAAACATTTGATATAAAGCAGAAATGAAATAGGTATAAAAAATGCTAACAAGTCCCTTTTTGAAATGAATCGTATCTGCCTGAGGTGCTGAGTCCTCCCTTCACATGTTTCATGTTGGTAATGTGGGAGGCATGTTAACTGGTAAGTGTGCTTATTATTAATTGCTTAGAAAATTATGCAGCGAAGAATACTGACATCACTAATAGCGCTATAAAGGGACACTGTAAAGCAGGTACAGTTTGTAATCCTAGTAAATAAAAGCCTTTGAATATAATTTGATTACATTTCAACTATTTTATAGAAAATTTACCAAATGATATTCAAAGGCTTTTATTCACACAATACTTTAGTGTGATTCTGCTGCATTCTGGGTCCCTTTAACTGTCCCTTTTAAATAAGAGTCAATGAGATATGGTTTGAGTGAGGGTTACAGCACAGATATTTGTTTAACAGGTATTTCAAGAGAGTGAAAGATAAGTGTGTGAAAAAACAGAGAGGAGTGAAAAGTGTGTAACATAAGAGACTTATCAGAATGGCTAAGCCTGTGTGACAGGTTACAAGTACTAATGCTTTATTGTTTATCTCTTCTACTTCTTGTTTGCCAAACCGTTTATATAAATGTGCGCCATTTTTTTTTTTTTGTTCATTATCCAAAGTAGAAAACTTTACACAAAAGGCTATTCAGACATACATACATTTTGAATTTGAGAGACAGAGACACACAGTTGCTACCATGGACATATAAAAAGTCATTATGATTGATATGTGCGCTTTGCTCTAAAGATACACATACACTGCAGAACATGCGCTCTCTCCTAAGATCGGTCTTTTTCTTGGAGAAAATAAACAGAATGAAACCGAAAGATAAACAAGGGACAGGGGAAAAGAAACATAGGGACATTTGCACTTAAAGGACCACTGTGGTAAATCTGGCCTTTTGAATAACTAAACTTGATAATGGGCTAAATGTTCTTAGAAAGAAAAAAAAAACTCCACATGTTTTACGATTATATGCCGTTATTCTGTACTGTGTGGCAACATTTTTTTTTTTCTGTTCTGTTGTATTTCACTGTCTATTATCCCTGTTGAAAGCACTGGCAGTTGCCACATTCACATTATACAGATAGACTTTAAAATCTCTTGCCACCTCAGGAAGTTGATAGCAAAAAACTAAAATGGTAGATTCCACATGTTTTTTAATTCTAAAACATTTTGCAAATTTTCAAGTGTAGTTCTTGAAAATAGTGTATTTTAAATATATGATTGCAGTGTCCCTTTAAAGGACCACTGTACCATGGAAAAAATATATATGTGTGAAAATCTGACTAAGAATGTAACCAAGCAGGGGAAATGTCATAAAGCTAATTTATAATCAGAAAACAATAACGTTTGATGGTGGACCATGGACGCATCCATGATACTTTTGTGGAAGCGCGTGTGAGAGAGGGGTTTCTGTTTCTTTAGAGCAGTTCTTGCATCAATTGTTATAAGCTTCTTGGCCTGTGAAGGAGGTAAATATCAGTCTTATGTAATTAACTGCCATATCCACTGACCGTTAAAGAAGCAAGCACATCCTCCTGATCCAGTTATCAAACACAAAATGGATTCCTGCACTTACCAAGAATCCTCAAAATGTCAGATTCTCTCTAAAAATGTTTTAATGCATATGACTTACACAACTGCTAATGTTTTACTTTATTACATAATACACAAAGAAGTATAGTGATACTTTAAATGTGGGACAATTTTTAAGGCTAGGGGGTATGGCTCAATTTCCTCTTAAAAGAGGGACTGTCCGACTAAAAGATAGTTGTAGGGTTGGTGTATATCTGTATATAGCCAAAGTGTTATTGAGAGGTGTAGTGTGGTGGCAGTATTGATCAGAAAGACAGCCTTTTCATGTCACCTGCTGTGTCCTGACACTTAAATGGGCCATTGTTCGACATTATCAAAAAGACAAATATACCGTCAGTCTTTCTTTTAAGAAAATGAAGCAGAATATACTTTGAATATATAACTGTATTGGGGGCTTGTCCCTGACAGCAGTACTGCTATCACATATATAGTTGTCAGCATACGAGCTGTTGCCCACGCTTGCGGGCTCGCACAGCGAGCCTGCGGCCCTCGCAAAATTTACGTCGTAACGCAAACAAAATACGAGACACATTACGACCTCGCAAAAAACGGCCGCAACACGCGCACATCAAAACATGAAAAATACAACAAATTCACACAACAAATACATAAAAAGTTTACTTACAGGAAGAGGGAACATCCAGGACCTCAAAAACCAAAGTTGCACCTCAATTTAACTCAAATTAGAGTTTAGACACTAAAAAATTCTCTAAGCGAGAGAAAAAATGGCCTCCGAAGAAAACGAGGCTTCAGCAGTCTAAAGACACAAAACACCACCAAACACCTACGTATTTGCCGAAAAATACCTACAAGATTAGAAAACAAGGACGCAACCCGTGCAACCCCAAAAACATTACAAACACAACAAATACAAACACATAAAAAGGTTACTCACAGCAAGGGGGGGGGGGCACGGAAGACCTCTGCAAGTGAAGTTACACCTCCATTTAACCACAAATTTCAGAGTTTAGAGACCCGAGAAAAAATGTCCGGCGAACAAAACGAAAACGAGGCTACAGGTCCCTAAACACGCAAAACACTAACATAAACATGCAAAACACCACCAAACACCTACGGATATCCCAAAAAACTTGCACCACATAGAAAACGGATATTCCGAAAAACTTGCACCACATAGAAAACGAACAACGCTACATCAGCCACATTATATACACCAAACACCCTTAGCTCAATTACAATTTCATTGCCGTCAAGCAATTCGCTAGTATGAGTTATAAATGTCTACCAATAAGATCTAGAGTCATTTGCATCCTCTCTGCTCACACAGAGTTAATTCCGGTGGCATTTCCAATACGTTTTTAAACATATTTTTTTATGGGGGGTGGGAAAAAACATATATTTTTTTTATAATGTTTAATACAAGCTCTTTTAAATGCATGACAGATACATTTGCATTCAATGCCTATTTAATGCTATATTTAAATGGGTAACACTTCAGGCTGACCTGTACACATGCACTCTTCAAGCAGGCCTCTCAGTCTGTGACCCATTTTGCTGGCCTCTCAGTCTGTGACCCATTTTGCTGGCCTCTCAGTGTGTGACCCATTTTGCTGGCCTCTCAGTGTGTGACCCATTTTGCTGGCCTCTCAGTGTGTGACCCATTTTGCTGGCCTCTCAGTCTGTGACCCATTTTGCTGGCCTATCAGTGTGTGACTCATTTTGCTGGCCTCTCAGTGTGTGTTTTGAGACTCATTTCTGACTTGCATGGCACTTCAAACTGAGTGCCTCTTTAAAGGTAGAGTTCCACTCTTATATGATAAGTATACACTTAGAGAAGTTCAAATATGTTGGGTATGTAAAAGTTAAGGAACTTTCTTTTTAATGCCATAAGACCTATTTATGTTAAATAAACACAAAGGTTCCAACCTTTCTATTTTTACATATTACACGTTTATAACCCTTTTGGGTGATAGATGTCTGTTCAAATAGCCACCCTCTGCACTGCTCACATTGTGTGGCTCATTCTTCATACAAACCAGTATGCCACAAAATGGCGGGCTGACCAAAGCTAATTGGCCACAGAAATGTGTGCAGATTCTGTAAGGCAAGACAAAACTGAACCAACATCACACCAATTTTTTTAGATTGTGAGAGAATGGAGCTGTTTCTCATGCAATAATTGTTTTAAAATGTGTAAACCATACTGTGTTAAATGCATAATAGAAAATGTAGGCTTTACTGTCTCTTTCACTGCTACAGTATACAATTGTACCTGTTATCTAATTGAGCCAACCAATAGTGTCAATGGATTCGTCTTTCTCTTTTCCAATGGCACCTCCCTATCTCCTCAAACATGACAAACTAGAAAAGTCACATAGCATTAAGATCAGAGATATCTAAAAAGGTTGAACTTGATGGACTAAAGTCTTTTTTCAACCTAAATTACTATGTAACTTTGTAATACAAAATGTATTTTATAATAATGTGGTATATCTCATGTAAAATTCATTTTGAACTCCTTCACAACTGTCCTCTCTCTGGCTATCCACAGAGTATCTCTCTCTTTCCTAGCCTTCGATTGACCCAGGCTTCTCGCTCATTGAGGCTAGCCTTTGTCTAATCCTTCATGTTGGACTCTTCTTGTTGGCCTCTCTCTCTGACATTTTACTCTCTTTCCCCAGTTCAGGGAGAATGTAAAGGATATAATGCCCAAGCTACCCGCCCACTCCCAGGATGATTACTTTCTGCTGCGCTGGCTGCGAGGTGAGAGGCATGGAACAGGTTAAAAATGTGTGTTCAGGTGATAAGGAACCTGAGTCCTTGAAATCTATTTTATTGCTATATCGAGATCATGGATATTGAACACCAGGATAAGATGGGGGCTTTATCTGAGCACTTTACTCCCAGGGGTATCAACAGGGCAATAAATACTCAGATTAACCCCCACATTGCTGGAGACTTGCCAAAAAGCAGCTTCACACCCAATGCCGATACCACACTGGTAGTGACATGGTCATGAGGAGAGGGCATGTAGTGGCATATTCCACACAGACCGTGTCCAGCTTGGCATTGATCTATCTCTCAGTGCTGAGCCTTGCAACCTTCCATTGTCTAATATTGTAATATCAGAACATCTGAGATAAAAATGTGAAGTGCCCCATATCAGATTGTCAAAGGTCTGTTGTAACCGATAACAAAATATGCCCCTTTATGCAAAATCTTCAAAGCAACTATTAATTATTAATGTTCTTCATTTGTAATAACGTGTGATAAACATGTAACCAAGCAACCTCCACCTTAAAGTGACACTGCAGATATTCCAAATATGCCATAACTTAGGTAATGACAACAGTACTTTATCCACTGGATGTTATTTAAAAAAAACAAAATGCATTTTCTTATCCACTACCCAATACGGATAGAGTGATATCTCTTTCATGAGCCAAAATTGCCAGTTATGCCCTGGAGCATGTGCTCAGTCCAAATGAAAACTGTGCATGCCCAACCCAGAGTATCTAGGTTGATTATTTCCTGGCATCTCAGCATTCTCAGTCTTTTCATTTTCATATGGCTTTAGACTGAACACATTACATTCAGAACACCAGAATATAACTGGCAATTATTGGCTTATTGGAAAGATATATCATTTTATCCTTAGTGGGTAGAACAGAAAGGCTGGCAACATTTTAAATTTAGATATGTTTGCCGTAAGGTGCAAATTGTAAAATGTCATTCAACTAATAAAGTACTTCCCTATAGTATATTTGGAAAATCACTGTGTCACTTTAATGAGTGCATTACGCAGAATATATCTATATAGCTTCATTTTTCATAATTTAGAAATATTTGTTTACTTTCCAAGAATTTATACACTTTGAAAACTACTGGTAGTGTTCTAAACTAGTCCATTTTTGTCACCACAGAGCCCCAAACTGTATTTTTCCAGAGGTACAGTGAGGGAAACAATATTTGATCCCCTGCTTATTTTTGAAGTTTCTCCACTGACAAAGAAATGATCAGTCTATAATGTTAATGGTAGGTGTATTTTAACAGTGAGAGACAGAATAACAAAAAAAAAAATCCAGAAAAACACATTTCAAAAAAGTTATAAATTGATTTGCAGGTCAATGAGTGAAATAAGTATTTGATCCCCTATCAATTCGCAAGATTTCTGGCTCCCAGGTGTCTTTTATACAGACATACACTCTATTAAAGGGAGTGCTCCTAATCTCAGCTCGTTACCTGTCTAAAAGACTCCCGTCCACAGAAGCAATCAATCAATTAGATTCCAAACTCTCCACCATGGCCTAGACCAAAGAGCTGTCCAAGGATGTCAGGGACAAGATTGTAGACCGACACAAGGCTGGAATGGGCTATAAGACCATCACCAAGCTGCTTGGTGAGAAGGTGACAACAGTTGGTGCGATTATTCGCAAATGAAAGAAACACAAAATAACTGCCAGTCTCCCTCGGTCTGATGCTCCATGCAAGATCTCACCTCGTGGAATTTCAATGATCATGAGAGCGGTGAGGAATCAGCCCAGAACTACATATGAGAATCTTGTTAATGATCTCAAGGCAGCTGGGACCATAGTCACCAAGAAAACAATTGGTAACACACTACGCCATGAAGGACTGAAGTCCTGCAGTGCCTGCAAGGTCCCCTTGCTCTAGAAAGCCCATGTACAGGCCCGTCTGAAGTTTGCTAATTAAAATCTGAATGATTCAGAGGAGAACTGGGGGAAAGTGTTGTGGTCAGATGAGACCAAAATCAAGCTCTTTGGCATCAACTTAACTGGCCATGTTTGGAGGAGGAGGAATGCTGCCTATGACCACAAGAACACCATCCCCACCGTCAAACACAGAGGTGGAAACATTAAGCTTGGGGATGTTTTTCTGCTAAGGGGACAGAACAACTGCACTGCATCAAAGGGACGATGGACGGGGCCATGTACCGTCAAATCTTGGGTGAGAACCTCCTTCCCTCAGCCAGGGCATTGAAAATGGGTCGTGGATGGGTATTCCAGCATGACAATGACCCAAAACACACAGCCAAGGCAACAAAGGAGTGGCTCAAGAAGAAGCACATTAAGGTCCTGGAGTGGCCTAGCCAGTCTCCAGACCTTAATCCCATAAAAAAATCTGTGGAGGGAGCTGAAGATTCGAGTTGCCAAACATCAGCCTCAAAACCTTAATGACTTGGAGAGAGAATCTACAAAGAGGAGTGGGACAAAATCCCTCCTGAGATGTGTGCAAACCTGGTGGCCAACTACAAGAAAATCAGCAGGGGATCAAATACTTTTTTTCCCTCACTGTATATTCCTGCAGTGACAAAGGACATTTTTATAGATTGTGAGTGTGCAGATAATTTGACGCAGAGAAAATATATAATGTAAATATTCATAAGGAGTTACTGGGTTACTAAACAAATTGTTAATACCTCTGCTGCCAAAAGATAGTTCAATGTATAGTCTGCTTATCCAACCGTGCCAGGGTTAAATATTACAGGCCTGCAATGTAATATCCCCTGTATAATCTCTTTCTAATCTCCTCTCTCCCTCCGCCCAGCACGATGCTTTAACCTGCAGAAGTCGGAGAGTATGCTCCGAAAGGTGAGGACTTTATACCTGCTCAAAGCACTGATAACATGGGGAACCTTTACCCATATGCACATCAATTTTGCACTCATGTACAATATATGTATATTATCATTATTAAAAAAAAAAAAAAATTATACACACGCCACACCTGTGTACGCATATACAATTATTATATTACTATTACATTTTATGTATGTATATTGATGTATTTATTGGTGTTCTATGACATCACTCGTATTGTGTATAAGTGCTTTGATAATACACGTGCTATATGCAGACTTTTATATACATAAGCAAAGGCAAAGTGTACATTGCAGACACGATATGCACAGACATTCTATGTTATATGTACATGTACATGTACAATATGCACACCGGCAGACCCAAAACTGTTTATTTCTAGATACTATATTGATGTAGATGTTTACTTAAACAGATATAGTCAGGGGCTTGTTTCTCCCTAGACCCACAAGTACATTGAAATATAATTGTATATGCACAGGAATGTCTATATGCAGTGGTATTTCTGTCTGTAAGCACTTGACACTTTCTGCCATACTATATATATATATATATATATATATATATATATATATATATATATTCCACAAGAATCATTTAGTGTATGGTGAGCACAAGATTGAGAAAAGCTCTCCACCGTACAAAGTACAGAAAACGAATAATACATTAATAAGCCCATTTGCATGTCTAAAAGGCGGGGACATGCAAATGAGAATACAATGTACCTCACCCTTTTAATCCAAAAATAGCAACTTTATACATTGCTCCCTTAAAGCATATACCCACTGTATTAAACAGCTTTTAAGCAAAGCATCGGGTTGGATTTTACACAAACCAAGAATCACTCATATACACGCCTGTTTCAAGCTTTTGGCTATCATCAGTATGAGGCAGATTCTGGTTTGTGCAATAGATTTTGTAGGATTGGGTATTCCACAAGAATCATTTAGTGTATGGTGAGCACTCATACTGATGATAGCCAAAAGCTTGAAACGGGCCTGTATATGACTGATTCTTGGTTTGTGTAAAATCCAACCCGATGCTTTGCTTAAAAGCTGTTAAATACAGCGGGCATATGCTATAAGGGAGCAATGTATAAAGTTGCTATTTTTGGATTACAAGGGTGAGGTACATGGTATTCTCATTTGCATGTCCCCGCCTTTTAGACATGCAAATCGGCTTATTAATGTATTATTCGTTTTCTATATATATATATATATATATATATATATTTATTTAATACAGTAAATAAATAGTACATCTGTGTTCACATTTGAATGTCTAAAACAAGTTATAAAACCTGCTTCCAGCTCAGAATTCCGAGAAAAACAGGTATTACACTGCATTCTGGGAAGCTGAGCTGGGACGTGCAAATGTGCCCACAAATGCAACGCTCTTCAATCCATAGCCATTATCAAACATGGCTTCCTTTAAGTTTATGCATGTTGTATTACACAGCTTTAACGCAAAGCCAAGGTTGAATTAAACACAGGCCGCGTATCCTATCCATGTACAGCCGTTTCCAGCTTACCGGCTATACAAATACACTTATGATTTTAGTTATAAAAAGGGGAAATAAGGAGCTACAACTGTGGCATAGGGCAGCATAGAACCTAAATACACCCATGTCCATAGTATGATAATGTATTTATATGTACAGAATTATATCATTGTATATATCTACACATGATAATGTGTGTAGTTATATTATGTACTCACATACATTCTGACATTTCATATATGTACATATTGTACAAGTATATATTATATGCAAGAGCTTATACATTGTCCTTGTGACATGACGCCTGTTTACTTTATTTTCTAACTATGTATACATAGGTATTTGTGTGCAAGTATTCTACAGATCTAAGTGCACACACTGCCACTGTGCATACAAGTAAACCAGACACACCTCTGTTATTTGAAATCATGTACCTGGTAATAACAGCCTTATCTCTTTATCTCTTACTTTCTGTCTTGCTCTGTAATTCTTCTCATATTTTCTTTTAACTGTTCATCTCCCCTTTGCTTTCTTTATCCCTGCTCTCCTTCTTACTCCCCCTTTCCTCTAGCTCTCCCATACTCCTGTTCTCACTGTTTTCTGTTCCTTCCTTAGAATGTTGAATTTCGGAAGCATATGGACGCTGACAATGTGTTGGAGAAGTGGCAGCCCCCAGAGGTGAGTGTATATGGGCCCTGTCATTATCCCAGGATATAGTAAGCTTTACCCTCTTTGTAGTAGGCCATGTGATGCTCCACACCCACTTTTACAATATGTTGTACCATTCTATGCCCCTCCTTGCTATCCCACTACACCTTCCGGTTCTACACTATTCCTGTCTCTTCTAGTTTGCAATGTGGGCCCCCTTTCTTGGTTGCCATGGGGTTCCCACTCCAGAAAACACAAAGCATTCCTTCCAGTGCTATCTCATAGCAGCAAACAGTTCCTGCACTTCTTACAAATAATAGACCTGATACTGCTGCAAGGCCTTCTCTGCACTGAGTACACACCACATGTTCACTTGCACTACTTCCTTTGTACTCATCTTTGTGGATTCCCTTATCATCCTGTATTTTTTTTTTTTGGAACAGATGCAAATGTTTATAGCAATGTTCTGGATAAATCAGATTAAAAAATCTCCTTTTTATCAAAATATGAAATATAAGCTTATTTGTTCGTGCCAAAGTAGTCCCCTGCTGTGTGCTTGTTGTTGGCCGTCTGTGAAGGAAGGGGTTATAGTCTTGTCACAAAGAATCTGGTTCCTAAATCTGATAACAGGACCAGTTAAAGATATATCCGCTGTGATATTCTGTTTCTCAGAGACTGTAAATGAATCATCATCTATAAAGTGGCACAGAAAGAAGTGTTTGTGTTTTTTTTTGTTTTTGTTTTTATTGAAGGAAACCGGGTTAGAACAGTGTTACGTGAACATTACAGGTAAAACATAACCAGTGCGGACATAACATTTGAAGAATGGAGAAATACACATATTTCCATTTAACTCTTTTTTTTTTTTTTTTTTTTTTTTTTTTATAGCATTTTTTACATTTTTTTAAGCGTTGTTGTAATAAGAGATAGGATAGATAAAGGGGAAAGGGTGGAGTATATTGTAGTGGGTTCACTGGAGGTTATATCTTTCTGATTGTTCTTTCCTGCTGTGTTACTACCCAATATATAGGGTCCAAGTATCCCAACATGAGGCCCACTTTCTGTGGGAATTATCTAGGTCAGCTGAGGTAGTGCTCATACAATGTATAAATGTAATTTTTATTTATTTTTTTCTGTCAAGATTACACTGTATTCGGGTATTGACGACTTCCAGGGCTTCTTTATAGAGATCCTCTATGGAAGGCCTTATAAAGGTTCTCGTTTTTGGGGGATCCTGTGACCCCACAGTCTCTTTAATATATTATATGTCTCTAACAATATATTGGCAATCTTTGGACAGTCCCAGAAGACATGTTTTAGGGTGCCTGGGGAAGCAGTTGCCATCTAGGGATGGATCAGAAAGTTTCTTTGCATTTTTTTTCAATGTCTCAAAGCATAAAAACGTATTCTGTTTGCCTTCTGTCAGCCAATAAGGTCTACAGCATGTTCTCTGCATGTAATGTTCATTTCAATGATGACATAAAAATTAAGAGGAAAGATATATATATATATATATATATATATATTTAAGAGTGAGTTTCATTTTTCTTCTGCCCAAATATTCACTTCTTAATAAATATTTAGGAAGAAAATAACCTGGGAGTTAACTCAGGCTCAATTGTTAAATTATTTATCTTATTATTAATATTTCTTTAACCATATAAATGCCTATCTCTGGAAGGATGTAATTTTAACAATTTATTCAAAGAAAGAGAGAAAAGAGACACCCTTTTGTATCCAGAAAAAACTCCTCTATTTGGTAGATAAAGTAAACCAATAACTTAATTTTAAAACTTCAAATTTTTATTGATGTTTAAAAAAACATATTTAAGACACATTTGACACAAAAAGCTTATTCCTTAATATTAATTATAGTGAATCTATCTATACTTTTGATCTTGTTGTCACTAATTCAAATATAATTCTAAGTGTCCTTTGTATTTCTTAATATCTTAAATATATCGCACATAGTGCAAATATGAAAAATCTTAAATTGGGAGTATCCTTGTAGCTTTAAGGGAAGAAAAAACAGCCAGTGCAAATAGAATGGTGATAAGCTTAATCGCTAAGGAATATAGTATTTAAAATTACTAGTAATAGAATTAAATAAGATTGAGAGGAGGGATGGTCCCTAACTATCTGTTATGGTGGAGATGGGGACCTACCACTTACCCCCTGCTAAATTGGTGCTGCTAACTGTGCTATGCTAGTGATTTGGTGCTATCTATGTGGTAGCACTGGGGACCCACCATTTACCCCTTAGGCTATAAACGAAGTATTAACTACTCTAATTCTAACTGAATATAACATCCCCACAAGATAACGAGGAATACCATATATATATATATATATATATATATATATATATATATATATATATATATATATATATATATATATATATATATATATATATATATATTAGCGAATTGCCCGTCAAAAAATGACGGCAATGGAATTGTAAGGTAGCTAATGCTGTTTGGTGTGTAATAATGAAATATATAATACATTAAGAAATGAATATACTTTACCTATTTTGAAGCATTGTGTTGAAGAGCTGGCAATCTGTTTTGATGTTGCTGCAGCATGAGTGGTGTGGAGCTGCTGTGTAAGCATGCTGAATGTGTGCAGTATAACACTGTGCGTGCGCGAGCCCAAACCGTTAGCGTAGTTGTGTACTTCCGCATTGGGGTAAAATGGCGGGTAATGTGTGGTATACGTCTGTAGCGGAATATCCGTAGGTCTTTTGTGGTGTTTTGCGAGTGTCTTGTGGTGTTTTGCGTGTTTAGAGTGCTGTAGCCTCGTTTTCGTTTTGTTCGGCGGCCATTTTTTCTGTCGCTTAGAGAATTTTTTAGTGTCTAAACTCTTTTATTATGAGTTAAATGAAGGTGTAACTTGTTTTTTTGAGGTGCTGGATGGTTCCTCTTGCTGTAGGTAAGGTTTTTATGTAAGTGTTGTGTGTATTTATTGTGTTTTAAAAAAAAAATATGTTCGCGGGTTGCGGCTGATTTTTGCGAGGTCGTAATGTGTGCTAACGTGTCTCGTATGGTAATTGCGGTTATAGCCTCGTTTTCGTTTTGTTCGGCGGCCATTTTTTCTGTTGCTTAGCAAATTTTTTTAGTGTCTAAACTCTTTTATTTTGAGTGAAATGAAGGTGTAAGTGTCTTTTTTGAGGTCCTGGATGCTCCCTCTTGCTGTAGGTAAGTTTTTTTTTTTTTTATGTATGTGCTGTGTGTATTTATTGTGTTTTGAATTTTGTAATGTTCGCGAGTTGTGTCCGAGTGTGGCGAGGTCGTAATGTGTGTTAACGTGTCTCGTATGTTGTTTGCGTTGCAAGGTAAAGTTTGCGAGGGTCGTAGTTGGTGTGTTGTGGTGTTTGCGTTGCGACGTAAAGTTTGGGAGGGTCGCAGTTGCTGGCATGGAGCAACTAAGGCCCTCGCCCGCGGCTCGCTATGCGAGCCCGCAAGCGTTCGCAACAACTCGTACGCGCACAACTATATATGTGATATATAGTATATATATAATATAAAGGAGGTTTAAAATCACACTTTTCTATAATTACTCAGTACTATATTCTTTGAGTGGAATTTGGACACAATATAACACTT
Organism: Discoglossus pictus; assembly: GCA_027410445.1. Taxonomy (NCBI): domain Eukaryota; kingdom Metazoa; phylum Chordata; class Amphibia; order Anura; family Alytidae; genus Discoglossus; species Discoglossus pictus. The sequence continues at coordinate 397,875,547 of CM050163.1, read as the reverse complement.
TTTAAATTTTAGAGTCTTTGAATAGAAGATATATAGCGTTCTTATCTTTGTAAAGTATAAGCAGAGTCTGGATGGCAAAGGATTGGAATGAGGATTTTTTTTCTGGATACAAAAGGGTGTCTCTCTTTTCTTTTTTTTTTTGAACAAATATTCACTTCTGTCAAGTGCCACCATCTTTTCTTTATTTGCTTGTGTTTGGCACATGGATATGAAACCCTTTCTTTGGTGTGCTGCAGAAGTATGTAGCAATGAAGCGGATAAACTGCCCAGTCTACCTGGGATACTTCAGTGTGTATTCAGTCACACCCTGTTCTTTACTGAAGAGGGCTTTCCAGAATCAATGCCAATATATTTTATGAGGATCTGACATTTCTTTCTGGTGAAAGAGCTATACAATCTATATAGCCCAGTGTTATGCTAGCGGATCAGTGGGGAGGATCTGGCTAGTGTGGCCTAGACTGTATAACGGGTTCTGCATAAAGAGAGGAGACTGGTTAGCACTACCAGATTCCAAGAGTATCACTTCCTGTGTATTTACATATTATACATAAATATCCTGCATGCTTAAACTGCTATTTATATGCAGGAAATAAATGTGTTAAAGTCACTATCTTGTGTTTGTTATGTGTGTGCTTTCCACAGGTGGTGCAGAAATACCTGTCAGGGGGCTTATGTGGGCATGACAAAGAAGGCAGTCCCATCTGGTACGATGTCATTGGGCCACTGGACCCAAAAGGACTTCTGTTCTCTGCCTCCAAGCAGGACCTGATGAAAACTAAGATGCGAGACTGTGAGCTGCTAAATAAAGCATGTAGAGAACAGTCTGAGAAGGTGAGCAACCCTGACCTAGACACATATACACTGCATACAAACCTAGCATAAGAGTATGAGCTATGGACAGTATCACTGGCATACAAAAATGTAATATTAATATGATGTTCTATATAATATTATAGTAAAGCTTGGCATTCTGGTCCTGTAGCACATTGACTGTATGTAATACCCTCACAGAGGACCAAATGTAAAATTCTTCGTAGGTGGATTATAGAGGTTTTAACAATTAAAATGTTTCTTCAAATGTCTTTACAAGACTTACAGGCTTATGAAAACTGCTACTCCTCATAGAAACTTTTTCTAGTTAATTTTGTAAAAGAGATAATATACACAAATTACCATACAAATACCATTTAAAAACACCCTGGCATGAATTATATTACCGACTGTAACAGAGTGCAGTTTCTGCAGCAATAATACAAGTAATAAGGATTATTATCAACTGCCTCTATTGATGTGGTCCAGTATTTATGCACAGCCCGGTGCAACAAAACGCCACCAGCCCCCCATCTTGACCATGTGGGGAGACCTGTCCATTGGTGATGTCACCCCCACCCCTTACTCAACCGCCTTGGTCCTGGAGCCTAATTTATCTACACAGGCTAAATGTCCCTTTTGATCCTGATCAGATCAGGGGTGCTGTCAGCTCTCCCCCACTTTCCTGGATCTCCTACAACTAAGCACCTTGTAGCTAGTGACCCCTTTGCCCCAGGAACCCTGGTAATACACTTTATTAAACACTCTGGGGAAAATGCAGCATTATGATATCAAACATGCCTGGATACCACCTTTTACATCAATAAATCTACACAATAATACAGTAATACTGATCACCCCATTTTGTGGGCCTCCTCCATGAACAACATGGCTCCCCATCCCACGGGGCACACAATAGGAATGTAGCTGTCACCGTTCAAGTATTCAGGCTGGGAGGACAGTGTCTGGGGAGAGAAGAAATAAATAATCCATTTTAATCCAGGGCCCCCAATTGTCCAAATTCCCTCAAAGTCTTGTGACAACGTAGTGTGAAACTCTAAATGTGCATAACAGAGACCTCTTAAACAAAGACCTCTAATCATCTGTGCTAGGGTATGGAGATTGGGGCTTCTTCAAGAGTTACATTCGTACATCTAGCCCATTATTAAAAAGTAAGATTGTAATCAGATGTTGTATAATTTAATACAGGAAGATAACATTATACTGATTACTTCATTAGTGTAGCGTTACATCAGTGTATACTCAGGAGGGTGGTCATCTCTTGGGACTGGACTTGTTCTGTGAATGTTATTTTTTCCACTGTACTCCGTATGCAGTGGATGTGAACCAGCATTGCAGGGAATCCAATAACAGGGATTTTTTTAAAGTATTATTTTAAAGTGCTCCTTATTTCTTAACCCATTTACACAGGGAAAAAAAACAGCCTGCATTGCAAAGGAAGGCTTGTAAGGTGTGAAGGTGACTCTGGATCAGTCAATTACCGTCTATTATCAAAGATACACAGAAGTCGCACATCTGTAGTTGGTGCTCAGTTTGGCTAATTGATATTACACATAAACCAGTTATAAATTGGGAAACACAAAATGATTTATGGGGTTGTGTGTTACTGTTTGCATGACTGATGTGCGATTGATGTGTCTTTTGTTCTCTTTGCAGCTGGGCAGGAAAGTGGAAGAGGTTGTGATGATCTATGATGTGGAAGGACTGGGGCTGAAACATCTCTGGAAGCCAGGTGTGCAGCTGTATGGAGAGGTAAAGGGTCCAGACATGGAGATGTTTTGTGGTGATCTGGCAAGATTGATGTTTGCGCTAACTAGAGTTATAATGTCCATGTTGAGAAATTATGATAGTTGTGTGACTCCAAGATGGGGATTTATGAGTTTGGAAGAAGCCCCGTAACCGAGAAAGATTGTGGGGGAAATGTGGAGTGTGTTTAGGACTGTGACTTTGAAGAAGAAAGCTGATAGTTGAGAGGGATCAGCAGCCAGATAAGGGGCAGGGCTTTTCTAGAGGACGGGTGAGACTTTGGGAGTACTACGGAGTGTTGGTTAATTTGTTTTTGTTCTCCAGGTCCTGACAATGTTTGAAGATAATTATCCTGAGGCTCTAAAACGACTCTTTGTGATTAAAGGTGAGATGAACATGGCCATCACAGACCAATAGGACATTTATATAGAATGTCAGAAAATAACCTGTTCATGCTTTCTCACATTACTTCTAAATCTTCCAGTTACTAAATGTTTGACAGAAAGGGCATGGATACACTGTAGTATTTATGAAGCTCCTTAAAGTATTTGTTTTCATTACTTCTTCGGGATCTTTTTCATAAAGAAATATTTTTTGGATTTAAAACTAAAGGAATTCAAGCAAGTCTGAGATATTCATACAGCTACACTGAGTACCGTATTTATCGGCGTATAACACGCACTTTTTCTCCCTTAAAATAGGGGGCAAATGATAGGTGCGTATTATACGCCAATGTTCTCTCCCCCCTCCTCATCCTCAACCTCCCTCCTCATTCTAAACCCCCCTCCGCATTCTACCCCCACTCCTCAACCTAAACCCCCCCTAAATACCTCCCCCTCTCTTACCTGCTTCTGCTCCGGCCTACGCCACGCTCCTTGACCCGGCACGCATGTGACGTCACATGCGCACCACGTCATTAGCATATACCGGGTGCACCCGGTATATGCTAATGACGTCACATGCACGCCGGGTCAAGGAGCGGAGGCCGGAGCAGAAGCAGGTAAGTGAGGGGGAGGTATTTAGGGGGGTTTAGGTTGAGGAGGAGGGGGGTTGAGGAAGGAGGATGAGGATGGGGGGGTTGAGGAAGGAGGATGAGGTTGAGGAAGGAGGATGAGGATGGGGGGTTGAGGAAGGAGGATGAGGATGGGGGGTTGAGGAAGGAGGATGAGGATGGGGGGTTGAGGAGGGGGGTTGAGGATGGGGGTTGGTGGGGTTTGAGGAGGGGGTTCGGAATGGGGGGGTGGAGGAGGGAGGATGAGGAGGGGGGTTGAGGATGAGGAGGGGGGTTGAGGATGAGGAGGGATGTTGAGGATAGGGGGGTGGAGGAGGGGGTTGAGGATGAGGAGGGAGATGGAGGTTGAGGATTTTGCTTCAAAGTTCTTTATTTGAAATGTATTTATTTTTTCCTGAAATTTCCTTCTTAAAATGAGGTGCGTGTTATATGCCGGTGCGTGTTATACGCCGATAAATGCGGTATTTATTAAGCTAGTGACTTTGGCTAGACAAAATGAGCAAAATGGTTCTTTACTACTGATGAATCTATATTCTACAGAAACTCATTAATATTTTTAGAATTCTGTTCTTGCGTACAGTCTACATTTATTACATTATTTTATATCTCTTCTTTTCTATTTCAACTTTCAGACCATACAAGCTTTAATAGCTTTTCTTTGAACTGTCTCTGATTTATTTATGACTTTCTGGAAATAATCCGCTAGATGAGACCTTACCAGAAGTGGCTTAAAACTGAATGGTAGAAAATTATTCTAAACCTAGATGTAGCAGTGGTTTTGTTACATTCAATTTAAAAAGTATTAAGAACATGTAGTATCTTCTTTTTTCCTCCCTTCCCTCATCTTCATCTCTTTCTCTCAGCTCCCAAGCTTTTCCCAGTTGCCTATAATCTCATCAAGCACTTTCTGAGCGAGGACACCCGTAGGAAGATCATGGTGATTGGAGGTAAGCAGTAGATCACACATCGTGTGTGTGTGTGTTTTTTTTTTGGAATGTAAACTAAACAAAGGAAATTAATTAATTAACTATAAAATGCAGTTTTCTGCAGCAGGCAAAGATGTCAATTGTGTTGCCACTGAAAGGGCTTTCAGCTTAGAGTACAGCCTTGCATAACAAAGAGAATTTAATCTCACTTGATTCCTCCCCTCTGCAATGGTGGTACACAGAACCGCATAATTGCATATTCTACTTAATAAGCTGAAACCTGTACATTTTGACCACTTTCTTTTCGTACCATACTATATGCAGTCATAATTTACTCTAGAGTATGTCTGGCTGAGAATATTAAGTTTGTGACTTGGTTGAAGAGCTTACTTTCTTTCTCTAGATAACTGGCAAGAGGTACTTCTAAAATACATCCCTGCTGAGGAGCTGCCCAAGTACTATGGAGGAACCCTGACTGATCCTGATGGTGACCCCAAGTGCAATTCTAAGGTATTGAGGTTAAAACGTTTGAATTAAATGCAAGCTGAAGTTGTAAGTAGAGTATTATTAGTGCAAAAAGCTACCTTTTTTTTTTTTTTTTTTTGTAGAAACATGTCCATTTTGTTTTTGCACCAGAAACGCTTATTTGTTGCATTGGCATATAAGGACTCCTGTACAATAAACTTGTACAGCAGTAGGTGCAGAGATGAAAAGCACACATATATAAACAGTTATTAACATTTTTGAGTGGAATTGTGTTACGACCTCTGGGTGTATACCCCAAAAACCTACTGCTTACAGGACACCCCTTGGGTTGCAGTGATTTTTGGATTATTTTAGCCCCCAGCATACCAGGAACATCAGTCGTAGAGAATCAGAATATCAGGCTTACAAACTCAGCCAGGTCACGGACAACTAGAACTTAGTCCCTTTAATTAGCATAGCACATTATACAAGAAGTAGACCTACACCGTTGACTAATATACTAGGTAGACTGACTTTATTCTTCACAGACATAGTTTTTTAACAAGTACATTACCCCCACTAGCCCTGCTTGTCATACTCCTCCCTGGATGAGGGGTCTAGTTTCTCACACTGTTCCTGCTTATCCCCCTTCACTTGCAGAGTTTATGAATTACCCCAGATAAGGGTAAGAGACAAACTAATTTATGCTTAAAATACAAAAGTTTTGGCAATATGTAAATGTCATTCATGTGATAGATGGGGCTTCCGGATCCTGTCATGTGAGATGGCAGAAGCCGGCCTTTTCCGGTGACACATGTACACTGCCAGTGACAGAGAGCAAATGTCAGTACCCAGGAGGCAGGGAGTAGGTGCAGGCGAGGTTCCTCTATTAGCATTGGGCCAAAAATGGCAAGATGAAGCAGCTGGCTGAAGTGTGCCGGGAGCCAGTGCTTGGTGGTGCTGCTAGGGGCTGCTGAAGCTCCCTGCTCCCCTTTGGCAGAAGGTTATGGATGAAGGTTGCCTAAGACTGTGGGCTAACTGGCAAGAGTCCTACACAGTAGAAGAGGAAGAGTGTAAGAGAACCTATCCTTACTGTGCAACATTGAAGGGTGCGGCCTGAAATTTGCTAATAGTTTGTGCAACTTTTATACCCTTTTTTCTGTCCTATTGAATGTCTAGTAAAGGGTGAAGACCAGGGGGGAGGGGTGGGGGGCATAACTGCCAGCATAATTAAAAAGGAATTAAGCCTCTGATAAAATATTTAGACCTATCCTAAAGAGACTGTAAACTCATGGGGCTGTTAATTGTTTTATTGGAATATGCCCTTTTTACATTAGTGTGTGCGTAGTGTGAATTCATGGATAAATCGTTTAATAGCTCACCAGCTAAAATGTGTGGCCCTAGAGCACAAATACAGGGAAAAAGACCTCTAGCCAGAAGAATAAAGGAGATTATACTTGGACTATAAAACCGGAAACAAACAAGTGAACAAAAAATCGTGCAATCCATAGTGAAACGGATTACAGCTTCTGTGACGCCCTCTATGGAATCTTTGCAAAAAACTCTGGATTCCATTATGAAATAGATGATTTGCATTTTTTTTTTTTTTAACTAAATGGCATGGGACATAGGTATAGGAGATAAGCAAATAGAAACTTAAATAAATTGGAAGACAATGATGCATTACAAAATTAAGATAAAGTTGAAGATCTAGAATAAAGACTGAGATTAAATAATCTGCACTTAGTTGGACTACCTAAGAATATAAAAAGCAGTGAGGCATTAAGATTTGCAGAAATTGAACTGTCAAGTTTGCTTAACATGGCTTCTGATACACATCCAATGAAAATTGAGCGGGCCCATCATATTGGACCAGGAAAGAGCCATACAGGAAATCTAAAGAAACATAATACTGTCATTTAGAAAGCTATTATATTTTCAAGATAAGATAAAAAATAATTCAGGCCTTTAGAAAGTTGTACACTGTAATATGAGGGATCCAGATTTATGCTTTTTTTTTTTTTTTTATTATTATTTTTCTGAGGTAACTAGGAAAGATATTTCACCTTATTGTAATTAATTTTGCATTAACATATCTACTAGATTAAAAATGTCTTTCTCTGTGCAGATTGTACAGTGCAGAAATGGTATTGTATAGACCTATACCTTTTTACTGAATTGTGATTACAAAAATCTATATGAACATTCTGGCAACTAGAATACAATTATTATTTTTTTGCCTAGTATCAAGTGTGATTTGTGAACAAGAGATCTTCAGTGACATTGGTGTATAGAATGATGGATATGATCCAAAAAATATTGGAAAATAAGAGAAAGAGCTATCCTTAAAGGGCCATTTACTTCTGCAGCATGTTGCAGAGGAGGTTGGTTTGATCCAGAAATCCATTTGCAGGTCTTCAAAGAATTGCATTGGAAGGTTGATGGTTGTGTTTACATTTTGTGGGCGTTCCCCCTAGTTCCCTCCTAGAGTAGATGAAGATGTGTGTGCGGGACAGACAATGGCTGTAGCGTAACGGCCTTCACGCTGTATGTCTATGGGAAGTATCAGCCAATCAGCACGGAGGGGGGAGAGATAGAGAGATTGATTCTCTCTCTCCAATGTGCAGTTCCTGTGTTATTATATGGAGCCACAATTTCAATCTGGAAAGGTCAATCTGAAACAGCTTCCATCTGATAAGACAAGGTTTTGAAGCAGTTTCAATTTACGATTAGCAGGTTTTATTTTCTGAGAGAGATCACTTATCTAACCCTGTCACTCAAATGTATTGCTATTGACTTTAAGGCGCACACACACCCCTCCATCCTGATTGATGGAATTCACTTAGGAGGTGGAACAACACTAGGTATGTTCTGTAAGGCAGAGAGGAGGCAGTCTGAAAGATGTAAATGGACCCATTTTTTAAGTTTAGATATCTTTGTCAAAAAGTATTTCAGACTGCCTTCATGAGATGTTTCCGCTGGCGTTGTCCAATTTGTGCTGACTTAAGTGGCCCTTTAATCTCCTTCTCAGCACTGATGTTGACAGAAAAGGATGGGATAATTTTTTTATATTCTCTTAAACATGAGATTAGTGGCCCTTTCTGGGAAACCATAAAAAAATCTATTGCAGTCCTAGGGTATCTATGGTTATAAATGGGAACAACGCCACCCCTTTGAAATTAGAGGACCCAGACATGGTTTCCCACAATCTCCAGTACTGTTCAGTATGGCTGTGGAATCTCTGGCTTGTGCAACTAGAGCCAATTATACAGATTATTTTTTTATTGGTAAACCATTTTATACTGGATATGCTGTTGTGTGTAAAATACAGGAGGGGATATTCCAGTTCTACTCCAATATTTCCAATGAATTTGGCCGAATTTCTGGATGTAGTGTTAATATTGATAGGCAGGAGACATTATGGCATACTAAGCAAGAAAAAGTAGTTGGTTTTATGTCTAAGTTTACTTGTGATTATGTAGGTTTAATAGTAATTAAGTTAACAATTGAGCCAGAGAAATGATACAGAGTATAACCATGACTAACCAGCTGCTATTTCTCGAATGAGGAGAGATTTAAAAGCTTGGACTAGATTACAGCTCTCACTGACTGGCCAAATCAACTCAACAAGTGCTGTAATAAAATCAAAAGGTGCTTCAACAAAATATTAGTTTAAAGGTGCGCATACTTATGCAACCATATTTTATTTTTATATTTTTTCTTCCCTCTACCTAAAAGATTTCTGTTTGTTTTTCAATTGAGTTGTACAGTTAATAGGTCACATTAAAGGTGGAAAAAGTTCTGAAATGATTTATCTTTGTCTCATTTTTTTACAGCACAGAAACCTGACATTTTAACAGGGGTGTGTAGACTTTTTATATCCACTGTATACACATCACATACAGTGTGCAGGATAAGGCAATGGCATATGCCATAAGACCACATGAAGCATGGTGGTACACTATGGCACACGTCTTAGGGCTTTTCACCCCACCTGCCCACATTTCCCATGTGGCAATATAATTCCAATGGGGTAGTATGTCCTCTATGGTGTCTCAATGCACCAGGATACAGGCTCTGGAAAGGGGTTCCGTGACGGGTGATTCAAAGTGATAAAATATTTTAGGAAGAAACTATAAGTGTACAAATGATAAAGCATTATCAAAAAGGTCTAACTGCACTAGGACATAAGTATAGAATACTACAGGATTTAAATGGTCAAAAGCCGGAGTCAGAAATGGTTAAGAAAATGATGAGAAACTTTCAGATATTGTTAATAACAATATTTTGTTTAGCCTTCCTAGATATAAAACTATATCATCAGACTTATTAGAATTTTGGTTTACATTTTTACATTAGGTATATTGCACTCCTAGAATTTTATATAGATTGGGCGAGTTCGATCAGGACAAATGTAGTAGGCATGTTTTATATATAGCACAAATTTGAATACACCTGATTTGGGAATGTTCTACAATTACAACGTTTTGGAACAAGCTGTCAAACAGGATTAGAAATCATATTGGCGTTTAAGTTAAATAGGAATGTCCCTATTTGGGATATTTTTAAGTTCCAAGCTCAATTATCTAACCATTTCACTCAAACCCTTTTATAATAACAACCAATTGCAGTTATATTTGCTTATATGTGTACTCTTCTGCATTAGTTGGCACTGTGCTGTGATGCTTTGTTTCTCACTCTGTGTGTCACCTGCATTATTTTCTCTTTCAGATAAATTATGGTGGAGATGTTCCTAAGAAGTACTATGTGAGTGACCAGGTGCAGCAGAACTATGAGCACAGTATTACCATCAATAGAGGCTCCAGCCAGCAGATGGAGTATGAAATCCTCTTCCCAGGCTGCGTGCTCAGGTGAGGGGGGTGATCAAGGTGCCATACTGATGTAAACCATGTCTATGGCAGGGTCTTATGGCTGCTGACAATGTGTTAAAGCTATTTTTGCCTTGTACTCATCCCATGTATGGCGTATGTTGGTTCATTAACAATCACATATAATAGTTGTGGTAATTGCAAGTTGTTGTTGCGCAATGAGCGGCGAGGCCCATACGTGACTGGCTTGACGGGGCTGCAATCGGCGCTCATCGCGAGGCCCGTACATGATTGGTTTGAAGGGGGAGAGGCTCCAAACGGCTTAAGAATTACAGGCTTCAAAAAAATTATGGCTTTAACGGCCCTTATTTTTTAAAAAAATGTTAAGCCTGTAACTCAGAAGCCGTTGGGTGACCGCCAAAAGACGCCAATTAATTTGAAAATTAACTTATAACCTCACACACAGCACAAGGGGAGAGGCAGGCGGCCTGTAAGTGAGGTTGCAAGCTAATTTGCTATTTAATTGGCGTTCTTGGAAAAATGATCAATTTCCCAAGCCTGCAAATGTTTTCAAACCTTTGAATGAAAACAGGAGCACAGAGGAGTGAGAGGAGGGGGGAGACACAGGGGAGAGGCTCGCAATAAGCGCCAAAGGTGCTCATTGTGAGGTCCGCAAGTTAGAGGGGGGCGGAGAGCATCGCATTGTGTGGCAAACGGCATTGCCAGCCTTCAAATTGTATTGCCGGGCAAGTCGCAAGTAAAAGATATAAATAATGACATAAGGGACCGTGAAATCTCATATTCCTCTGACACATTAAAGGACCACTGAATGGTAATAAAATTTGAAAATAGTGAGTCTAAGAACATAGTGAAACAGGAAATGTCCTTAATCTAGTTTTTAAATTTTCATAATAATTTTTGATGTATCAGCAATCATTGAAGACACCCATGATACTCTGTTATAGGGTGTTTACATTTCTGGTTGAGCAGCTGCTAATCTTTTTGTTTCGCTATATACTTCACATAGATGGTGTTCTTCTTGAACTACAATAGTGCATTAATGTCCTTTTTGTAGACGGGGTGACTTATGACCTTCTTTAATATCTCTTCTCCCCATCTAGGTGGCAGTTCCAGTCAGACGATGCAGATGTCGGTTTTGGGGTGTTTCGCAAGACAAAAGCAGGAGAGAGGCAGAAGGCTGGGGACATGATAGAGGTGCTCCCTAATCAGAGATACAATGCCCACATGGTGCCGGAGGATGGAACCCTGACCTGTGCTGATCCTGGAACATGTAGGTTTACAATGGGAGGGTATTATATATGACCCACAAATCAATAGTTACAATATCATCACCATATCTCCCTTTTCGTTCCTCATATTATGAACTAGATAGGACTCAATGGATGCCATTCATTTCCTAATGTGAACAAAAAAGCTTTGAAATAAATTAAGGTTATGTGTTTCTAGGATGAAGCGGTGTCTGCGCTGCATCACAGGACATGCGATAGCAGATGTGATTTTTCATTTTATGTTACTTTAAGAGTTTGTCTTTCAAACTGTACAATTTAAAGTTTTCAAAATGCAAAACATTTTCTTACTATATCAGACATGTGTCTTGAGTTCTACATTACACGTAAAACTATGGGGGCAATTGTCCAAACAAAAGCACTCTCCTATAATAATGTCACAAGTTTCCATAGATTTTTTTTATTTTTTTTTTAACTTTTACATTTTTGAACAAACCATTCCTTTAACGCTTTGACAAGTAATCACAAGTGTCAATAAAAAATCTACCTAGGTTTGCGAGTTTTCAGTCTTGTGTCGGTGCTTTGGAAACAAGCACTATGTACGTTTGATTTTAAGCTCAAAGACCGAGCCCTCCATTCTTTTGCAAGGTATTGTTTTATTTTGGTTTTGTGCTTAACCCCTATATAGTGCTACAGAAAATGGTGGAGTGTTACAAATAAAGGATAATAATAGGCAGACAAAAACATGTTCAAGTATTTTTTTTATAAAAGTTATTTCTAAGGGGAAGGGTCAAGCATTATTTACACTAGCTTTTCAGGGCTGTGTTTTTAAAATGTTATCCATTTTCCACAGATGTCCTTCGCTTTGATAACACATACAGCTTCATCCATGCCAAAAAGGTCAGCTACACAGTGGAGGTCCTACTGCCTGACCGCAACTCTGCAGAAACCATTCAGCAACTGGAAAATAAAATGGAAACCAGCCTCAACCTCTCGGGGGATCCATAAACATGGAGGCCAGCATCTTACGCCACTACAAGACCCTCAAACACACAGTCTACTTGACATACGTATAACGTGTTAAATTGTTTATGATAACCCAATCTCCAATGGTCATGCCAGTGTTGCTTTAAATACCATAAGGCACTCAGGAGCTAGGTTATCCTTGATTAATAGCAGAGGGACTGTGCATGACTATGGAGTGCCTTATTGTATTTTAAATTGGGAACTACAAGGCCAAATTTCTGCTGTGGATAATTTGCTAAAGAGAGAATGTTTCATGTTCATGATTCAGACTTGAAAATGAATATGCAGCAATAGTGAGTATATCTCCATACTTGAAGGGCTTTGAAACAAAATACTGTCCAATCCTGCTGCTTGTCCAACTACTTAAATCCTTCCATTACAGGGGATTTTTATTTTTATTGTGAGATAAATTCACCATTAACAACCTCAAACAGATCCTTTAAAGAATATGTTATAGTGCAGCATAACCATTTTCAGGAGTGTTTTGTACAACCAGCACATTAGTTCAGCCATCTTGGACCTGTGATATAACTCACTAAGGACGGTTGCAGGGTGTTATGCTTGTGATAAGTTATGTCACACTGCATATAATAACTCAATGACATACGGACTGCTTTGCAAACTTTTCTGTGTTCAATTAGAATAGACAGAAAAGATTCCTGAAGTAGCACTATTCATTCATTTTAAAGGGTGTTATTTTAATGTTTTATCTTGTGTTTCCCCCCTCCAAAAGTTACTAGCAAACATGTTTTTTATATTGGCTATGTTAGGCCTTAAATATTATTTCTGAAATAGACAATAGTTGTTAATAGCAGCACCCAAAGTACATAAATTAACCAATTCTGTTTACATAAGAATACAATCCAGCTTTTAATAATTTTATATTTCTGAAAGCAATAACCTTTTTTTTTTATAATTTAACATTTGGAAGAAATTTATACAATTATGTATATTAATTCGCTTACATTTGGCAAGTTAACTCAAACAAATGTTAGGAACAAATTGCAAAAGCAACCTTGTGCTAGGCCAAAACTTGCAAATGAACGGCCAGTATAAGTCTTAATAACTCATTTCAATATTATTCCTGACTATACATTGAATGAATTAGATAATGCTTTCTTTTAAGGCCTGCCATTTTTTATATTAGGTACATTTATTTGATTGCTTGTATGCGCTGTAATGACATCACATTTCCAAGGTGGCTTAGGTTAGGCTTATGATGAGGTTCCACTGCTGCACAAATTTTAAATGGTTATAGCTAGGATGATGGATGAATGAATATATATATATATATATATATATATATATATATTATACAGTATGTCTATACACACACTCTCTGGAGTTCAGTCTCTGACTGAATCACTTTGTTTACAACTCAGTAATTGAAGGACAATTCATGTACCTCTGTTTTTTTGTTTCCTTTTGGTTTGCTCCTTACAGAAATAAAAGCCTTCTTTCTTTCCATGCAGGATAGAGCTGCAGATTTCAAGCCCATATGTGGCTGTATGTTCCTGTGATACTTGAATGGGAACAGAGGTTTTGGGGAGGAGTATAAACACACAACAATGGGTGTACCGAGATATTATTTTGGGTGAAAGCATGAACTGGTTTGACACTTGTTTTGTTAATTAAGGGGACCTACAACTCCCAAAGTTGCTATAATGCTTGTAAAAGATTAGGTTTTAACATTACAAATAGGTTATATTTGCATGAAAAAGGTCAGAAAAACTGCCCTTTAATCAATACTGTTGATGAAAACACATTGACATATTTACAAATACGGTAGACTCTCAGTTAACTGGCACCCACAGGGATTGGTGGATGCCGGATAATTGTAGTTTCTGGTTGCTTGAGTTACTAATAAAAGGCCTAGATTAGCTGCACATAGGATGCTCTGCTAAGTATATTTGTCAGTGAGGCCTGTTCTAGCATCACTCCTCCCTTACACACAGGTACGTTGGGCTGGAGGGTGCTGGGCTGATCCCCGGGAATGTAACGCCAACACTGCCCTGGCTCAGTCACTCATGCCTGTCTGCTTCCAGGTAACACTGAATCATAGAGACATACAGTGCATGACATCTAGGTGCCTGTAGGCATTTTGTGGCACGACAACCTGGCTCCTGCCATTTGTTGAGCCCTGTACATTTTTATTTAGAGTACTGTATTCAGAGTTTTTCTGGTTGCTTGAGTTCTGGTTAACTGAGAGTCTACTGTACCTTCTTTCAGATGCAAGGACTGAAAAAAAATTGGTCCTTTTTAATTTGTGCAGAATTTTCTAGTGCAAAAAAAAAACAAAACCGTTGTAATATTTAAATATTGGAGGAAATTCACTATGAGCTTAGCAACAGCTTTAATGGGCTTTTCAAAAGGCTGCAATGTCTATTACCTATTGTGCGACGGCAGCCCTTCCCAGTCCATGCAATAGCTTAGTGAATCTACCCCCATTGTATTTTAATGGGCATTATGGGAGTTATGTATGATTTTAAAATACTATCAAAGTTCAGTTTTGCAATGATGGTTTACTTTGAACATTTCTAGCACCTTAATCAATTGCTACCAGTATGTCTAGCCGTTCATCCCTCTGCAATGTGTCGCTGCACATCTCTCAGCTGAAGGATTGCTAATGTTTCATGTCTCTGATGATTTTTTTTTTATTGTTTCTATGGTACAGGAGAGTGGGATAAATGTTTTATTTACAGATTTTTGAATGAAAAGGGGATTTGTACAAAATCCCTCTTCTGTTATTGCAGATAAATACAAACCAAGGACTGGTTATCATGAAGTTACTGAGAGTAATGCAACTTCAAGGTAACCTTAGTTCCTTACAACACTGTAATTTGAATTAAAGGGTTTCAAAAAATGTTTAATTCTTGTAATGCATTTTGTGGACTTAGCTAACAACCCTTTGTTGTTCCTCTATAACCCCCAGATTACCCAGTTAGTCTATTTCCCTGTTTGCTGTTTTCCTGATGTCTATTTTTTTTTATGAAATTGAGTAAATCTGCTTGCAAATGTGTCTGTGTGTAGTGTTTTTTTTTTTGTTTGTTTGTTTGTTTTTCTTGCTCTCCTTTTAAAGGATCATTGTATTTTGGGGGACGCGCATTACACTTGTGATTATATAAAACTAACATTGGCAGTACCACTGTAGTTCTATATTTATAATATACTCTTTTGAAGAACTCCATGTAAAAATAGGCAACATGTTTTTAGAATGTAAAAAACGAATACAGCCTCTACTTTTTTATATTCAGTTGTTGAACCTACCATTTTGGTTTCTGCTGGTTAACTTCTTGAGGTGGGAGGGGATAGAAGATTTCCTATGCAATCAATCTGTACAATACGACTTCCACTTTGGAAATTTGAACATCTTTTTATTAACAAGTGCTCAGTTTTTTTCCTCTTAAACACTCCAAACTGTCTTTGCAAAGGTCCAAACAGATTATACAAGAAATGTTTTTATAGCACTAGATGTACTACTAGACCATCACTTACTGTGTCTCGGCAGCTTTTAAACAATTGTTAATAAAATGATGTTTAAATATGGAAACGAACACTTAGGTGGATTATTTTACTATTATAGACTGTATAATATCTTATATTAAGGAATAAGCTAGTTGTTCCTCCAATTAAAGCAATATTTAGGTTTCAAAATGAAGGTTTTTTTTTTTTTTTTACTTCCCAAAACATGTTTCATCAAACTGTTCAAAAGAGTTAGGGTTAGGAAAAATTTACACTTCAGGGCCCTGACATTGTGCACGAGTGTACTGCATGTCTGATAGGCAAGTCACAGATATATCTGAGACATTGGGGACATGGTAGTTATGGAGGAGGTATGAACATTTCAGTAGTAGTGGGGGTGGGGGGAGGGATCTTGTCTTCAGAATATTTTTTTGTTTATTTCTGGTTGCGTTAGGAAAATTAAGACTTGTCTAGATATGAATCTACAATAATAATAATACATTCACTTCCTCTCTCCACATGAGCATGATAAAGGTCTAACCGACAATCAGCAGTGTTTGTGAAGATCATACTGAAGAACTCTTGCACTTACATAAAAATACACCCCCCTTATCTCATAGAAATAAACTGCAATCAAAAGGAGATATGCACTTTGAATTTATAGTGTGGCTAAAGGTTCGGGGGTCAGATAGGCAATCAGACCGCATGCCCTCAAAGTAAAGAATTATGAAAATGCATGCCAATACTGTTTTAGTCCATGTGGGTGGCCTCATATGTACGAACTCATTGATTCCCGAGATCGAGTTAACCCCGAAATCAAACATAAAAATATATTTAATTTCCTGCTGATTTGCGGGCTTGAGACTGTTGTGCAAATAATTCTAATGTCTGTCATCGCTTTCCCCATTATTTACAGTGCAGTAGTGATTTTTTTTTATTTTCATTTACAGTGCTATGAATTGGTGTTTAATCCCCTTGCGGGTCCTCTCTAGCACTCGTGGGATTTTCTCCTTCATTTGCCATTTACGGGTGTGAAAACATTTGTGGGCTTGGAGAAATTGAGCAATTGAATAGTGATTTGCGATTTTTAGCCATTGTAACCCTTGCGAAAGTGAGAGATCAAAGGCTTTGGGAGGCTGTAAGTTACGGGTTTAACCATTGCAATAATTTAAAGGCCGTAACTCGTAACTTGTTTGGAGCCCGCAAAAAGACGCCAATTGAAAAGCAAATTAACTTGCGACCTTAATAACGGGCTACCGGATCGCACAAAACCTCAATTGAATATGGCCCTTAAAGTCTAAGGCCCTCATTCAATTGCAATTTGGCCAATTGAATAGGGCTCTAAATAAGCACATAACATATTTTTTTTAAAGAAGTTTTTAGTTAGTGAAAACCTTGCTTTTGGATAGATGTTCAATAACCAAAAACTTCTTTAAAAAAATATGTTATGTGCTTATTTAGAGCACTATTGAATTGGCCAAATCACAATTGAATGAGGGCCTAAGAGCATAATTAAGCAGGAAAAATGCATATAGCATGCAATGGTTAATCATAAAAATACAGGGACATGGAAGGTTTCTGGATTTCACTATGAATATAATATACATGTCTGTCTCATTAATGTGATGTACTTTATTTTATGAAAAAGTGCTTAAACTTTTGTTTATTTCCTGCCTAAAATCTTACAAATAGCTCCTAACTGGTTTCTCCCCTCTTTGTACATGAATTTGAAGCCCTGCACTAAATATATGTGGGCATTTAACCCTTGTGAATTTCAAGGAATTGTATCTCCTCTATATAAACACTATCTTAATGGACCACTGTAGTGCATTTATAAGGTAAGCTCATATGTTTGATTGCTGGGCATAGACTGCAGTATGCAGTTTAAAATAAATAAAAAGTAAAAACATTTCTTGGCTTTTAACTTGTCTGTTTTCTCCTCAAGCAGAGCTGAATATCTCCTCATAACTGTGTCAGGGGGCTGTGTGCTTGACTGTCATGGAACTTGGAAGCAGACTGGGCTGATGTCATTGGCCCTGCCCCTTTTATATCATTAGCTTCACCCCCAAAACCTACACCTGTCAGACTTTCATATTTATATGTGTACTAGGAAATAGCCTGTCAAAAATGACAGAAGTAAAATTGTAAGGCTAGCAATGCTGTTTGCCACACAATGCAAGGCTATGGGCCCTCTGAGCACCTTCAGCGCTCATTGCAAGCCTCTCCCCCAGTGTAGTTTATAGGCCTCGCGCTTGAGTTTTACGGTGTTGGGTTAAGTGTTACTGCCTTGGGTTAAGTGTTACTGCTTAGGGCTATTTTTTACATCCTTCCAACTAGTTTTACCTTCTTGGGCCTCGCTTTCGTCGTTTTGTGTTTTTTTGGCAGCCATTTTTTTCCTTACTTAGGCTATTTTTGTTTGTGAAAAAAAGGTAAATGCATCAAAGTAACTTACAAGCTGACTCACAGGCTCCCTGCATCTCCCACTGTGGTGTGTGTGTGAGTGTGTAAGTTAATTTGAGGCATATTTGTTTTTTTTGTTTTTCCATGTCTTTTCAGTTCTGTGGACACAGCAGCCAGGCACTGTCAGCAAACAGTCCCTGTTATCTGGCACCTACGGGGACTCCCCATTGCCGGATATGAATAATTTCTGGTTAATCGGGAGTCCCTGAATGTAACGGTCTAAACGAACCTTACAAAATGCCCTTAAAAAGGCATTAGCGCCTTTAAAAAAGTTTGCTTTTTTTTTTTTTTTGCAGTCTCGAACTCCCGATAGTGCCGGTTTAGTGGGAGTAAATTTAAATTGGGGCATTGATGCCGGTTGCTTGAGAGTGGTGGATAATCGGGAGTTTACTGTAAATAGATACCATACATATGTTTTTTTTATACATGCATTTCAATCATTGAGAAAGCCACAAATAGAGAGTGGAGAAATGTGTTAGTTTTCATTTTTTACATTTCATGTTTTTTTTTTTCATTTTATTTTCATGTTTGTAAAGTGTTTTTATAGCTATTAAATAAACTCACATATATATCCTAAACCCTGTTCAATGTAGTATATTGAGTCTATTTTTGCTTTTGAGATAATACATTGATCTTGTTTATACTCACATGTCATTATTTAGCGATATAGCAATTTCCATAGGATCATAAGACAAGATGCTCATAAGTTGAAGTACCAACAAAGGGGTCAACACGAGTTGGGAAGTCCTTGATATATGACTCATGAAATGAGTCGAACCTTATATATTTTAAAAAAAAATAAAGAGTTTGGGATCGTTACACCTTGGGTATCTGCACTAGGATCTGGTGTGCTATCTCTCCCCCACCCTTCTTCTTTTTGTAGACTTTTATTTTTGTTCCAGCAACAGGTAGAGCTGAACATAACCTTGATAGACACAGGTAGGAGGAGATATGCAGCTTGGCTCTGCTAGATATGCAGCTCCATTGTGACTCGTTTATATTGAAATGCAAAACACTTTAATCTTTTAAAAGGGGGATTTCATCTAAAAACAAGATTACTTATAGAATTTCAAATATATGTAAAGGATATATCACTTGCATTTTTATTGCTAGATGATTTCTGAAAATTTGAAAAACACAGGAAGATGTTTGTGACTGTCACAGGACAGCATGGGCAGAGTGATTGGGTCTTGAACTTCTATGCCAATCAGATCAGCAATCTAAGTGATAGAGACAGAAATTGAACTTCTAATGGTGGCTTCTGTCCTACAAATCCGAGGAGCAGTAACTAGCAAACTAGTTTTATGGGACCAATCCTTTTTTATGTGCGCATTTGTTGTAGTGCTGGAAGCGCGCCGCCTACAACTGTAGGAACGCGGGCGAGCTCGTGTCCCCATCTAGCTGTGATAGGCTACTACGCCGGATGAGTTGTTAGGGTTATCAGGTTAGGAAGTGAGGTTTAGAGTTAGGAAGATAGGGTTAGGGGGTTAGAAGGTTGGGGTGTACTACCTAGTTTTCACAGCTAGATGGTGACGGGAGCACTGCCACATTCCTAGTTGGTGGTGGCGCTCTGCAACAAATGCGCACATATTAGGATAGATCCGTTTTATGACTTTTGCAGAGATAATGGTGGCTGAGTGCTCGCTGATAGAAAACAAATGTTACTAGGTGGAATGTGCCCTTTAACACTATTTTTATATAAGTACTCAATGAGGAATTAAAGTATATATGTGTGTGTAATAACAGCAATGTGCTTTAAGTACGAAAAATGTAATAAATGCCGTTACTAAAAACCAACAATCAATATATTAATAGCCTCATGTAGCATGCGGCCTGTACATTGCACCCCTGTCCCTGCGGACCACTATGTACAGGTTCAGCACCCACGACCCAAAACACCAACAGCTTCCGCTTTCAAACCCCGAGCCTGACAGGTCACATGACTCGGTCACAACTATTCATTGGCTCAAATATGACCATAGACTGCAGGGAACGTCTGACAACATAAAACCCAGACCTGAGACGTAGAATCCAGACAGTTTAATGTTAGTAGTAATAATAATAATAATAATAATACCCAGTGTACTACTAATCTAGTATAATCTCCACAAACTGCTGCCAACTCTAGTATCATAGTGTTTAGATAGTATGTATACGCGCTCAGTACTATCTTCTCATTCTATGGGATATGTTGGATACTTCAGTGTTTTAATACCTATACTGCAGTTTTCATACTACTCCAGTATTGACTGCCCCATTACCAATACCTCGTTTGACGTATTAGCCTTACCATTACATTATTAATAGCCCAAATACTGCAATAGCATTAATACCCCATGCAGAGCACAAGTAGTAACACCCCCAGTCCATACTACCACACAGTGCCCTCCCCCAGACACATTACCACTCCTCCCAGGCTGTCTCTTTGCTGACAGTGCCTGGCCGCTGTGTCCTTCGCAGCTGGGGGTTATACACAGTGGTAGTGCCTCCTCACCTCTGAGCAGCATGGGACACGACCACCAGGACACCCCTCAGCAGCCTGCTCTGAGCAGCATGGGACACGACCCCCACCAGCCTGACCTGTACAGAGACACTTGGGTCAGGTACCTGGGTAAGTATAACTTCATACTGTCTCTTATCTGATCAGGACACTCATAACCTCACGTGTTATCTGTAGTGTACAGGTCACTGTTATTAGATCTTATTGCAAGCTCTTGGGGTCACTTTAGCCTCTGAACATGTGGAGGATTTCAATACAAAGTTGGATTATCTGCCACTGCTCTCACCCTACAGTCTAGATATACCATGGAGTGCAAGCTCTTTGGGTCACTTGGCTACATGTCCATGCATACACAAAACTGGTGTACAGGCAGCATGACTGGGCACTGACATTTTGTAAAAGTACTTTTGTGGATAGTTGTCTAAAACCTAACTTTTTTTTTTTTGAAAATGTAAAAATACATTTGGTTTGTATATTATTCTATGCCTGTATTTAGATACACATATTATGCAGATAGCACATTGCTTAGTCATTCAGTTGTGTCTGACACTTCGTGACCCTATGGATCAGAACACACTAGGCACATCTGTGTCTAGTTGTGCTTATCAATAATGTTATCTTGGCAAAGATGATGGAGTGGATTGCCAGTTCCTTCTCCAGTGGGCCATGATTTGTCCAACTTTTCTGTAAGGACCTGTCCAACTTTGGTGACCCTACATGGTATAGCTCACAGCTTCATTGCAGTATACAAGCCTCTTCACCACGACAAGGTAGCGATCCAGAAGCGGACACCTTTTATTACCTTCCAGCAAATTCATGTTTACAGGTACACACACCCACATTCGGTATGCTATTCTCAGTGCATACCAGGCTAAACAACACCCCAGTATGTTGCTATGGTATCTGCCCCAGAGACTAAAAATGACATGTACACTTTAATAAAAATATACATACACAAACAAATCCTTGCCCACCTGTATATAGACATTGTACATTACCGATGCATTCGTCTAAACCACAGTATTGTCAGTAATAGCTGTCGCTGGTGAGTTTCTTTTCTTTCTCATTTGCATAAAAGAATTCCCTATGTCATCTAGATTATTTTTGGTACACGAACAAACACACAGAGCATCATATTACAGGAAGCGGCTACATAGAAAGGTTGTACTGAGACTTGTGGCCACATAAAACATTATCATGCACAAACCCGACAAACCATATTCCTAACACTGATGTCCACCAATTCTTACAGAAATAACATGTAACATTTTCCTATCACAAATAAAATGTTATGTGCCCGCACGTGGAAGTTTTATATATATATATATATATATATATATATATATATCAGTTATTCCTTTGTAAATACCCTTAATATTTGGCTAGATGTAAGCTCTAAGAAGTACCTTTCCATTGCAGGATATAAGGTATGAGACAGTTAATTTTGCTTTTCCATGATTCTGCAGTTTCTCTAAGGAGACAGTCAACAATTATTTAGTCTAAACAAAATGTATTTCAGTAGTCCACAAGCGAAAACCCAAGGATATTTGTGAAAAAACATTATTTGACCTATGCGCAGAGATTGCAAATTGGGGGTGTTGTACACATATGGGGTGACATGTCAGGCATGGCTGACACATGCAAACTGCATGTTTAATTTTTATTGGATTTCATAATCTAAATAATCGTTTATTGGTCTAGAGATGGGTGTTGTTGGACTGGGTAATTATTTCTGGAGGGTGATAATGAACTATGCCCTTTTCTATATGTATTATTATAAAAAGCTGTGTTTTGTTTACTTTTGAGTTCAGTCAGTCAGTCCATCAGCAGGAGACATTTTTGAATACTGATCCACGTGTTTGTACAAAATAAACTAAAGAAAATCAGAGGCCTCTGTGTTTTGGTATTATGACTGGGTTTTGGAGTAGAATGTGGGTTTTTGTGGATATGTTTTTCTCTAACAGAGTACTGTAGGGTTCCCTGGTGGTCCACTGGTTAGGATTCGGTGCTTTCATGGCTGCAACCTGGGTTTTATTCCATTCAGGGAACCAAGAGGTCACACCACCCTGAAGCCATGCAGGGTTGGACTTTGTCAGGACTTGGATGGGAGACCACCTAAGAATACAGGAGCTGTATGCTGTGGCCCACTGGAGACGGAACTCCGGGGGAAATCCTATTATACAGGGGATCTCACTGAAGATTCAACTCACATACCAATGACCTTGATCCAGCAATAAAACCAAGTGTATAATGCCATGATGTGTGTGTGTGACTTATTTTCGTATGGTATAGATATACACCTCCAACAGTACATACAAACAGTATGGTGCCACACATGTGACATGAGTTTTAACACTCCCTCAGCGTCACATGAGAGCTGTCCTTTCTTAGGAGTGATGCCTACTTACTGTATGCACTATCATAGATAGTGTCACCTCAGAAAATAGCTAAATAAAAGTGCTTCCAGCAGTGCATGTAGCCCAATGAGTCACGACTGTGTTGCATTACCACCAGTGAGATCTCTAGCTTTCCTATCTTATTCTATAGAGAGAACAGTCTTGTCTAACCCCGGTTCTCCAGGGCAGATATTCCTGTACCAGGTTAGTAAATCAAAATGATGGAGCGTCTGACTGATCCACCTGTATTGAAGACTTTCATGTAGTTATTTAATTATGTCAAGCCGTCTGAATTAATACAACTCCTTACATTAATGCATCACTGTAGGATACTTTTTTGGGGTCAATGTTGATTATAGATCACAAATCGATGAATGTAAGAACTTTAAACCCTCTTTATTAGTGCAATTGCATTCACAGATCACATTTTTATTAACCAAAATGCATATTATTTAGAGGGTTTCTATGTCTCACCAATACATTATTTTAGTTCATGGCAAATCTATAACTTATATGCAATTTCCATATAGAGTTCCTAGATTTCCAGTTGGCATTACTACAATCCATTTTGTTTTTTTGACTTGTGTCCACAATAGTCCAGTCCAGCTTCTCACAATAGCACTTCTGATGTACAACCTGCACCCATCTTTTGAAAGACATTTCAACCCACTACAGGGAGTGCAGAATTATTAGGCAAATGAGTATTTTGACCACATCATCCTCTTTATGCATGTTGTCTTACTCCAAGCTGTATAGGCTCGAAAGCCTACTACCAATTAAGCATATTAGGTGATGTGCATCTCTGTAATGAGAAGGGGTGTGGTCTAATGACATCAACACCCTATATCAGGTGTGCATAATTATTAGGCAACTTCCTTTCCTTTGGCAAAATGGGTCAAAAGAAGGACTTGACAGGCTCAGAAAAGTCAAAAATAGTGAGATATCTTGCAGAGGGATGCAGCACTCTTAAAATTGCAAAGCTTCTGAAGCGTGATCATCGAACAATCAAGCGTTTCATTCAAAATAGTCAACAGGGTCGCAAGAAACGTGTGGAAAAACCAAGGCGCAAAATAACTGCCCATGAACTGAGAAAAGTCAAGCGTGCAGCTGCCACAATGTCACTTGCCACCAGTTTGGCCATATTTCAGAGCTGCAACATCACTGGAGTGCCCAAAAGCACAAGGTATGCAATACTCAGAGACATGGCCAAGGTAAGAAAGGCTGAAAGACGACCACCACTGAACAAGACACACAAGCTGAAACGTCAAGACTGGGCCAAGAAATATCTCAAGACTGATTTTTCTAAGGTTTTATGGACTGATGAAATGAGAGTGAGTCTTGATGGGCCCGTGGCTGGATTGGTAAAGGGCAGAGAGCTCCAGTCCGACTCAGACGCCAGCAAGGTGGAGGTGGAGTACTGGTTTGGGCTGGTATCATCAAAGATGAGCTTGTGGGGCCTTTTCGGGTTGAGGATGGAGTCAAGCTCAACTCCCAGTCCTACTGCCAGTTCCTGGAAGACACCTTCTTCAAGCAGTGGTACAGGAAGAAGTCTGCATCCTTCAAGAAAAACATGATTTTCATGCAGGACAATGCTCCATCACACGCGTCCAAGTACTCCACAGCGTGGCTGGCAAGAAAGGGTATAAAAGAAGTAAATCTAATGACATGGCCTCCTTGTTCACCTGATCTGAACCCCATTGAGAACCTGTGGTCCATCATCAAATGTGAGATTTACAAGGAGGGAAAGCAGTACACCTCTCTGAACAGTGTCTGGGAGGCTGTGGTTGCTGCTGCACGCAATGTTGATGGTGAACAGATCAAAACACTGACAGAATCCATGGATGGCAGGCTTTTGAGTGTCCTTGCAAAGAAAGTTGGCTATATTGGTCACTGATTTGTTTTTGTTTTGTTTTTGAATGTCAGAAATGTATATTTGTGAATGTTGAGATGTTATATTGGTTTCACTGGTAAAAATAAATAATTGAAATGGGTATATATTTGTTTTTTGTTAAGTTGCCTAATAATTATGCACAGTAATAGTCACCTGCACACACAGATATCCCCCTAAAATAGCTAAAACTAAAAACAAACTAAAAACTACTTCCAAAAATATTCAGCTTTGATATTAATGAGTTTTTTGGGTTCATTGAGAACATGGTTGTTGTTCAATAATAAAATTAATCCTCAAAAATACAACTTGCCTAATAATTCTGCACTCCCTGTATTTGCCTGCGCCCTTCGCCTCTGATGGAGCTTTTGGTCTAAACGCATTAGCCTTTTGTTTTTTGTCCAGCAATTATCATATCTGGTCAGAATCTGTTTTTCCCTCGCAGTAGTTGTAATATACCCCAACTCTGTTACCAGCTAATGCTAATGGGCAACATTTTTCTCTGTGGTTGAGATGAAACTATTTTTTTTATCATTTATCCATACTGGTCCAGTGGGAATATTTAGGTATCTTATATCAGGTGGAATTAGTTTAATTTAGCTTTTTCCTATGTCATCAAAATAATTTGAACTTCGCTATCCACAAAGTACATAGAGAGAATCACTCCGATTTAGAGTGTACAATATAAGATATCAATCTTTGGGCATTTATAATTAATGTTTATTTGATCCAGTACTAGCAGAGCCAACAACCAAATCATTCTCATAGATAAAGGAAATCTGATTATTTGAATATTATAGAACAACAGCTGTGGTACTTGTACAATGTATTCACATTTATGGTTTTGTATTTTAGAGTATTGTAAATCTATTAATAAAAGTTATGTTTTAATTTCCCACAGGTGCCTATTATTATATTACACACACATGAGTGTGCTAGTATTTTTCCTTTTTTCACCCATCTCTTTTTATTCTACTAATTTGTACCTCTTGGTTTTTAGGGCTGGAAGGTCCTTTTCTATGTGACCAACTTTAAAATTGGACACATGCAAAACATACATTAAATATGGTATAACAAAGATATAGCTAATAACAAGTAATTTATTGAACGATATAAAAAAATAAAAAGTTTGTACATGTGTATCAGCCTTTCTGATCCACAAACCAAATATATTTTTCCATTCTACATATTTTCCAGATCACTTATACCCATTTTTTTCTGTTGAAAAAACCCAAATATCAGACCAGCCTCAAATTTAGTGCAACGAAAAGCATCAGAAGCAGATGATGCACAATGTTAGTTTTGGAAGTGCGTTGGTAATGCAGTGATTTACTTTCTCTTTAAATATTCTCACAGACGTTTGACATTTTTACAAACATGAGCTGACATTACTACTACACTGTATAACATGATAGTGGAGGCACACATCAGGCTGCACATATCTGGGATATTGTTACTTAAAGCAAAGCATCAATGTAAGGTTTCATGCATAAATGTAAATGACTTTATTATTATTACACTCTCTTCTTTATTATGATCATAAGTTGTATATTTCTTTGCTATGAGAACATGTTGTAGTACTTCAGTACTGTTTATATTGCAGGCTATGCTAATGAGGTTGGGGAGTCTTTTCGAGCTCTGGTTCCCAAGGTGGTGGTTTGGGCCAGCTATGGGGTTGCCACGGCCTACGTGACTGCGGATGCAGCTGACAAGGGTTGGAAGGCAGCAAAGGTAAGCTCAATCAGGATTGCCAGGGCTCTGTTAGATTAAAGTGAACTAATCTTGGACTATCCTGACTTTGAATGCAAGTAAAGAGGCTGCCAGGGTATTTCTATGATTAAAATCATATTTTATTGTGTTATTATAATCTGATATTATATTTTATATATCCATGTATATTATATAACTAGCGACTTGCCCGTCAAAAATGACAGCAACAACATTTTAAGACTGGCAATGCTGTTTGCCACACAATGCGAGGCCCTCTGACTGGCGGGCCTCACTCATCGCGGTTCTCTTCGCCGCTCATTGCAAGCCTCTCTACCCCCTACTTTACGTCCTCATCTCCAATAAGTGGCGTTAGAAGAATGGGGCTTTTTGGTATTATACACCTTTTAAATCCAATAGATGGCGCTACAAAAAGTATTTCCACTGTTGTCATTTACCCTTACATCCAACAGATGGCACTGTAAGAATGCAACTTATATTTCCACATACAAATGATTGCGCTCTAATAAGTTATTGTTATGACTCCTTAGTGCCAATAGATGGCGGTGTAACGATTCATTAATATATTATTACTATTAACATTAGGGAGAGTCATCGCGAGGCCTCTGGCGCTCATTGCAGGCTAACCCCCTGCGGCGCTTATCGCAATTAATCAAAATTGCGAGTTTGCCTGCTCATCTCAGCTTAATTTAACATTGGTTTGACAGACACATTTGCATATTTGACAACTATTATAGTTGATATTATATATTTTATGTACCCACATATATATATGTATAGAAATACACAAGAGGAATCTCAGTTCTTCTTTCATTAAGAGCAGCGTTTTTAAGATTTCTTTGTTCTGTAGCATACATTACCTAAGGAAATTCCTCAGTTAATTTTAAAAGGTTAGCTTAAGGTCTAAATCTTCCTTAAACTTAAGATATTAAATTTGTAACTTAAAAACATACTCCATAACAGTTCCCATAGATAAATAAATAAGTGCCTGGGTTCCCATTTAATACATTTGTCCATGGTATGTAACATGTGACCGTTTTTTTATATATATATATATATATATATATATATATATATATATATATATATATATATATAAATATATATATACCGTATATACTCGAGTATAAGCCGACCCGAGTATAAGCCGAGGCACCCATTTTACCACAAAATACTGGATAAAATGAGTGACTCGAGTATAAGCCGAGGATGGGAAATGTGCTGCCCCCTGTGTCCCTCTTGTGCCCTCTGTGTCCCCACTCTCTCTCCTGTGTGTCTTCTCCGCTCTCCCTTCCCTGTGTCTCTTCTCCCCTCTCCCTTCCCTGTGTCTCTTCTCCCCTCTCCCTTCCCTGTGTCTCTTCTCCCCTCTCCCTTCCCTGTGTCTCTTCTCCCCTCTCCCTTTCCTGTGTCTCTTCTCCCCTCTCCCTTTCCTGTGTCTCTTCTCCCCTCTCCCTTCCCTGTGTCTCTTCTCCCCTCTCCCTTCCCTGTGTCTCTTCTCCCCTCTCTTAGCACCCTCCTCAACCCTCCCTCCTCAATCTGAACCCCCCTAAATACCTCCCCCTCTACCCTCACTTACCTGCTTCTGCTCTGGCCTGTGCTCCTTGACACGGCGCGCATGTGACGTCACATGCGTGCCATGTCATTAGCATATACCGGGTGCCGGCACCCGGTATATGCTAATGCCGTGACGTCACATGTGCGCCGCGTCAGTAGCATATACCGGGTTTCGGCACCCGGTATATGCTAATGACGCGGCGCGCATGTGAGTGATGTCACATGCGCGCCGAGTCAAGAAGGAGCGGAGGCCGGAGCAGAAGCAGGTAAGTGAGGGGAGAGTGGGAGGTATTTAGGGGGGTTGAGGATGAGGAGGGGGAAGGGAAAGAGACACGGGGGGGGGGGGTTAGAGAGACACGGGGGGGGGGGTTAGAGAGACACGGGGGGGTTAGAGAGACACTGGGGGGTTAGAGAGACACTGGGGGGTTAGAGAGACACGGGGGGGTTAGAGAGACACGGGGGGGTTAGAGAGACATGGGGGGGGTAGAGAGACACGGGGGGGGTAGAGAGACATGGGGGTTAGAGAGACACGGGGGGGGGGGGGGGGAGTGATTCGAGTATAAGCCGAGGGGGCCCTTTTTAGCCTTAAAAAAAGGGCTGAAACTCGGCTTATACTCGAGTATATACCGTAGGTTATATAAAATCTTATTTAAAAAAAGTGAAGTTGCATACATTTAAAAAAATCCAAAAAGTATTTTTACAGAATTCAAACGTAGATAATGAATACTTTGCTTTTGATTAAAAGTTAGATATTAAACGGTGCCACTTTAACTAATTATCTTTTATTGTTTATAGTTTTCCAAATCCAACTGCCATATAGATCTTACCTTATGCACATATCTCCTAGCTTATCCTAAAAATCTAGTGTGCGTACAGCAGCATACCAGATCTTTAGCTAGAAAATCAAATTTAAAACACAGTTTACCACATTAATGACTACTACTTTACCCTCCCTACCACTCTCATTGTCCTGAGCACTAATAAAAGGACGTGAAATATTTCACCTGAGAACAGTGGTTAGGCTATCTTGGTAAGGCTTGAATAATATTATCGCAATTTAAATCTTTCACTTTGTTTCTGTAGTGAACAGGCTCAAGAGAAGGGTAGTGAGGGATTTAGCAACAACCATTAATGATGTAAACTTTTTCAAATTATTTTCTGGCTAAAGCTGTGGTTTGCTGTTATTTGCCTGTGTATTTTTTTATGTTGTTGGTGAACTAAAAATAGGTTTAACATGTAAAGCTTGTATACTGGTGCTTTACCGCAGGAAGAAAAAGAGCAGATAATATCAGACTACTAGTTCTCACCAGCCATTCTGGCAGGGGGGGGATGATGTGTTTGTCCTTTTCCCTTTCTTACTTTCTAATTTTCTCCTTTTCTCCAGTCTCAAGTAGAGGGTCCAGGACGGACATCTCATGTAGCAGTGGCTGTAGTGGACACTTTTGTTTGGCAAGGGCTGGCCTCTGTAGCCATTCCAGGCTTCACAATCAACCGTATTTGTGCAGCTTCACTCTACCTGATGGGACGCGTCACCCGCTGGCCCCTCCCTGTGCGGAAATGGGCAACCACAGCCATAGGACTATCTGCTATTCCCTTTATAATAACACCCATAGACAGGTGAGGTCACAATTTCCTATTGTAATCTTGTAAACTAACAATATTTTTCCATTTGGAGACCTGCAGGTCTTTGCCCTCTAGTACTTACATTAGAAGTACCACTAATCATGTGAACAGGCATAGTTTACTGTGTCAAGACATCTCCGGCCTAGAAAACATTATTGTGGATAAATGTAGCCCTACAGGACCAGCAGAATGCTTGAGAAATTGTAAAAAGTTCGTATAAAACCCAGTATAAACCTCAATATAAACAACATTGATACACTCTAAAAAGAAATTTAGTAATAAGGACTGCTTAGGTAATCACTAGATTTCCCCTGATCTTGATCTTGTGCTGCTCCTTCCATCTTTTTCAGTGTTTGACACAATGTAATAAAACCTCTAATTTAGATTGAATAGACATGTTATCATTGCTCTCTCTGTTTTAAAATTTCTCAAAATGCAATTATTTAGTACATAACTATTTTTTTTCCAAAATATCCATAGTTTTAAAGTATACTATATGTGGAACTTTAAGGATTACTTTAAAAATTGCTGTAAGTACTTCTTCTCATGTTCTTCTCTATGTTCTCATTCCACAGGTCTGTAGATTACCTCCTGGATTCTAGCCTCCGGAAACTGTACTCTTCCAATGAAAAGAGTCAACACGAATCTCGGACCCCTTGACATAGGGACTATTTCTGTGAACTGTCAAATTGTATCTAGATTTGCACAGGTGCTGGAGACTGTGAATAAGGATCCTGATCTGAAGCTGTGAGCCTATATATTACTTGGTGCATATCTTAGAATGCAAGCTCTTCAGGTCATGAACCCCTCATTTTATCTGACTCTTAAAGGATCACTGAAGTGTCATATTTAGAGGCTGCAGTTTTGAGGAACTTGATAATGGGCAAAATGTTTTTGGAAAACAAAAAAATAAAAACTTTAATTTATTCACTGCTGTTCATTACTGTATTGTGCCCACTGCTTTATTTGTTTTCCTAAATTGTCACCTGGGTGGGTGACACTATTGTAAGTTGCCTGTCCATGCAATCTTATTGTGTCAGCCTGTCAATTGAAAGAGAGAAGTAAGCTGTATCCAAGCTTCTTGCTAAGTGGCTATTCTATGTTAAGAAAAAAAGCCAAATTGAATGAAATAGTTAAATTATATCTTGCAGTTATTATTGTTTTTCATTTCTAAAAACATTTTGTTGAGCTCTTCAAAAGAGTGTAATATAAATGACCCCCAGCAGCCATCTCTTAGATCCTAAGTGAAGTTTTAACAAGTTGGAGTATCAGAATTTGTTACAAGAAAACACAAGTAAATAAATTATTTGGAATTTTGAGAAAACTTTAACTGTATCATCATTTGTAAAGTTCCAGTATATCATATTAAAGTACTGACTTCTATCCTGGATTTTTAAATTTAAGAGGGAAGGTAAGTAGAGGAAGAGAGTGTAAGGAAGGTAGTTGAGTAGGGTGTGAAAGATTAAAATAGCACAGAAAAGGTCTCAATTATGACCTTTAACTATAAATAAGTATATCTTTAGACGAAGTTACTTTTCAAGTTCCTCTTACCTAGTCCAGTTTCTTCTTGGGTAATTACTTACCTCTGATAATGGGAGTGATTAGATAGAAGAGTATGCCTAGTTAATTGAATCTGAATAATGGCAGGCAATTTAACATGTGTACATCTCTGTTCTTATGATAATACATCCAAACGGGCATGCTTTTTCTAATCACCCCACACACACTGTTAATTAATGATCTGACAAATTTAGTATAGTCACAAAAACAAAAAAGTAATTTGTCTAAAAATAGCAACATCCAAGGTCAACTATCTAATACTAGTTTACCAACCATTTTCAGCTATCCTTACTTTTTATAGGTTACATTTTAATTTCTTAGTTGATTAGGATCTTTGCTATGTCCCTTTCAACAATAACTATGCATCTTCCATCCTTTTCCATTTACTTAACATAACTTTGGCTGCAACATATAAATGTTTCCTTTAAGTAAGTGAAAATAAATCATTTATATTGTCAAAGCTTAAAATATACATAAACTGCTGGAAAATGTTGAGTAGCACTAATATATATATATATATATATATATATATATATATATATATATATATATATATATATATATATATATATACATATATATATATATATATATATATATATATATATATATATATATATATATACACACACATATACCCACCTGACTTACACCTGCTCACTCAGCATCACTGCTTCAAATTAATATATATATATATATATATGATTTTACACACAACCAAGCTACTCTCCCATCACGGTCACTAACAATTTTTCTTTCTTTTTTTTTTTTTTTTTAAATTTCCTCTCCTTCATCTCATCTACTCCCTACACCTACACACTGTGTCGAAATGCTCTCTCACTTTTTTCTCCTCCTAATCTTCTACTGCCAACTCCCTCAATTTACTGGCTCTCACTGAAACCTGGCTCTACTCTTCAGACATTGCCTCCCCTGCAGCACTCTCGCATGGTGGTTTTCACCTCAGTCACACACCTAGACCTGGGAACAAACAAGGTGGTGGCGTGGGTGTATTACTTTCTTCTCGCTGTACATATCACCTCATACCCCCTGTCCCATCCCTCAAATTATCATCTTTTGAAGCTCATACTATCCGCCTCTTTTCTCCTATCTCTCTACGCGTTGCTGTAATCTATGGCCCCCCAGGTACTCCCTCTCAATTTCTCGATCACTTTTCCGCCTGGCTCCCACACTTTCTTTCCTCCAACATTCCCACACTGATACTTGGTGACTTCAACATTGCCATTGACACCCCCAGCAGCCGCCAAACTACTTGCACTCACCTCTTCCCTCGGCCTCTCACAACTTGCAGATTCTTCAACTCCCCATGCTGGACACTCCCTTGACCTTATTTTCACCAATATTAGCCATACCTCCAACCTAGCCATCCACCCTCTCCCTCTATCTGACCATCACTTCCTTAACTTCAACCTCACCACATCTTCCTCTCATCACTCTTCTTCAACCCCAGCCACAATAACCCACAGAAACCTGCTAGAAATCGACCCTACACAACTCTCCACTGTGCTCCAACCTCTTCTCTGCACTATCACCAACCTCAGCTGCCCTGACACTGCCACCTCACACTACAACTCTACTCTCTCTTCCACTCTTGCCCCCATAACCACACGCAGATGCCCTCAATCTCATCCACAACCATTGCACACTACACACACACACGTTACATTCAGAAGTGCTCCCGCACTGCTGAACGACTATGGAGGAAATCGCACTCCACAGCAGATTTCCTTCACTAAAGTGTTCGGCCAGGTTGAGGGCAGAGGAGTAGGAACGTAGCAAACAGCATTACTTCACATCACTAATATCAACTCTGTCCTCCAACCCCCAACGTCTGTTTGCCACTTTCTCTATCCTAATTCTCCTGGATCTCTCTGCTGCCTTTGACACAGTTGATCATCCTCTTCTTATCCAAATTCTCCACTCTCTTGGCATTCGTGACACTGCTCTCTCTTGGTTCACATCTTATCTAGAAAATCGAACATTTAGTGTCTCCTTCTCTGGCACCTCTTCATCTCCTCGCCCTCTAACTGTCGGTGTACCCCAAGGCTCAGTCCTAGGCCCCCTTCTTTTCTCTATCTATACATCCTCCCTTGGTGCCCTTATACAATCTTTTGGATTTCAGTATCATCTATATGCTGATGACACCCAAATCTACATCTCTGCACCCGAACTATCCCCCTCTCTTCTAGCTCATGTTGCCAATTGCCTCTCGAGCATATCCTCCTGGATGTCTGCCCGTCAACTCAAACTCAACATGTCTAAGACAGAGCTCCTTATCTTTCCACCCTCTACTACAGCTTTCACTCCGCAGATATCTCTCACTGTTGACAATGCCATCATCACTCCCACCTCTCAGGCCCGCTGTCTTGGGGATCCTACTGGACCCTTCCCTCTCTTTCATTCCCCACATCCAATCACTCACAAAATCTTGTCACTTTCACCTAAAAAACATATCCAAAATACGCCACTACCTCACACAAGACACAACTAAAATTCTTATTCACGCTCTCATCATATCTCGCCTCGATTACTGCAACACTCTTCTTGCTGGCCTTCCTATCACCCGTCTGTCTCCACTCCAATCCATTTTGAATGCATCCGCTAGACTCATCTACCATACTAAACGATCAGTGTCTGCAGCACCTCTCTGTCAGGCACTCCACTGGCTTCCCATAGCGTCTAGAATACAATTCAAAATCATGACCCTAACATATAAAGCCCTCCACAATAGTGCACCCTCCTACATCTCTGCTCTCATCCCAAAATACACTCCCACCCGCCCTCTTCGCTCTGCTAATGACCTTCTTCTCTTCTCCTCTCTCATCACCTCCTCTCATTCCCGGCTTCAAGACTTTTCACGTGCTGCCCCTATTCTTTGGAAATCTTTACCTCGCACCACCAGACTATCTTCCTGCCTCAGATCCTTCAAAATCTCTTTAAAAACACATCTATTCAAAAAAGCCTATCATCTTTAGCCTCTTCATTCACTATGCATCTCTCACTCTCCTGTACCTCACCCATACCCTTTAGAATGTAAGTTTGCGAGTTTTAATCTTGTGAGGTGCTTTAGGGAAAGCACTGTGTATATCAGATTGAAAGCTCAATAACAGGGTCTTCCATTATTTTCATTGTGGGGTATTGTTTATACTTGTACCTAACCCCTGTATTGCGCTGCGGAATATGTTGGCGCGTTATAAATAAAGGATAATAATAATAAATACAGTCTCTAACCAAATCCTGTCTTCTCCATCTAAAAAACATCCAAAATACGCCATTACCTTACACAAGACACTACTCAGATTCTAATACACTCTCTCATCATTTCTCGTCTTGACTATTGCAACTCGCTCCTCCTTGGCCTGCCCATCACTCGCCTCTCCCCTCTTCAATCCATAATGAAATGCCTCCACCAGACACATCTTCCTTACACGTCGTTCAGTGTCGGCAACCCCCCTCTTTGTCAATCACTTCACTTCACAAATCTTGACTCTAACTTATAAAGCCCTTAACAACAGCACACCCCCATACATCTCTGCTCTCCTCTCCAAATACTCCCCCGCATGCCCTCTTCGTTCTGCTAACGACCTTCTTCTTTCGACCACTCTTGTCACCTCCTCTCACTCCCGCCTCCAGGACTTTTCTTGTGCTGCCCCTATTCTCTGGAACTCCTTGCATCGCTGCCTGTAACTTAACTTATGCATAGAGCTACGGAATATGTTGGCGCGTTACAAATAAGTAAATAAATACACATTTTATATATATATATATATATATATATATATATATATATATATATATATATATATAAAAGACTGGCAGGAAGAAACTGATACAAAGAACAATGAACATGTGTGTTACTGAGGAGTGCTGGGAGTCATCTTAAGGCGATCATCAAATAAAAATGCATCAGACTTACTTGTGAGTAAAGGTTATTAAACTGTATGTGATGTCTGATTACCATTATGTACCTTTTTTAATTTGATCCTCACAATTAGAATAGAAAGAAGTCATTGAAACTAAACATATACAAGAGTGTCCCATGGCTCCCACCAGTGGTGGGCTTAGAAATGGGACCTCAATCTCCTGGCAAGTGAAACATCAAGAGCCCAGAGAAGAAGGGTTCTGCGCAGTGATTACTCAACAGCTGCTTCTATCCTATCCGCTACCATTTAGATTATCTATAGCAGCCTAAAGTGACTAGTCTGGTCCTCTCTGACATTATGGTAGCTTCACAAGGGCTGGAATCGGCTACACTGATGTGGCTGCTTTTCCGCATAGGAAGCTTATTGAATTTGAGGGATTGAGTTGCCCAGTAGGGAACGCCTTCTAGTATGTTGGGGAGCAGTCTCTATGCATCCTGACATTGGGTAGGCTTAACTGTAGTTTTGGTTGTTTAGAGTCTGTGTGTCTTGTAGCAATATGTACTTGTCGGATCAGCTGTGCACAGTGTGTCAACAACAATAATATCACTCTGTCTCTCTAGGAGACTGGGAGCTGCACCAACTACAATCAGCAGAGAAATACACTTAGAAGTAGGGTTTTTTAACATATAAATTGTTAAATAATAAAAAAAATATACTACAATGTGCCAAACAAGGTATGTTAAAGCAATCATATTAAAAATAGCTACATGGATTCATAAGGACATACTTCCGACACCATTCTGAGGTTGAAAAAAAGACTATTAGTCCCTCATATTCAACCTTTTTAGATCGCCTCTGATCCATGTAGTGTGTGAATTCATTATTAATTTATCCAGAGGAAGTCACACAAAAAATCCACTGAAAAATTATCACTTGTCTCATAAGTGGGGAAAATCTACCCTGATTCCAAATACTGGCAACTGATTACTCCCTGGATCAATACCTATCCTCCTCTAGCTATACTACATAACCCTGAATGCTGTGTTTAAAAAAAAAAAAAAAAAAAAATCTATCAAACCCCTTTTTAAAGTTATTTATTGAATCTGTCTTTCTTCAACCTCCATTCCCCTTGTTAGTTTTGTACCCTTCTCTGTGCCTTTTCCAGCTCTACAATGTCTTTTTTTTTTTTTTTTTTTTTAAGTGATGCTTAATATTGTACTCTACATTCCAAATGAGGGTGAATATAAAAGGTCAGCATATAGTGCAGATACAGTGGATATAAAAAGTCTACACACCCCTGTTAAAATGTCAGGTTTCTGTGCTGTAAAAAAATGAGACAAAGATAAATAATTTCAGAACTTTTTCCACCTTTAATGTGACCTATAAATTGTACAACTCAATTGAAAAACAAACTGAAATCTTTTAGGTAGAGGGAAGAAAAAATATATAAAAATAAAATAATATGGTTGCATAAGTATGCACACCCTTAAACTAATACTTTGTTGAAGCACCTTTTGATTTTATTACAGCACACTTTTTGGGTAGGAGTCTATCAGCATGACGCATTTTGACTTGGCAAGATAAGCCCACTCTTCTTTGCAAAAACACTCCAAATCTGTCAGATTGCGAGGGCATCTCCTGTGCACAGCCCCCTTCAGATCACCCCACAGATTTTCAATCGGATTCAGGTCTGGGCTCTGGCTGGGCCATTACAAAACTTTAATCTTCTTCTGGTGAAGACATTCCTTTGTTGATTTGGATGTATGCTTTGGGTCGTTGTCATGCTAAAAGAGGAAGTTCCTCTTCATGTTCAGCTTTCTAGCAGAAGCCTGAAGGTTTTGTGCCAATATTGACTGGCATTTGGAACTGTTCATAATTCCCTCTATCTTAACTAAGGCCCCAGTTCCAGCTGAAGAAAAACAGCCCAAAGCATGATGCTGCCACCACCATGCTTCACTGTGGGTATGGTGTTCTTTTGGTGATGTGCAGTGTTGTTTTTGAGCCAAACATATCTTTTGGAATTATGGCCAAAAAGTTCAACCTTGGTTTCATCAAAGCATAACACCTTTTCCCACATGCTTTTGGGAGACGTCAGATGTGTTTTTGCAAAATGTAGCCTGGCTTGGATGTTTTTCTTTGTAAGAAAAGGCTTTCGTCTTGGCACTCTACCCCATAGCCCAGACATATGAAGAATACGGGAGATTGTTGTCACATGTACCACACAGCCAGTACTTGCCAGATATTCCTGCAGCTCCTTTAATGTTGCTGTAGGCCTCTTGGTAGCCTCCCAGACCAGTTTTCTTCTTGTCTTTTCATCAATTTTGGAGGGAGCTCCAGTTCTTGGTAATGTCACTGTTGTGCCATATTTTTTCCACTTGATGATGACTGCCTTTGCTATGTTCTATGGTATATCTAATGCCTTGGAAATTATTTTGTACCCTTCTCCTGGCTGATACCTTTTAACAATGAGATCCCTCTGATGCTTTGGAAGCTCTCTGTGGACTATGGCTTTTGCTGTGGGATGTGACTAAGAAAATTTCAGGAAAGACCAACTAGAGCAGCTGAACTTTATTTGGGGTTAATCAGAGGCACTTTAAATTATGGCAGGTGTATACTGACTCCTATTTAACACGATTTGGAATGTGATTGCTTAATTCTGAATACAGCTACATCCCCAGTTATAAGAGGGTGTGCAGACTTATGCAACCACATTATTTTTCTTTTTTTTTTTTCTTCCCTCCACCTAAAAGATTTTAGTTTGTTTTTCAATTGAGTTGTACAGTTTATAGGTCACATTAAAGGTGGAAAATGTTCTGAAATGATTTATCTTTGTTTTTTACAGCACAGAAACCTGACATTTTGCAGGGGTGTGTAGACTTTTTATATCCACTGTAGGTTGGTAGTTATGTAGGTTAGTGCTAGATCTCATTTCCATACCATATTTACTCTTACTATATACTTTTTTTCCCCCTAAATTATAAACGCCAAAGTTGGAGGTTGTCTTATACATGGGGGTAACCAGTTGAGAGACCCTGCGCTTGCTGCCCCGTAACGTCCGGTTCCTTGTCTCTGCGAACAAGCTTTCCCCAATCACTAGGCGGGGTTAGGGTTGTGGCGTAAATTGCGCTGGATTAACAGGGGCTGATGGTTGGCATTTGGGAAGGAAAAATAAGCACACACTTTATAATCTAAATGGAACAAGTCTAGGGTATTTTGAGAAAGAGAGATTTAGGAGTACTAGTGGACAATCACATACCTAACAATGCTCAATGCCAAGGAGCAATTGTAAAGGCAAGTAAAATATTAGCATGTATGAAGAAGGGTATAGAAGCAATGGAAGCTAATATGACACTATATAAATCCCTAGCATGCCCTCAGTTGGAATATGTAGTATGATCTTGGGCACCATTTCTCTTCACCTTTTCCAGACATTGTATACCTGGATAATGTTCAGAGAAGGGCAGCAAAACTAATAAGTGGAATGGAGGGAATATGCTACGAAGAAAGGCTAACCAAATTAAACTTATTTTTGCTAGAGAAAAAAGGCACATAAGAGAGGATATGATTACATTATTTAAATAAGGCTTTGTCAGTCAATGTTTTGTGCCAAAATGTCTTTAACTGATGGGGATGTATTTTGAGATTAGAAGAAAAAGAGATTCCACCTTAACGACAGAAAAAGGGTCTTTGTAGTAAGGGTGGTTAAACTGTTGAATTCTCTAACAAAGGAGGTTTTGGCATGCTGACTTTTAGGGGAAGAGATACAGGGGAGGAGGAGTATAAGTGGAAATTAAGTAGGAGGAAGATAAGGGGAGAAAGGGGGGAAGAGTAGATGGGAGCAGTGTAGGGCAGGAGGGGGTAGTGGGGCCTAGATGGGAGAATGAAAACACACACAGGAAAGAAATAAGAATAGCTTTTCATTTATGAATGGGGGCACAGGAAATAAAGAGATGTGGAACAGTTCCTGTAGCTCAATATCTCACTAATTACAAAGATCAGAGGCAATCCAATGCAAATCTTTCAACACATGTAGACTATGTACTATTTACAGAAAGAAAAAAAAACTGCAGAGTGTTTAGCCACATAGGTGCGAGTGTGTACATGGGTACACTCTCCTTATAAAAAGAGGCACCATCATAGTGAATGGCTAACCACCATGTTTAAGAGCTAGCAAAGGAATTAAACATTGGAAGGAGTTAGAAATGTGTAAGACAGGTCTGTACAAAATACAGATTAAGACTGTGGCTCTTTATATTCTTCCTTTCAACATTGTTCCAAAAGATGCTAGGAAGTTTCAATGGCCTGTTAATTTGGACATTTTAGCTTGTTGACTATGCAACAAGCCAACATTAGAAGCAGTGTAGGATATGGGCATAAAGTGTACTTTCAGAGGCTCTTCGTTTTGTCAACACAAAGTGTGGAAGTCTTCCAACAAAGCTGTATCTGGGCCGTACACTTACTTTTCCACACAGATTAATCTCCCTTTTGGCTTTCTGAAAATTCTTTATGAGAATACTGGCTACATGGAAGAAACTGAACATGTCTTATTTTTTGCAACTGATAAAATTTAATGTTTTTCTGCCTGTTAATGGCAAAGGCTTATGCAGTCTTGTAAAAATAACCTATTTTTTTCCTGCTGAGATCACTGGCAGATGTAACAGACATTCCTTTTCTACAGGATTTATACTCCCATGTCAAACAATTGATCTGCTTAAACCAAAATATAATAATCTGCTTGGCGACTAAAGATTTAAGAAGGATATTGTCCACATATGTGGGCTTTCTGGTGGCAGGGGAGGCCAATGCTGGACAGGCAGATTGCCACCCTGTTTGCACAAGAAAGCTTGCTCTGTGTCTGCAGTGGTATGATTTTTCCTCAAGACCAGCCTTGTTTGTTCCCAAAAGAACAGACAACCTGGTGAACGGTACTTCAGGCCTTGCGGTCC
Source organism: Discoglossus pictus (assembly GCA_027410445.1). NCBI lineage: Eukaryota > Metazoa > Chordata > Amphibia > Anura > Alytidae > Discoglossus > Discoglossus pictus. Next base: position 397,835,467 of record CM050163.1, on the reverse strand, counting down.
AAAGCTAAAACCAACCATTGACTATAATCAATGGGACAGACATCAAGGGACTGTTGCAAGAAGTCATTGTACCTTTTCTTCTGTCTGCCTCTGTGTCGATTACCAGTTGTGAGCTCACTGTATAGCACAATCACAATACAGCCCAGTGCAATTGCATCTTCAACAGCATGGCCTCAATGCCGGTGACTCCTGCATGTTCTAGGACTTCAGTGATGGTGACGTGGTCATTTCAGGGGATGTTGCGGAGGCACTGATGAACGTTCTTAAGTCGTAGGTGATGGTAGTAGATAACCCACGATTCAGAGTCATACAGTAGGACACTCAACACAACAGCTCTGTATACACTAACCTGGGTGCATTTACTCAGATGCTTGTGCCAATCCAGGCAATTCGTTTTTGCATTCTTAAATAAATATAACTTGTGTTTTTTTTAACTGTAGTTCTTCACAACCATAAGTATTAAATATGGCCACTGTTTGATTAAGTTGGACTATGTTTGCAGTGTCTTCTATACCAGTGTCCTTAATCGTCAGATGAACTCAAATGACAGAGTTGATCATAAAGCCTTCCAATTACAAGTGTCAGTATGTTTACTGCAAGAACACTTACAGAAAGGTTGAAAGCACACACTCATGTTTGAAATATTTGCGACATGTTACCTGGATGCTAGGCAGTGTAGTCTGACCCCACAAGTTCTAGTTTGACCTCCCAGTAGTCACCACACAAAGCAAGACTGGTTAGAATAAAGCTTTTATTGATAATCAGCATTTTTGAGGCTCAGGTTTGTCAGGGGGTACAAGCCAAGCTTCCTCTGCCTCCTTTGGCATTTTCTTGTCTTTGCGACTATACAGAGCAACACCTAGAGACACCACCAGCAGAACGATCACCTCCAGGAAGAGCGCTCCCACTGCAGGGGGAATGGTGAATCCTGTGTAGACACAATTGGTTAACCTCAAGCTATCAGAAGTACAGGTCATACAGAGTCAAGTATTAGAGCCATGAGATGCAGTTTCTCCATCATACTTTTGACATTTTACACAGCTTCTTGCAATAAGTGATAGAAGTTAAATTTAGGCTAAAAGCGCAAGTTAATACTTCAAATGACACTGGCTAGATGAAACGTAAGTGTTAACTGTCAATCTCATACCTGACTTTGATTCCACCAAACTGGATTCATTCCTATCCCATTCATAACTGGGACTTCCAGGTTGACTCTGCACCTTGATGGGTCCCACAACCACATCGTGCACCAGGCCATTGTCTTCCTCAACTGTTAGGAAGAGATAGTGTACAGAGTACATAGTCTGCTATTACAAATGCAAAGTGATTATAGTACACAGTCTGGAACATTCACAATTTTCTTTTAGCCAAGTAGCTTGAGCGTTTGTCCCTTTAATATTGAATTTTTTTTTTGAGACCTGTTAAACATACACCACAGCAGTAATTGATAGTGTTCTGATATGCAAGGTTGCTAAAGCCAAGTTACAGTTTGTCAACTTCTTGAGATGGAAGTTGGTCTGAATAATGGTAGTTACAGCTGCTAGTTCAAAAAGACTTGCTTAGCTCAGGCTGCAGATAAACACCATCTAGAGCATTTGTTCTCAAAGCTATCCTAAATCATGACCAGTCTGGGTCCTAAGGGGACACTGAACATAGGTGAGGCAACTAGTATTCAATACATGGTAGAGCTGCAAACTGCCCCACGTAAATCATGGCCTGTTTAGAGTGTTCTAAAGAGAGGTTGGAGAACCTGCGCTAGAAAACCAGACAGGAGGGGAGAATAGTTCAGTGGACCTTAATCGTTTCTGGCTAATACACACATTAATATGTGAAGGCATTCCACTTGTATGCTATGCATGACACCTTTGTTGTACCCAAGGCAGCATACACATAAGCTCTGCAGTTACCATTTGTATCCCTTCTCCTTCTGGATGGGAGGGCAAGACAGACCGCATCGCAGCATTTACATGCAGAGGGGAGGCCAGGATTATCCAGGAGCTGCCAGCTGTGAGGGGATAACACACAAATCAATAACATGTTGACAGTTTTATGTGCATGGTATTAAAAGTTGTTCATGCAGAGCAATTGTGTCACCTGTACATGTAGTACATCTTACATTCCATTACCAATACTTGAGTCAGAACACCATGACTTTAAATGTTAGATTTAATCATCCTCTAACCACCAAAGTAGTTGGTAGGCTTGCTTAGCTGTGTTCAGGCATTTGTATGGAGATGTAACCAATACTATAGAGCAGAGGTTCCCAAACTTGTCCAAGAGTTCCACAGAAAAAAAAAAAAAAAAAAAAAAAAAAAAAAGAAAAGCTACATAACTGCCTGCATACTTAGGGCCTCATGCAAGTGGTACTTTCCTGAGATCTGGGTCTGCAAGTAAAGATAGCCTCCTACTTGCGGGCTCCGATCGGGTTACTTGCTGCGTGCTACTATCCATTGCGATTCTTATTAGTGTTTTTTGTTTGTTATTTAATTACTCTGATCTACCCATCAAGCCTGTAGATGGCCCAGAAGCATACCAGAGCCACTGGTCCTAACTACCCCTCCCCCCAAACTCCAAAATGTAAACCCCTATGATGCAGGGGTCCCAATTGGGACCCCATGCAGCATTTAAAATTGTAAACTCCCTGCCATGGGTTCTTAAAGGGCCTGCAGCACACTAATTGCAGTACCCCTGCAGCATGGTGTTAACAAGTACTCCTGCAGCACATAACATTAACTCCCCCTATGGTGTTGTGTCCTCATCAGGACACCAGCAGGGTCTCTACATTAATCCTTGCTGCAGGGCTCCTGCTTGGGAGCCTAGAAGCATGTAAAATTGATGCGCAGATCCTTAAAGGCCCCACAATACAATTAAAGTTAACCCCATCACTCATGGGGGTCTATACAGACCCCCATAAGACTAATTAACCCTTTAAGGACCCTCAGCAGGAAGTTTACGTTTTTAAACGCTGCAGGGGGCCCAACTGGGGGTTGATGTGTGGACCCTGCATTCTCAAGTCCTATGGGCTTGGAATCATTAGTTGCCATTGGCTGTTTTGATAGTGTGAGTTACGGGCTTCGTGTTCAGGCCTGTAGATGCTACTTTCAACAGCATGGCTTACTATTGTGTCGAAGGGGGGGGGGGGGGGCTAACTTGTGGGCCTGGCCAATTCAATAGCAAAGTAAGAGTAGAGCTACTCGAGCAAGCATCTCAATATAGTAGCATCTCAATATAGTAGCAAATTGAGCTCTTGCTCTCTAGTAATAGCCCCGAATTGAATGCGGCCCTTGTTTATAAGGGCACCTTCTGTATTCCAAAGTTGTCAGAGGCATTACATTTAAGAATCATGCAGAAATTAGGTGGTCTGCCGAGACCTTATGCAGTATTTAGCTGGTCCATGGAAGAAAGGTTTGAGTCACTGCTATATATAGATAATGTTTAGGCAATACAACCTTTAAAGAACACTGACAATCAATTTAGTATTGCACAAAGAACAAAGACAAAGTATTGACTGCTTAGGATAATTTTTTTTAACATGAGGTTGTCATAAGACCTAACATTTACATTAGATGAGGGAGTTCAGGGTTCCTTTACTATAAGCTGTATATTACCTGTTGGAAGTTCTGATATAGGAGCAAGCCTTTCTGCTTGGGTCAGTCAGAATTTTGGGATCCCAGACCACAACTTTGAAATGAAGAAAGAGCTGCAGGCAAGCATGGAACAAAACTATTTTACATGTTTGTTACTCAAAGTATGCCCAGTCTAGAGTTGTGCAACCCATTGCCCCAGTTACCCATTTATTATGTATCCCATGCTAAGATGCAAACAAACAGTCAGTGTCAGCTATACCTAGGAGTGGTGGAGGCAGTGTTTGTGCAGTATCATGGGCAGCTTTTGATATTGTGCATACAGTCTAAAGATTCTGGTATCTGTGCCAATACTCTAAACCTAAGAACATCTCCTGCATGACCTTCCATCACCTAAAGACAGACATCGAAGATGGAGCCCTTAATCTAACCACTGTCACTGCTACTATGGATGCATATATCCAGTGTTAGTGGCCTTTTGTTACACCAAGACCCATTCATATACCAGAACATCTCCAAAAATGAGTCCTTTACTTGCACAAGAGGCAATCCATTCCTTCACTAGAGTGGCTTATTCTCCACATCTAACATGCAAATACTTTGAACTGACCTATTCACCACAAAATATATCCTTCTCCGTCCATTCTCATTTACTTGTTTCCAGAAACACTTGCATTCTGCTTGTACCTTATGGTATTAGCCACCCAACACTATTCAAATCTCAAATATATTCATAGAAGATAGACATGAAACCTCTCATTCAAGAATGATGTGTTTCATAGGACCCCAATTAACCAATTCCGGTCTGGAAAACATGACATAAGTATGCATTCTAATGCAGAAGGTGTTCTTATGTAGCAAACAACGATGGTGCCTTGTAAGTTGCACACCTGCTTTAGTATTACTAGAGGTTCTTTGTTGCCCAAGCCCTTCCCTCACTGGAAGGAAAAAACAGCAGTACTGCCCACAAGGAAGTATATTGGCCAAGACTACATATAGTATTGATTACCACCAGGTCAGCTTTCACCCCTACACTTTGTGTACTCACATCAGTATCAAGGTCCATGAAGCTGAAAGCTTGAAAGGAGAGTCTCATGAATCCTGGAGAAGGACGCGGCAGGAATGTGGAAGTAGCTACTTTTCCATCTACAAAACACCTGCAGAAAGAGTCAGTCCCCTTATAGCCAACACAATAGGCATGGGTGACAATAGGGAGTTTGCGGAAAACAATTTGCCAACCCTCCCATATTAAAGAAATTTTCTGGATAGATTTGTTTTATGAATTGTGTATAAGCTAGATCAAAGCAGAATACAGTAACTTGGGTTTGAGCTGTATGGGTATTTAAATCTAGGCCTGAACTTGCCACTCACCCACCTTTAACATCACTGGTGTAGATTATACTTCATACATGTCAAAGAACAAAAAAAAAAAAAAAAGGCATGGCACTCAAGGAACAGAGGCTACACTATACTAGTTAGAGCCTCAACCCAATTATTTCCAACATGTTAATCGCACACACAAAAAAAAAAAAGTCAGAATTACTGGATATTTGACACCTCTATTAAAGATAGGTTATTTGTTAAAATATTAAACATGGCACAGAGCGTTCTTGACACCAACTCTACAACAGAAGGCACTATGTTGGAGTACATCTTTAGTTACCCATGGTTGGTGATCAGGCTGTAGGTCACTGTTGCATTGCTAAGATCACTTGTAGGAGCCACAGTACACTCATCCACATATATCTGCATTGGCAGGTGCTCAAATGTTTCCACAGACAGCTGTACAAAGATGGGGTAGCCCAAGACAAACACCTTTGTGTCTATGGGCCCAGAGAAGTCACCTACAAGACAAGATTATTGCTCTTTGTCAAGGACTAATATTTAATGCTCATGTAAATGGTGGTAATGCCACCAAGATGAGATTGCCAAGCAATGTACAGAGAAAAAAAAAAAAAAAACTTTGCATGTCTCCTTACAAAGTGCCATGTGTGCACATGATCTTCCCATTAAGTAGGCACCTTTCATCAGTCTAATATGAAATAACTTTTCTGTGTCAGATAAGATACCAACTAGATTGGTAAAGTTAAATAGAAGGGCCATGTGAGAATCTGCTCCATGTTGCCACAAGACTGCACCTTACCTTCCATTATTTGTGCATCGAAGATCAGGTTACCATTTCCAGAGAGTTGAGACACCACCTGAACAACTGGTAATGGAGTGGGGCTTAGAGACCTAAGAGAAAAAAAATAAAAAACATAAAGGCATGGAAATATTTTGTTTTATTATTATCTGAAGTGCAGACTATGCTCAAGAGCAGAACAAAAAAAGAAAACAATGGAAATACTTTATTATACATTTATTGTTAAAATAGTTTAAGTAGATGTCTGAGGCACTACATCACAATTTTTGAAGTGTTGCATTTTAAAACAGCAATGATGAGCTAGACGTTGTGTGTAGCATAGAAAGAATAGGACCCGTCACAAGACTGGGGTTACCCATGGGTCCTCTAAGCTCTGCAGAGCAGGGTGTACTTTATAGTACAGATCCAAGCACAGTCCACGACAAAGCGGGAGCAGGCAATCAACTAGAACAGACTTGCCAACCTATGGTTTGTGATCTTCCTAGTTCATTCTCTACATCTGGCACAGAGTGGTGGTGCCACATACTAGGTCAGTTGGCAAGTCAGCTGAACTGCAGCATTACAGCCACTACACAAGATTAGGCACATGGGTAATGGTACTAAAGTATATGAACCATTCTACCCAAGACAATTGGCTTGTATGACAGCTCAGAGACCTCACCTTATAAAAGTGCAGTTTATCTTCTCAGTGAAAGGCTGTGACAGCTGCTGTGTACCACTTAGAACAGGTTGATAGTCCAAGTCAGCAAAATACTCAACTGTATTCCCAGATGTCTACAGAGACAAATTACAAACACAATCAGACTGAATGCTAGACCTGAGACAGTCAGCCAGAAGATAGCAGATCTGTAGTAATAATGCAAGAAACCGTTATGATATGCCAAGTTAATCCACCCTTATTTCTTAAGAGGAAACCATTTTTATAATGAATTGGCAGCTCCCTCCTATCAAACATTGGGTAGTAACTGGAATACTTGGCAAGTGCCATAAAAGTCACTTTAGTTAAATATATGCGTTCATACAAATAAATGGGCTTACTGCTGGGATACGATTCCATTTCAGGTGAGCAAGTGGAATAAAGCAATGCTTCCCCCCCCCCCCCCCCCCCCCTTTTAGGTTTGTTTTTTTAATATTTCTTCTCTTTAAGGCCAATTTGTTTTGGCATATTAAGTCATATATTTTGTTTCATTTACACAGGGGGGGCATCATTGAGGATGCATGAGTTTTTGAAAGAGTTCATCACAAGGTGTTGCAGTATACTTACCAGTCTAGAAAAGCCACACTCTTTAAAGGAGTACTGAAAGACAAAGTATCCACGCAGCTTATCTGTGCTGGAGGGAAGGCAGTGCCCCAGGTACAAACTGGTGGGGTCAATGGTCAGGCCAGTACCCAGAGGATCAATTCCAACAGCCAAGCTAATTCTGGTGGAATTGCATTGATAGAAGAAAGAGTTTGCAGGGGCTGCAGAGAACAACAATTCAATATTAGTCAAAATTATACAAAAGTCAACATGTTTGAGGAGCAAGCAACATTTAGACCAATGAAGAAGCATTCAGTTACCTTTTTGCTACCCACATTAAGTCAGACAAGAAGCAGTCCTTTAAAGTGGCCCATGCATTGCATGAATATTTGACTTATACGTCAGGTACAAGGGCAAGATTTTGGCTTCCAGTAAACTGAACTGAGGTGCATGAGGACAGAGACAAGTTGCCTTCCATCACCACCACCGGCATTACCCACCGCCCACCCTCAGCTGACATGTTCTAGGTTTCTACACAAGTCAGTGAAGAGAAAAAAAAATAAAAAGTGTAATATCAAACTTCTGATTTGAGTTTCATTGGTTTCATCACATGAAATGCTGGGGAGTTACAGGCCGAGATGTTTAAGAACTAGCTAGACAAGGACTCACTGTGTCCAAGAAAGGTGTCTGTATAACATTTGCAGACATGGGGTTTATAATTCGATATCACTGCCTTATTGGCAAGCCAGTCGTGTATCCTTTTGTATATTTAGCACAGTTAGTGGAAAATATGGAGAATTGATACATAGCTGGTGGAGCAAAAGTATATATGTAAGCTAGTTAAAAAAAAAAAAAAAAAAAAAAAAGAAGTCATATCAGCTATGTTCTAGAAGTGTAAGGTTTGTTTTTAGAAAGTCAACATAGAGCAGTGGGTCACAGCCAGTTCCATTGTTGGCCCCTGAAATATCCTCATGGATTTAAAAAACAAAAAACATTTTGTCAGTGGATACTGAAGTGACTGATTTATTGGGTCCATCAATTCTAGATTCGTAGTACTTTTAATTTTCCATAAGGACAAAAACTTGTGTTAACATGAGCAGATTACTTCTAAGATCACTAAAATTAGGATGCAGATTTGAAAGGAAGTGTATTTTTGTAAAAGTTACAATATGTAATATTGCTGACTGACGACACAAATAATGTCACTAACGTTATTTTGTCACTCCACACAGTTTCTTCTAAAAGATTGCACAATATTTGCAGAAGGGGAGTTGTACAGCTAGACAAGAAAACCATGGTGGCAATGCTCCTATAAGGAGTTTTTATACACAACAAGATAGTTTACAGTCCCTGTTTATGTGCACATATAAATTAATATAATACAAATGGAACTAGTGAGTAACTTATACGGTTTCTCAGAGGGACAATTAGTAAGTATTTCTCCAGGAGTTAACATTAATAAAAGATACTGCCAGATTGTTTAATTTCTCAAATATGGAAGTCTCTGCGCATCTTGAATATACCCAACCTTCCTAAAAAATAAGAAACATGAATAAATGTATTTTTTATATATATATTTTTTTTAATTTAAATACCACACATTTTGCAATCATCTTTGTCAAGGAAGTAGTATGAAATGGAAAAGGAAGAGCAATGCAATCCTTATTTAAGAGGTTGTGTCAGCCATAACAGTTGAAGTCTATCAGCCTTATTAAATTGAGATTCTGCAAATTGAATAGGGCTCTATATAAGCACATGGCATATTTTTTTTTACAGAAGTTTTTAGTTAGTGAACTTCTATCCAAAAGCAAGGTCTTCACTAACTAAAAACTTGAATTGCAATTTAATAAGGCTGTATATACATAGGCCCTTATGTAGCTCTATGATACATTTTCATTTATATAGCCATATTTAAAAACACAACCTATTAGAGTGAATTGAGCAATGGCATTAAATGAAACCTCCTGTTTTTTATTTCCAGACATACTCACCCTTCTGAGCTAGAAGCAAGGATGCCCAGCTCATGAGCAACACCAGCAACCCCCTGATCGCCATAATGGGGAATAATACTTTGCTATTAGGGCTCAAGCAGCATATATAGAAGGTATAGAGCAGGCTGATCATGTCCAGCTGAGCTGCTCATTATCACCTAGTATTAACACTTTCCATGCCCAGGAACAGTTGCATTGTGCCTGAGCTTGGTATATGGACATATTATACTATATACTCACTAAGGGGAGAGCTTTCACACTAGTGACCTGTGCTTTTGTTATTATACAGGTCTCTTTTACTGTTTAGGAGAACTGTTCCCACCTTTTTAAAGAAATTGCAGATCTCATCTCACTAGTGACTAATCCCCTTGCAAATGGGTATTTTAGCAGCTCATATTTGGCCCTGCTCCTTGATGTGCTTTTAATAATTATAATAGTCTATCTGCGGAGTTTGTTTTATATACATAGAGCCTCATTCAATTCCGAATTGCCCAATTGAATAGGGCTCTATATAAGCACATACAAAAAAATTTCAACAAACTTTTTATTTACTGAACCTCTATCCAAAACCAAGGTTTTCACTAACTAAAAACTTATGTGCTTATATAGAGCCCTATTCAATTGACAAATTTCAAATTGAATGAGGACCATAGTAAATACTATAGTATTTATAGTGTCATCATTGTATTTATGAATATCATGCAGTCTACTCCATGGCCAGCAGAGGTCCCCATAACTTAGTAACTGCAGAGGTCACCATAAATCAGTAACTGCATCACTTATTACTGGGATAAGAACAAGCAACCTGTAGCCAAGTGCAATAAATAGTCACATAGTACAATATCTTTATTAATAATTACGACTGTCTTGTCTTTCTCCTCCTGATAGCTGGCATTAGATAACAACACCACCTTGCACACAACATTATTATTTACAACAGAGCTGTCCAACTCTACAACTCAGGCCTGCGCCAATCCAGATTTTCAGGGTGTCTCTTTTAGTACAAATGGGTTTGCTCACACATGAATATCCTGCAAATCTGGCCTGGACTTTGAGTATATGTGGTAGGCAAGAATGATATAGGAAATTATTCAATAAAGAAAAATATTTCTCACTGGATATAGGTTCCATAGAATAATATATGATGTTGAGAAGTTGGAGAGGTCTTTTCCCATTTATACACGCATACCATTCATTATAAATGAACAAAAATAATATTAGAGAACATTAAATCAGACGTTTTATTATATAGTTTGTCATCTCAGGAAAACAAAAACAAAACATTTCAAAAGTTCCACATTTACAAAAGCCAGAACATTGTACAGAACCAAGACGCTGAGCATTGAGATGCATGTATAGGTGTCACAGGCAATGAATGGATTAAAATGCACCAGAATTGTGTCTGTGAGTAGCACCAAAATACACTCAGTGGGACCGAGTGTGTAATAGGAACTGTGAGAAACTACTATCATTATCAGGGGGTAGCATGAGAACTACCTGGGGCAGATGTACTAAAGGTTGCGATGTTGGAGGATTTCTCTATTTCTGTGCCTTCTCATGGCCACGTGGAGTATTCATCTACTAGAGTCCTCCATAGTACCTATGGTCTAAGTGGTTTAGAGAGGGGTTTCTTGGAGAAATCTAATTATAATGAGGAATTAAATAAGGCAATGGAAGGTATACAGGTAGTGGATATTTGGAGTATTATCAATAGGAAAATATTACAAAGACGGATTGTGTGAGGTGGTTAGACTTGATATAAGAATATTATATGTGTGTCACATTAGTTGCAGTTTTAGGGAACACACACATATATATATATATTAACACTGAACTGTTCAAACAGTACAACCTAGCATGAGAAATAAACAAACTTGTGTCTTTTGGATACTCTCCCACATCAGTCGTGTTTTTGCTGCATATGACTTCTTCTGTTGTTTGTAGTGACATATGACAAGACCTGTAATACCGCAGGTGTGTCTACTTTCTTTTTGCTTGTGTCTCCCTCCTCCCTATGCTGAATCTCGCGCTGGTGACGTGTGTCCTTTTCTGGGATTGTCTGCACTCTTCTTGGAAATGTACGCCCTTCTCTGAACTATTCCTGCCCTTTTCCTGGTAATGCGTGCCCTTCTCTGGGCTATGTCTGCACTCTTCCTGGAGATGTGCGCCCTTCTCTGGACTTTACCTGCTCGCTTCCTGGCAATGCGTGCCCTTCTCTGGGCTATGTCTGCACTCTTCCTGGAGATGTGCGCCCTTCTCTGGACTTTACCTGCTCGCTTCCTGGCAATGCGTGCCCTTCTCTGGGCTATGTCTGCACTCTTCCTGGAGATGTGCGCCCTTCTCTGGATTTTACCTGCCCGCTTCCTGGTTATGTGTGCCGCCCTTCTTTGGGCCATGTCTGCCCTATTCCTGGTGATGTGCTCCCTTCTCTGGACTTTACCTGCCCGCTTCCTGGTTATGTGTGCCGCCCTTCTTTGGGCCATGTCTGCCCTATTCCTGGAGATGTGCGCCCTTCTCTGGACTTTACCTGCCCGCTTCCTGGTTATGTGTGCCGCCCTTCTTTGGGCCATGTCTGCCCTATTCCTGGTGATGTGCGCCCTTCTCTGGACTTTACCTGCCCGCTTCCTGGTTATGTGTGCCGCCCTTCTTTGGGCCATGTCTGCCCTATTCCTGGTGATGTGCACCCTTCTCTGGGCTTTGCCTGCCCTCTTCCTGGCTATGTGTGCCCTTCTCTGGGCTATATTTGCCCTTTTCCTGGTGATGTATACCCTTCTGTGGACTTTGCCTACCCTCTTCCTGGCTATGTGTGCCGCCCTTCTTTGGGCTATGTCTTCACTCGTCCTGGCTATGTGAGCCCTTCTCTGGGCTCTGCCTACCCTGTACCTGGCTAAGTTTGCCACCCTTCTTTGGGCTATATCTGTCCTTTTCCTGGTGATCCACGCCCTTCTCTGGGCTCTGCCTCCCCTCTACCTGGCTAAGTGTGCTTCCCTTCTTTGGGATATGTATGCCCTTTTCCTGGCTATGTGTGCCCTTCTCTGGGCTTTGCCTGCCCTCTTCTTGGCTATTTGTGCCCTTCTCTAGGCTCTGCCTGCTCTCTACCTGGCTATGTGTGCCACCCTTCTTTGTGCTATGCCTGCCCTCTTCCTGGCTATGTGTGCCGCCCTTCTTTGGGCTATGTCTGCCCTTTTCCGGGCTATGTCTGCCCTTTTCCTGGCAATGAGTGCCCTTCTCTGCACTATGTCTGCCCTTTTCCTGGTGATGTGCGCCCTTCTCTGGGCTATGTCTGCCCTTTTCCGGGCTATGTCTGCCCTTTTCCTGGCAATGAGTGCCCTTCTCTGCACTATGTCTGCCCTTTTCCTGGTGATGTGCGCCCTTCTCTGGGCTTTGACTGCTCTCTTCCTGGCTATTTGTGCCCTTCTCTGGGCTATGTCTGCCCTTTTCCTGGCAATGAGTGCCGTCTCTGGGCTATGTCTGCCCTTTTCCTGGCAATGAGTGCCGTCTCTGGGCTATGTCTGCCCTTTTCCTGGCAATGAGTGCCGTCTCTGGGCTATGTCTGCCCTTTTCCAGGCAATGAGTGCCCTTCTCTGGGCTATGTCTGCCCTTTTCCTGGCAATGAGTGCCGTCTCTGGGCTATGTCTGCCTTTTCCTGGCAATGAGTGCCGTCTCTGGGCTATGCCTGCCCTTTTCCAGGCAACGAGTGCCGTCTCTGGGCTATGTCTGCCCTTTTCCTGGTGATGTGCGCCCTTCTCTGGGCTATGCCTGCCTTTTTCCTGGCAATGAGTGCCCTTCTCTGGGCTATGTCTGCCCTCCTGACTGTGTCTGCCCTTAGTCATGTCTCAGAGCCCTAACACTGGAGCCTCTCACTGTATAGCATAGGCTGTCAATGGGCCCTGTCATCCCATCATAACTGCCCCTTTTTGAGCAGGAGTGGTGGGACATAGAGGTAGTTTCCCAGGTCCCTCCAGCAAAAGTGATCACTGGTTGCAGTGTCCTCCTGTCTGTATTTATATATACACATAATGATAATAATAATAAAACAATAAATATCATTTCATGACTTTATTGGTTGTGAGCCCTGATTAGAGTCTCTATCACGTGTGCAAAGTTTATGAGGATAGAGATATTGCTGCACAAATGATTTACATTTGCAGATAATTATCTGTGTATATATAGAATATATTGCATATGTATCAGTATATTTCAGAACTGATATGAGAACTCCATGACATCACCCGCACCATCATTACTCAACATTACAAATATCTGTGAGTTAAAAGCCATCAAGGTTTAGAATAAATGAGGTTTTAACTTCTATTTGAAATCACTTTAAATGCCGCTTTCCATTGTGATGAGTACAAAAAAGCTTTTGCTTTATTGCTGTTTTTACTGATCTTTAGCCTATCCTATCTTTTACAGAGTGCTTAATATTGTGGCAGAGTGTGGGGCATTTCCCTGGAGCGGCATCATTGCTGCACAGTGCACAATTCGAGAAAAGTAACTATTTTTATTCTAATTTTCAAAAAAATGACTTTTTTAAGCATTGGAAATCATTGAAAAGTTGGGATCTATCCTGTTATGTTGTCAGGACAGGTCCGCTGCGGCAGTGCGGCCTCCAACCGCTAGATGGCGCTGCCGATATTTTGTGGCGCTGATCATATGTGAGAGAAGTTCTAAGCTTATAATGTTAGCCTAACCCTTGAACTAAACCTCACCATAACCCTAACAGTTTACCTAAGCCTTGACTCTATGTTATGGCACTGGAATATCGGCAGAGCCATTTAGAGGATGCTCACCCCCACTGCTGCTGCCTTGTGCCAGAATAACAGGATAGGACCAAACGTTGTTTATACTGATATTTACTGATTAAAAATCATTTTTACATTAAGACACCATGTTTCCCCAACCAGATGGAGCGATTAGCTTGATGCATATGCAAAGGCTTAATAAAAAAGCAACTCCCCATAGCTGCCATGTTTAAAAAGCAAGAGGGATTCTCCAAGGCATGTACAATTTTGGCAGCGCCATGTAGCAGCTCCATGTTGCAACTTCCGGTGTTCTCAAACAAGAAAAGATTATATATATATATATTTTTTTTATTTTTATTTATTTTTTTACTGTCAGTATCTTGCACCCTCTAAAAAGTGTAAAACATGCTTTTTTGGGGGGGATATTTCCTGTTATAGTTACGGCACAGGTCCGCCGCTGCAGTGGCGACCAACTTCTAGATGGCGCTGCCAATATATTGCAGCGCTGACGATATGTTAGAGACTAAGCTTAGAATGTTAGCCTAACCCTTAAACTAACCCTAATAGTTTACCTAAGCCATGACTCTATGATATGGCACTGCAATATTGGCAGTGCTACCTGGCTGTTGGTCACCGAACTGAAGCGGCGGACTGGTGCCGTAACCATAACAGGAAAGGACCTTTTTTTTTAAATGCATGGCAGAAAATATGCACTGTAAGTTCTTGTTAAGTCAGTGGTGGTCAACTCACACCTATGATAGCCAGCAACAGTCCAGGATTTATATATCTATTTCTATTCTGTGTCTCTCTGCTTCAGCACACCTCAGACTAGGACCAAACTGAGTTACTATTTGGACGCTGCATCCCGTCAGAACACAAATAGTTCACAACGGGTTTCTCTCCTCTGCAGCGCATGAAGACAGTGTACTTTTAAGTACAGAGTGTGCAGTGTCTCATAGTAACCAATCATTGGCAACATGCTGTAACATGCTGCTTGAGAGGCGTCACTGACAGTCTAATTTGAAACAATGCACTTCACAGTATGTGTATTAATGAGCTATGGAGGGCAGACCTAAATAGGTACATATTATATGATTTTAGACAGAATAAAACAGAGCTGCCCTTTTTTTCACAAAATAAGGTACATAAAAGGAAATATATACATATGCATATTATATTCCTACTTAAATCAAGAAACTTTCCTTCTCCATTTAATTAAACCGTGTTTAAACATAATTGAAACTAATAGGCAGTGCTGATAGCACGAATTAGTCTGTAAATCTCATTGGCTAGCAGAGGGCAATTAAACATCTGAATATGTTTTTGTGTTCCGAGGCCTTTAATTAAACATGAAAAACACACTATGATACATTTCAAATACCTTCTTTCCATGTGCCTTTAAGGGCCCCACAAATCATTCTACTTTGGTAACTCTGCGCATTGACCACAAGGACATTCAACCCTGTGTATATTAGAGTGGCCTTGTGGACACCAAACTGGTCAGTATCTTCCAATGGTGAAATATAACGCAGGTCCTGTAAATTACTATCATATGTAACTGTGGTGGTGTTATTTCAAACCAGTGTCTCATATGCAAACTAGAGAAAAATAACATACAAAAACATATATTTACAACACACAATATAGTGAAGAAAAGTCCAAAAAATAAAACCCCTTGTTGGGCCTTAATCAGGAGTCAGTGCCGGAGCGATGAGCAGTTTTGTTCACGGTATATGAATACTTCCTTGGTGGAGATAAACTGGTGGAGCAATTGTTCTAGCAGCCTGTAGGAAGCTACAAAGTTGTCTGTTTCTGGCGAAATATGTGGTATTTGCAGAAATTAAAAAAAAAAGTACATTTTAACAGCTCTCAGATAATAAAGAAAATCTAAGGAGATTATTGCATTAATGTTGAGGTTATATGGTGCTGCCCGTAGGGCTGTCACAGTTGTATGTGACCCAATCCACAATCAGATGCAAGTGGGGAAAATGTCAGAACATGAAGTGGTGATTCTGCCGTCAGTCGCAAATATTTTAGCATTGGTTTGATTGCACACAATATTCACATGAATAGTCCCTGTTTGGATACTGACGTTGGTGGCAAAGTATGCAGAATAATTCTGCAAACTCCTTAAACTTCCTAAAATACTGTTTAAAAAATATATTTGAGGGGACATACTAAAGTAGCATAGTGCAAAGTGGCTGTGGAAATGTCTGCGTCTTACTTCTTAACTGCATTTTACATAAATGTGTTGCTTACTACTGATGGAAATTATGCCTAAATGCACTATAAGGCTGTGCCAAAATGGAAATATTCTCCATGCTGTTTCTTATCAGACAACATACTTTAGAGTATGCTCATTTTTTAGAACTAAGCTAAATAATAAGATATGTTTTTAGA
Organism: Discoglossus pictus; assembly: GCA_027410445.1. Taxonomy (NCBI): domain Eukaryota; kingdom Metazoa; phylum Chordata; class Amphibia; order Anura; family Alytidae; genus Discoglossus; species Discoglossus pictus. Next base: position 397,819,364 of record CM050163.1, on the reverse strand, counting down.
CCTTTTCTGACCTTTCCTGTTATCAGCCCCCTTTGTTGACTTAGCTGTTGAATTTGTTCTTAAGGTTAGGTTAACCCAAACAGTACAGAGGTGTGCAGCAGCAGGTGGTGCTCTGGTGGCAGGTAGATAACAGAAAAGATCCAAAACAACTGTCTCAACCTTTCATTTATTGCTTACTATTTGCAATTATGTCGCAGTGGGAGCCACCATTTTGTTTCTCCCTATCTACTTCCCTAGATAAGGGAGATTTTGAATGCAGAGAAGGCTTGCATCTGCAACAATAGAAATATTGCAATCCAAGTTGCTAGGGCTTTTAACAGGATTAAAGGAAATGCACCTAGATTACAAGAAAACACCCTGCTGTGAAAGCAGTTCAAAATAATGTGTAAAATATGAAGTGGTAGCACACATATAAATATTAATACATTAGAGAATGCTTTTATTTTGTAAAACATTTTGCCTATTATCAAGTTGAGTTTTTAAAAGGATATATTTAATGTGTGACTTTAGTGATAAAGTGGCATCCCAGGTGTACTTGTGCATTGATTTACTATAGTATATCCCCTTTAATTAATATCTATTTATCTGACAGTAACTGATCTGCTGGCTGTCCCTCATATCCTCTGTAACGCTCTCCTCGGCTCTCCTTCTCTGTTGAGCAGCCTTCCTGCCTCTGAATCACCATTTTAGCAGTGACCTGATGTTAGCCCACAGTTGGGTGAGCCATAGATCAGCTCCCAGCTTACTCATGTACTGTATCTCAGGAGTCAACATGTTCCTGCACAGCTGTCTGTGCTGTGGTGAGATGTCCTTCTTCAGGTTATACCCCTGGATAGATATCTTGCCTAGTGGTTGCCATGGCTGCAGCCCTGACTCTTGGATCTTGCTGGCATCTACAGGGCCTCCTCCTGCAATACATTCCTGTTTCAGCTCATCATTCCTCCTCCTCAGCTTGGCTACATCTTGCCTCATCCTCTCCACCCCGTACTCTTCCACCTTCCTCCAGAAGGAGGCATTGAAATGTCGGTAGATGAGTGTGTCCAGCGCATTCCACTCCTGTGCACGCTGATACATCTCAGGACTCAGACGGGAGGCCTCAGAGTCTCTACGGGCATTGAGTTTGAAGTAGAGAATATCATCCATCTCCCAACACATCAGGTCATGCAAGAGCAGCAAAGACTCATCAAAATACTCCAGCAACATGACCAAGCGGAACTGCTTGTCCAGCGCCTCCAACATCTTCTGCACTCTAGGATCCTCAGCACCCATATTATTATCATAACCCAGGTCAAAGGTCAGCAGATTGTGCAGATAATGGGCATTATAACCACTCGAGTCATAATAACTAAGTGGGCTGTTTAGGAAGGTATCCATTTTTTCCTCACCCCCAGATCCTGGCATTGTCCAGGTTAGAGGCACCACCCGGGCAAAGTATTCAAATGAAGATTCAAAAAGGAGAGAGGGATCACGAAGCACTGTTACAAAGATGGAGTCTGGGGGCAATAAGGGGTTTACCTCAGAATGCTGATAACGCATGTGGTTGCAGATGATATTAAAACAGGCACCAGAACGGTACCCCTCAACCTGATAACGGTGGAAATAGCCTGGGTAGTCAAAGTCATTGCGCCCTCGGGGGAAGGCAAATCGAAGATGGTGCTTCTGTCCATAGCGGAACAGGATATTAAGGATGGTACTGCTGCCCGTCTTGTGTGTCTTCATGAACATGAGGTTGTGTCTAGGGACACAGCTGGCATTGGCAGGTGGTTGTGGTGGGTGAGGGAGCGATGAAGAAATGCAAGGTAAGTTTACCGGGCTCCTGCGGAAAAAAAGAGAGCGGAAAGTGTGAGGATCTGGTCATTTAAAGGCCAGCTTTCTTTACACTTATGTAGTAGAGATCAATATAAATAACTTAATCTACTTTGATTAAAAACAGTTGATCTTTTTTTTCGAAAATCTACACATACAATAGAGCTGTGCAGTAAATAGCCAGCTGCACGTAAGTCAGAAAGGGACGGGAGAAGCTCCAACTCAAAAATGGGGGTGGAAACATAGTTAGTTTCATAGTCAGTGTTCTTAGAAAAGAATATGATAGTAGACAAGAATTGATTAGACTAGTGGTTCTCAAGACTTATACCTTATCTACCGGTGCTCCGGAACAAAGAGGGGCGAGGAGAGCCTGACATTTTACACATACATCTACCATTAGTCATAGACAGATTATCGATTAACTAATATGCACTAAAAATGTACTCCACTGAAAATCAGTACAAACCTACATGAGCATTACATCTCCACATGTATCACCCTGTTAAAGATGTTCTGGATCTCAAAGCCAGTTCCCATTGACACTGGACGGTACCAGCCGGTCCCCATAAGCATTGGATGGCTTAGACTATACAATTTGCCAGTTTCTTACAGATATGTGCACGTATTTAACCCTTTTGTTGCTGAACATTTTTTCCACACTGGTTCTGAGAGGTTTGTGCTTTGGAATGTAAACCAAAATACAGCCTCTAGTTTATTACATTTACCGTATATACTTGAGTATAAGCCAACCTGTGTATAAGCCGAGGCACCTATTTTACCACAAAATACTGGGTAAAATGAGTGACACGAGTATAAGCCGAGGGTGGGAAATGTGCTGCCCCCTGTGTCCCTCTTGTGCCCTCTGTGTCCCCCCCCTCTCTCTCAGTGTCTCTTCTCCCCTCTTCCTTCCCTCTGTCTCTTCCCCCCTCTCACTTCCCTGTGTCTCCTCCCCCCTCTCCCTTCCCTGTGTCTCTCCTTCCCCCCTCCCTTATCACCCTCCTGTGTCGGCAACCGGTATATGCTAATGACGTGACGTCACATGCGCGCTACGTCATTAGCATTGGCCGGGTCAAGACGCCGGAGGGAGCGGAGGCCGGAGCAGAAGCTGCACATAGAGGTAAGTGGGTAAGTGACGGGAAAAGGAAGAAGGGGTGGTATTTGGAGGGGGGGGGTTAGAATGAGGATTGGTGGTTTAGAATGAGGAGGGGGGGTTGAGGATGAGGAGGGGGGAGGGAAAGAGACACGGGGGGTTAGAGAGACACTGGGAGTGGGTGATTAGAGAGACACGGGGGGGGGGGGGGGGTTAGAGAGACACAGGGGGTTAGAGAGACACAGGGAGAGAGTGACTCGAGTATAAGCCGAGGGGGCCCTTTTTAGCCTTAAAAAAAGGGCTGAAAAACTAGGCTTATACTCGAGTATATACAATTATGCTGCTGTGGAATTTACCATTTTAGTTTCCAATGATCTTCTTTCTGAGGTGGGGAGAAATGTTGAATACAGAAAAGAATTTTCTATCTGCACAATCAAAATCTGGCAGCTACAACTGCCAGTGATTTCATTAGGATTAAAATTCAGCTCATTAATTTACAAAGGTAACAACTTTTGGGACAGAAGTTGCCAAAACCAGACCGAATAAAGAAAATGGAAGTTTGTAGTAAAAATTATTCCATACAAAACTGAAAAATTTAAATCCTAATTATTTTGTCATACTTTCTTAAAACATTTTGCACACTATCAACAGAAAAAATCTGACAGCAGCGATCCTTTAAATGGAAGTGCTAATTATATTACTGTAAGGTAGCCGCACAAGTCATATACCGTGTTATTGAGCGGACCACCAATATATATTTATTAGCTTGTGCAAATATAAGTTACTGCACAAATACAAAAAAAGTAGATTTGCTATAATTTTAATAAAAACCACAAGGCAACTCACAGTGTGCAAACAAATCTTAGGTTTTCCATTGCAAATCAACATGTGATTTTTTTCTGCTTGCTACCCACATACATCATACGTTTTCTTTTTTCCCTGGAAACCTCACAGTTTTAGAAATTACACTATATTTGTGAATTCCTCCAAACATGTAAAAAAACAAAACTACTTAGGAAATATACTAGCTACATACAAATAACATATAACTAAGTATAACCTTCTTGTATTGTGAAAAAGAAGTTTCATTTCAAGACAAAGCAGTTTATAACTCAAAGAATAAGAAGGTTTGTATCAGATTGTGATTGTGAAAAGACTACTAAATGAACTAATGCATGGTAATGGCTAAGTAGCTATATATGGATAACATGGGGCTGAGTTTCCCCTTCTTATGCTTTAAAAAAAAGACATGGGGCCACATTCAATTGGCTGAATTTGAGATCCGGGAGCCCATAAGTGAAGTTGCAAGCAATTTTGCTATTAAATTGGCGTCTTTTTGCACGCTCCGATTGGGTTACGAGCTACAGGCTTGAAAAACTTGTGTCCGTTTTACTCAGAACTTACAGCCTTCACTTTAGAATGGCTAGAATGGCAAACCGCTATATAATTGCTCAATTTCCCCAAGCTCGCAAACGTATCCACACTCGTAAACCGCAAATGGAGGAGGAAATCCTACATGTACTAGAGAGGACCCGCAAGGGGGTTAAACACATATTCGTAGCACTGTAAATGCTTATAAAGAAACAATATTGCACTGTAAATAACAGGGAAAGGGTTGATAGAAATTAATTAATTAATTAGAATTAATTGCCAAACAGTCTCAAGCCCGCAAATCGTCAGGAAATAAATTTACATTTTACGTGTCAGATCGGGGTTAAAACGATCTTGAGTTAACACATATCAGGCAATCCATATGGACTAGAACAGTATTGGCATTCATTTTCATAATTCTGTATTTTCTATGTCTTGCGAGTCTGATAACATATGGTACCCCCAAATCTAATTAAATGACAGGTAACCTCCATGTTTTACTGCCGTAATATGGACAGTCTCATTTCCTATTTGCTCATTTCAAATTGAAGTTACGGGCTTAATTGATCATGTTCCCGCCCTCAACTGCTCCGAACCAGGGCATGGTTTACGGTTTTCGCTTCAAGCACGCAAATTGCGAGCCTGAGCTATTGAATAGCCTTGCAAATGGAGGGGATCTGGAGGCCGCAACTCACTCGCAGACAATCGGCTGTCTGCGATCGAGTTACGGGCCTGGAATTGAATGTGGCCCAGGGTCTGTGATTAAAAGATAAATCAATAGTCACTGTTTAAGATAACATATATGCTAAATTCCCATTCCCTAAGGAATAATAATTCCTTGTGTTACTAAATACAGGTTATATGTTTGCAACAATAAGGGTAAGACCATCTGTCTCTGGTGCAAATAAGGAATGTTATTACCAGGAGGGACTAGCAAGATTTGAGGTGTCACCTTCCAGTACAGGAGGAACCCCTGGGGGTCACAGGACACTGGTAATTACCCAGCTGAGCTTTGAAATAATTAAGGGTGAATGTTTTTAATCATCATTAAATCGTTGTCCAATAAGATAAATAAAACTTTATTATCCCCCCCCCCAATTACTGTTATGCATTTGTGTAAAATAACTTATACATTTTGAAAACATCTCTAATACCAATATACTGCACTCTGCCTGTGGGCACCTCTCTAATACCAATATACTGCACTCTGCCTGTGGGCACCTCTCTAATACCAATATACAGCACTCTGTCTGTGGGCACCTCTCTAATACCAATATACTGCACTCTGCCTGTGGGCACCTCTCTAATACCAATATACTGCACTCTGCCTGTGGGCACCTCTCTAATACCAATATACTGCACTCTGCCTGTGGGCACCTCTCTAATACCAATATACAGCACTCTACCTGTGGGCACCTCTCTAATACCAATGTACAGGGCTCTGCCTGTGGGCACCTCTCTAATACCAATATACAGCGCTCTGCCTGTGGGCACCTCTCTAATACCAATATACTGCACTCTGCCTGTGGGCACCTCTCTAATACCAATGTACAGGGCTCTGCCTGTGGGCACCTCTCTAATACCAATATACTGCACTCTGCCTGTGGGCACCTCTCTAATACCAATGTACAGGGCTCTGTCTGTGGGCACCCCTCTAATACCAATGTACAGGGCTCTGCCTGTGGGCACCTCTCTAATACCAATATACTGCACTCTGCCTGTGGGCACCTCTCTAATACCAATATACTGCACTCTGCCTGTGGGCACCTCTCTAATACCAATATACTGCACTCTGCCTGTGGGCACCTCTCTAATACCAATATACAGGGCTCTGCCTGTGGGCACCTCTCTAATACCAATATACTGCACTCTGCCTGTGGGCACCTCTCTAATACCAATATACTGCACTCTGCCTGTGGGCACCTCTCTAATACCAATATACTGCACTCTGCCTGTGGGCACCTCTCTAATACCAATATACAGCACTCTACCTGTGGGCAACTCTCTAATACCAATGTACAGGGCTCTGTCTGTGGGCACCCCTCTAATACCAATGTACATGGCTCTGCCTGTGGGCACCTCTCTAATACCAATATACTGCACTCTGCCTGTGGGCACCTCTCTCATACCAATATACAGCACTCTACCTGTGGGCACCTCTCTAATACCAATGTACAGGGCTCTGCCTGTGGGCACCTCTCTAATACCAATGTACAGGGCTCTGCCTGTGGGCACCTCTCTAATACCAATATACAGCGCTCTGCCTGTGGGCACCTCTCTAATACCAATATACAGCGCTCTGTCTGTGGGCACCTCTCTAATACCAATATACAGCTCTCTGTCTGTGGGCACCTCTCTAATACCAATATACAGCACTCTGCCTGTGGGCACCTCTCTAATACCAATATACAGCGCTCTGCCCGTGGGCACCTCTCTAATACCAATATACAGCACTCTGCCTGTGGGCACCTCTCTAATACCAATATACAGCACTCTACCTGTGGGCACCTCTCTAATACCAATGTACAGGGCTCTGCCTGTGGGCACCTCTCTAATACCAATATACTGCACTCTGCCTGTGGGCACCTCTCTAATACCAATATACAGCGCTCTGCCTGTGGGCACCTCTCTAATACCAATATACAGCACTCTGCCTGTCGGCACCTCTCTAATACCAATATACTGCACTCTGCCTGTGGGCACCTCTCTAATACTAATATACAGCGCTCTGCCTGTGGGCACCTCTCTAATACCAATATACTGCACTCTGCCTGTGGGCACCTCTCTAATACCAATATACAGCGCTCTGTCTGTGCGCACCTCTCTAATACTAATATACTGCACTCTGCCTGTGGGCACCTCTCTCATACCAATATACAGCGCTCTGCCTGTGGGCACCTCTCTAATACCAATATACAGGGCTCTACCTATGGGCACCTCTCTAATTCCAATGTACAGCACTCTGCCTGTGGGCACCTCTCATACCAATATACAGCGCTCTGCCTGTGGGCACCTCTCTAATACCAATATACAGGGCTCTACCTGTGGGCACCTCTCTAATACCAATATACAGCGCTCTGCCTGTGGGCACCTCTCTAATACCAATATACAGCACTCTGCCTGTGGGCACCTCTCTAATACCAATATACAGCGCTCTGCCTGTGGTCACCTCCCTAATACCAATATACAGAGCTCTGCCTGTGGGCACCTCCCTAATACCAATATACAGCGCTCTGCCTGTGGGCACCTCTCTAATACCAATGTACAGCGCTCTGCCTGTGGGCACCTCTCTAATACCAATATACTGCACTCTGCCTGTGGGCACCTCTCTAATACCAATATATAGCGCTCTACCTGTGGGCACCTCTCTAATACCAATATACAGCGCTCTGTCTGTGGGCACCTCTCTAATACCAATGTACAGCACTCTGCCTGTGGGCACCTCTCTAATACCAATATACTGCACTCTGCCTGTGGGCACCTCTCTAATACCAATATACAGCACTCTGCCTGTGGGCACCTCTCTCATACCAGTATACAGCACTCTGTCTGTGTACAACTCTCTAATACCAATATACAGCGCTCTGTCTGTGGGCACCTCTCTAATACCAATATACAGCGCTCTGTCTGTGGGCACCTCTCTCATACCAGTATACAGCACTCTGTCTGTGTACACCTCTCTAATACCAATATACAGCGCTCTGTCTGTGGGCACCTCTCTAATAACAATATACAGCGCTCTGCCTGTGGGCACCTCTCATACCAACATACAGCGCTCTGCCTGACTGCACCTCTCTAATACCAATATACAGTGCTCTGTCTGTGGGCACCTCTCTAATACCAATATACAGCACTCTACCTGTGGGCACCTCTCTAATACCAATATACAGCACTCTGCCTGTGGGCACCTCTCTAATACCAATATACAGCGCTCTGCCTGTGGGCACCTCTCATACCAATATACAGCGCTCTACCTGTGGGCACCTCTCTAATACCAATATACAGCGCTCTACCTGTGGGTACCTCTCTAATACCAATGTACAGCGCTCTGCCTGTGGGCACCTCTCTAATACCAATATACAGCGCTCTACCTGTGGGCACCTCTCTAATACCAATATACAGCGCTCTGTCTGTGGGCACCTCTCATACCAATATACAGCGCTCTGCCTGACTGCACCTCTCTAATACCAATATACAGCGTTCTGTCTGACTGCACCTCTCTAATACCAATATACTGCACTCTGCCTGTGGGCACCTCTCATACCAATATACAGCACTCTGCCTGTGGGCACCTCTCATACCAATATACAGCGCTCTGCCTGACTGCACCTCTCTAATACCAATATACAGCGGTCTGTCTGTGGGCACCTCTCTAATACCAATATACAGGGCTCTCTGCATGTGGGCACCTCTCTAATACCAATATACAGGGCTCTCTGCCTGTGGGCACCTCTCTAATACCAATATACAGCACTCTGCCTGTGGGCACCTCTCTAATACCAATATACAGGGCTCTCTGCATGTGGGCACCTCTCTAATACCAATATACAGGGCTCTCTGCCTGTGGGCACCTCTCTAATACCAATATACTGCACTCTGCCTGTGGGCACCTCTCTAATACCAATATACAGGGCTCTCTGCCTGTGGGCACCTCCCTAATACCAATATACAGGGCTCTCTGCCTGTGGGAACCTCTCTAATACCAATATACAGGGCTCTCTGCCTGTGGGCACCTCTCTAATACCAATATACAGGGATCTCTGTCTGTGTACACCTCTCTAATACCAATATACAGCACTCTGCCTGTGGGCACCTCTCTAATACCAAGATACTGCGCTCTGCCTGTGGGCACCTCCCTAATACCAATATACAGGGCTCTCTGCCTGTGGGCACCTCTCTAATACCAATATACAGGGATCTCTGTCTGTGGGCACCTCTCTAATACCAATATACAGGGATCTCTGTCTGTGTACACCTCCCTAATACCAATATACAGGCTCTCTGCCTGTGGGCACCTCCCTTATACCAATATACAGGCTCTCTGCCTGTGGGCACCTCTCTAATACCAAGATACAGCGCTCTGCCTGTGGGCACCTCCCTAATACCAATATACAGGGCTCTCTGCCTGTGGGCACCTCTCTAATACCAATTGTAATGGATCTACTGGCACCCCGACCGGGTACCTCCGTTGATGGATGCGTCCTAGCTTGCGTCGAGGCCTACAAGCACTGCACCGGACACCAAAACCACCACAGACTCCAAGGATAGTACGACAGGAACAAGCGTTCAGTAGTTACAGCTCAAGGGAGTATGCAAAAGCATAGCAATCCCCAGTATGATATAGCGATCCCTTCAATAACGAGACAAGGCTACGTTTTGAAGGGTCAAGTAGAACTATATTTTAATGACAGGGAATCTCCTTTTATGCAATGGTGCCCAATGAAGGGCTACACCCACATAATTATCACAACAGCCAATTATCTACATGGTTCAACCCCCACGTCTCCTCCCCTCAGATAACAGGTAACACAATTAAAACAGACACAATTTTAACCACATTCTGGATGTACCCCAAATACAGGGGGTACACCTTTAAGTCCCGCACCATTCAATATCTCTCACCCAGGGGAACAACATATACAAAAATGGCATGAATCAGACCAGGGGTTCAAAAGTTAGTAAAAGTATGTTTTTACACATAACACACAGACATTGCACATATCCCCCATACAATACACATATAGGACAATAGGTGAGTCACACCTCCCTGGCAACTTGGATACAATCAGACATTAATTAGATCATTCTTCTTTGTTCTTATCAGAGAATGAAAACACTTTGGAAAATGCAAGGATCCTTTACAAGTTTCTTATCTCTTGAATCTCTGTAACAGGATTATCTATTAGCCTAGGTCTGCAAAAGTCTGGCTAATATTCTGCAGAGCATAAACCAGCATACATATACTAGGATCATATTTTAACCATAATAATCATAAAACAGGGTAAAACAGTGATGGGTTCTGCTACACCAATATACAGGGATCTCTGTCTGTGGGCACCTCTCTAATACCAATATACAGGGATCTCTGTCTGTGTACACCTCCCTAATACCAATATACAGGCTCTCTGCCTGTGGGCACCTCCCTAATACCAATATACAGGGCTCTCTGCCTGTGGGCACCTCTCTAATACCAATATACAGGGCTCTCTGCCTGTGGGCACCTCTCTAATACCAATATACAGGGATCTCTGTCTGTGGGCACCTCTCTAATACCAATATACAGGGATCTCTGTCTGTGGGCACCTCTCTAATACCAATATACAGCGCTCTGTCTGTGTACACCTCTCTAATACCAATATACAGCACTCTGCCTGTGGGCACCTCTCTAATACCAATATACTGCACTCTGCCTGTGGGCACCTCTCTAATACCAATATACAGCGCTCTGTCTGTGGGCACCTCTCTAATACCAATGTACAGCACTCTGCCTGTGGGCACCTCTCTAATACCAATGTACAGCACTCTGCCTGTGGGCACCTCTCTAATACCAATGTACAGCACTCTGCCTGTGGGCACCTCTCTAATACCAATATACAGCGCTCTGCCTGTGGGCACCACTCTCATACCAATGTACAGCACTCTGCCTGTGGGCACCTCTCTAATACCAATGTACAGCACTCTGCCTGTGGGCACCTCTCTAATACCAATATACAGCGCTCTGCCTGTGGGCACCTCTCTAATACCAATATACAGCACTCTGCCTGTCGGCACCTCTCTAATACCAATATACAGCGCTCTGTCTGTGGGCACCTCTCTAATACCAATATACAGCTCTCTGTCTGTGGGCACCTCTCTAATACTAATATACAGCTCTCTGTCTGTGGGCACCTCTCTAATACCAATATACAGCTCTCTGTCTGTGGGCACCTCTCTAATACCAATATACAGCACTCTGCCTATGGGCACCTCTCTATCATGAAAATACAGGGCTCTGTCTGTGGGCACCTCTCTAATACCAATATACGGTGCTCTGTCTGTGGGCACCTCTCTAATACCAATATACAGGGCTCTGTCTGTGGGCACCTCTCTAATACCAATATACAGGGCACTCTGCCTGTGGGCACCTCTCTAATACCAAAATACAGGGCTCTGTCTGTGGGCACCTCTCTAATACCAATATACAGGGATCTCTGTCTGTGGGCACCTCTCTAATACCAATATACAGGGCTCTGTCTGTGGGCACCTCTCTAATACCAATATACAGGGCTCTCTGCCTGTGGGCACCTCTCTAATACCAATATACAGCGCTCTGTCTGTGGGCACCTCTCTAATACCAATATACTGCACTCTGCCTGTGGGCACCTCTCTAATACCAATATACTGCACTCTGCCTGTGGGCACCTCTCTAATACCAATATACTGCACTCTGCCTGTGGGCACCTCTCTAATACCAATATACAGGGCTCTGTCTGTGGGCACCTCTCTAATAGCAATATACAGGGCTCTCTGCCTGTGGGCACCTCTCTAATACCAATATACTGCACTCTGCCTGTGTACACCTCTCTAATACCAAAATACAGGGCTCTGTCTGTGGGCAACTCCCTAATACAGTGATTTATGTGCAATATATTTTGGTGTGTTCATACCTCTCCCATCTATACACACCTGTATATTATCTGACACGGCTATAATGACAGAAGGAAGAACACACAACACATATGTGCAAGACTCACTCTGTGCTGCTGAGGCTCAGGGGTGGCACAGCATAGGAATACAGCAGGATTAAGAAACTGGTGAGAAGAGTTCCCAGGACCAAACCTTTCCATACGGAGCGGCACAGCTTCCCCTGGGGCTGTAGGCACATCATCTGAAAAATAGAAATGTAGGCATGATCTCTAATGCCAACATACACAACCGCCATTGTAAGGGTATACACCAATGTATGATACACCCATAATGTGCAATGTAGAAGCACATACCTCCTGCTATGTAGAGTACACACTACTTGCAATAAATGACTGACATGTAATCTACATATAAATATGCTTATGCTGATTTACATATGTGGCAGCCCTAGGCACAAACTCCTTAGCTCTCTGTGTATATATATTTATATATGTGTGTTACTGTGAAAGACCGAAATTGGAGAATGTCGACACACACCGAATACGTTGGTGAAAGATGGAATATTTCATTTCATTCTTGTACATTCGGACCCTCACCGGTGTATGTCGACAATCACAGATATGCTCTGCTGGAAGTCCAAAAGAGAGGAGCCGACAAAGAGGAGTCTGGCTCTCTCCCGCCAAATCCTTTGTTCTGCTGAGAGAGCAACGTAATTTATACTAAATGGATACTGCAGTAAATCGTGATACTTTTCTTGAAAAGTTAAATGCATTAATTGTGGGTAAACAAGCAGACAATTGTTCTTATTTTTCTGAAGAAAAGTACTCTAAAATACTTTCTGAAGTGGTTTCTGCTAAAACTAAGTGCAACACACCAAGCGGGGGGCAAGGCTATACACGCTGTCATTGCAAAAGGAAATGCAGTTGTAAAAGCAAGGGACTCTTGTGCAATTCAAAGTGCCGTATAATAGTTTCAGTTGTTGCAATAAATAAGATTTGATTCACACATAAATCTCCGACATGTTCAACATTCACCATTAGTGCACGGTGAATGTCGACATTTACCAGTGTAAGTCAGAAAAAAGGGAATTTAACAAATATTTCGGACATACACCAAGCGGCTACGTGAATGTCGACATTCTCCAATTTCGGACTTTCACAGTAACACATATATATATATATATATATATATATATATATATATATATATATATATATATATATATATATATATATATATATAGCAGATCACAGTCCTGCTCTAATACTTAAAGGTATATCTAAGTTTCCCTGTTCCTTCTGCAGAGGACTACACATCCCATGATTCTTTGCTGCACAAACTGCCATCACTTATTGTTACATTGTATTAAAATATATTAGCTGCCTGTGATTGGCTAAAACAAATTATGAATTTTATGCTAATTTTAGCAGCAATTTTCAGGGGGTTCAACTCACAAAAACTGCTCAAGAGAGTAAGCAGACATCAGGGTGAGTTTGTTAATGTTTATTTTGGTATTTTTCCATGCACTGCTGTTTCAGATGCATTTAGATATGACTTTCAGGTTCTCTAAAAACGTTCCACTAAAAACTAATTTTTCACAAGCTTAAAACTTTGCATTGGTTTGATGTATATGTTTGAAATTTTGTATTTTAGGGATTGAGGAGAATATTGAAATTCTACCGAGCCCAAAAAATGATCTAAAAAGTGTGACCTTTTTGGGGATTTTTTAGATCACTTAGACTGTTTTTGACATATAATAGTTAGAAAAAATAACGTAATCAGCATGCTCAGTAGAGACTTGTGCACATGAGCGACTGTCAGATTCATTTTGTTTGGTCAGTTATGGTCAGGTGAATTTTTAATGGTTTATTGGTAAAGGGAATGTGTACTCCGTGCAGCAAGGAGGAGAAGAAAAAGACCAATATACTATAACCACAGCATTCATGGTCAACCACATGCAATCACACAGAAAGGGAGGTGAGAGCATCCATACAGAGAGAAGTGTAACTACATAGGTGTAGCCTCCACTAGCCCCATATCCCTCTTTATATTTTTTTCACTTCTTTATGAATATACTATTTTAAATAATGATAATGTTTTTATACACCAAACAATTGTTACTGTATATTATTATTATCATGTTCCGCTGTAAGTTTCATTTTGTTTTGCTTTGTTTGTGTTGTGAAAAATACAAATATTCATAAATATTTTATGTATATATATATATATATATATATATATATATATATATATATATAGAGAGAGAGAGAGAGAGAGAGAGAGAGAGAGAGAGAGAGAGAGAGAGAGAGAGAGAGAGAGAGAGAGAGAGAGAGAGAGAGAGAGAGAGAGAGAGAGAGAGAGAGAGAGAGAGAGAGAGAGAGAGAGAGAGAGAGAGAGAGAGAGAGAGAGAGAGAGAGAGAGAGAGAGAGTTGGCCAATTGAATAGGGCTCTATATAAGCACATAACATATTTTTATACAGAACTTTTTAGTTACTGAACTTCTATCTAAAATCAAGGTCTTCACTAAGTAAAAACTTCGGTCAAAAAATTTGTTGTTATGTGCTTATATAGAGCCCTCTTCAATTGGCAAAATTTCAATTGAATGAGGACCATAGCATTTATCACTTTTGCAGCAAGTGTGATATTTGGCTAAGATGTAAGCTGTGAACCAGTAATTTTCCATAGCAGGCCGTGAGGTATGAAACAGTTAATTCTGCTTGTGCTTAAAATCATTGTTTTTTTCTTCTATAAGTATAAACAAGTCCTTCTTCCCATAATAAAAATTTGTTCTGAAGACAGTCAAAATGTTTTTAACCTAAACAAATATGTATTTCAGTAAGCCTACAAGGCCAACACTTAACCTATGTGTATAGAGATAACCAGTAATAGTTTTTGTGCACATATAGTGACGTGCCAGTAATGATTAAGGGCCTCATTCTATTAGCGGCCGCAGCCGTTGCGGGGCCGCAAGGACCGGCCGCAAGCTATTCTGCCATTCTATTCCCTTACGGCCGGGGATTCCGGCAGGCTTGCGGCCGGTGCCTTGCTATCTCTTGCGGCCGCTCGCGCCGGAGGAAAGCCTTTGATCTAAAACGGCCGCAAGAGATTTGCAATTCAATTGCTCCGGGAAACCTCTCTGCAAGGCTAAAAACGAGCCGCAGCTTACTTGCAGGAAAGAGGTCTCGCTAGCACCAATTAAGCACATAAAATAGCTCAAATAAAGCCATCCTGCACTTTGAGAAGACTATAAAGGGATTTTAGGTGTTAGAAAAAATAGCACATAATTATCCTGAACTCAAATCCGTAAAATATTTTATTTTTAATATCCGTAAAATATCCATGTAAAAAGTCCAGAGTGCTTGGAGCACCTCAGACACACCCACGCCGCAGCCGGAAAATAAACAGTTAATTTGAACTTGGGTTTGGGCAGATGTGCAAGCTTGAGAGTGGGTTTCTTTTAATCCTCATGTCCCCCAATATGATCCCTAGCATTTACAGAGCTGTACAGTGCAGGCTTGAATTTATTTTTGAGTTTTTATATTTCTGAGATTACGGCCGGTTCCAAGATATGCGGCCGGCCGTAAAAGGAGATCCTTGCGGGGCCGTATAATAGAATCGCGAGTTAACTGAACTCCCGCAAGGAATCGCAGCCTTACGGACGATTTACGGCCGATAATAGAATGAGGCCCTAAGCATGTGCAAACTGCATGCATCTTATTTTTATAGGATATCATAATATAAATAATATCTTATGGGCTGTTGCTGGGATGTGTAATTTTTCTGAAAGGGGGTAATGGATTATACCATGTTCATTATGTAATTCACTATAAAAGCTATGTTTTGTTTATATTTGTGTCCAGTGGTCCATTGAGCCAGTAGCAGGAGACAATTGTAACTTGTCTTCTGTTGCTAATTCATTTTTTTCCCAAATAAACCAAACAAAATCAGAGGCCTCTGTGTGATGGGTATCATGAATGGGTTTCGGAGTTAAATGTGGTTTGTGGGTATGATTTTTTTCCAAACATTTGACGAGCCCAGCCAGGAGTGCACTAATTGTCCAGTAGATAACAACCCGAGCTACAGGAAGATGCTTGGTGACCATTCATGGCCATAATTAGAGTTTTGCAGAGCCTATTCATGAAATCTGTGTAGGCTTGCTTGTTATGCATACCTTCCATGGAAGCCTGGAAGTTTGTAAAGAGTGGTGGACAAAGTCGCACAAAATTACCTCACCCAGACTGACTTCTACCTGGTATGGCGCCTGGTCACACAGGCAGGCAAAGCAAGGAGTCTTGGGGGCTATTAAGATGTGCCAGCAGCTGGGGAGGGGGTCCTGAGGGGAAGGGAGTTGCTTTGGTAAGCGGTCTTGGAGGTATTAAGAGGGATTAGTAGTCGGTGGAGCCGTTCTTGTGAGGTATTAAGTGAGGACAATGGCTGGGGTGGGGGTCTTGGGAAGAATGGAGCGGCTTTAGGAAGTGGTTTACAGTAGAAAGTGACACTGATTTAGCTGGCCCCTCGGGGTAAAGCTGCCAATACCTTAAGAAGAGGGCTACTGCTCCTTGCCCTCAATATCTCCTTTTCCTCCTCTACTCCTCCAGACAGATCTGTGCAGCCAACTGTACAGGTACATAACCTTACATGCTTCATGATTTTACAGTAGTGTTGAAGTTACCTAGCAAATGGTGTAAGGGCTTTATTTCACTAAGAACCCACCCCAGTCTTTCAAAATCAAGTGCTTGAAAGATTTGTTTTCTAAATGAAAAGGAATTGTCATATTTATAGTGTTTCTTATGAATAATCTGAATGGGCAAAAATCTAAAATACAGCCTATAATAATATTTAGCTGTTGTATTAAATTTTCCTTTAATTATATGTAATCAAATAAGAAAAAAAGCAATTTTTTAAAAGTGTTGATTGCTTTGTCTATAGCGCTCCACAAGTGATATCAAGAGGATGGTGCAATTGAATATATAAAATTGGGTTGTGCAGTGATGGGTATATATAGAGAAGAGCAAAGTGGATAATGATCTGAGGTTATTCAATCGTCACACCAAATAAATCCACTATGCGGGAAAGTGATGGAAATTAAATGAAAATCGTCTCACTTTGGAATGATATAGTTCTCCAAATAGTGTCCTTTCTACTTCCCGGTTGTGTCCAGAATAGTCCCAAGTGCAATTAAAGTGTGTCCTCCAATAAATTCAGTAGCTTGTCCCTCCCACCCCTCTTCTTGTTTTCTACTTTAAATTATAGTAAACCTTTTGCTTGTATTCCAAACAGATGATATACCTAGAGGAACATTGGGAGAAGATAACATATGTACTCAGTTCTATTGTTGTTGTTGTTTAGTCGTTCAGTCGCGTCCGACTCTCCGTGACTCTATGGACCACAGCATGCCAGGTGTGTCTCTCAGTCACTGCCCCTCTGAGATCCATCAAGTTCATGTTCATTGTTTCTATGATTTTATCTATCCATCTCCACCTTTGTCGTCCACTTCTTCTTGAGCCTTAAATCTTTCCTAGCATCAGAGTCTTTTCTAGGGAATCCTGCCGTCTCATGATATGGCCAAAATATTTGAGCTTCAGCCTCATGATCGTACCTTCTAGTGAACAGTTTGTCTTGATTTCCTGAAGTATTGATTTTTTGGATGTTCTTGCAGTCTAAGGGACTCTAAGCTGTCTCTCCAACACCACAATTCAAAGACGTCAATTCTATGGTGCTCAGACTTCTTTATGGTCTAGCTCTCACATGCGTATGTTACTACTGGGAATACCATAGTTCGAACTATGCAGACCTTTGTTGATAGTTTAATATCTTTACTTTTTACCAGCTTGTTCTTGCATGCTATAGCTTTCCTCCCCAGAAGCAAACATATTTTAATTTCATGACTACAGTCACCATCTGCAGAGATCTTGGATCCAAGGAAAATAAAAACTGTCACTGCCTCTACTTCTTCCCCGTCTATTTGTCAGGAAGTAAGATTGCCGTTTGCAATGTCTTTTTTACGTTGAGCAGCAGGCCAACTTTTGCACTCTCTTCTTTTACCCTCATCAATACGTCCTTTAGTTCCGTCTCACCTTCAGCCATCAGAGTAGTATCATTGGCGTATCTGAGGTTGTTGATATTCCTTCCAGCAATATTGATTCCAGCTTTGGATGCATCCAGTCCAGTCTTTCGCATGATGTACTCTGCATATAAGTTTAATAAATAAGGTGACAATATACAACCTTGTCGCACTCCTTTTCCGATCTTTAACCATTCTGTTGTCCCATGTTTGGTTCTGACCGTGGCTTCTTGGTCGACATACAGATTCTTTAGGAGGAGGATGAGATGATCTGGTACTCCCATCTCTTTAAGAACATGCCACATGTTGAGTCTTTGCTCCAACCACGGATGCTGAAGAAGCTGAATTGTCCAGTTCTACGAAGACATTCAACACGTCATAGATAGAACACCAAGAAAAGATGTTACTATCATCATAGGAGATTGGAATGCTAAAGTAGGGAACCAAAAAAAGTAGGGAACCAAAAGACACCTGGAATAACTGGCAAATTTGGCCTTGGAGTACAAAATGAAGCAGGTCAGAGATTAGTAGAATTGTGTCAAGTTAAGTCTCTGGTTGTAGCAAACACCCTCTTCCAACAGCCTCCGAGACGACTCTACACATGGACATCACGAGATGGACAATATAGAAATCAGATTGCCTATATACTTTACAGCCAAAGATGGAGGAGCTCTATACAGTCAGCAAAAACAAGACCTGCAGCGGACTGCGGCTCAGAACATGAGCTTCTTATTGCAAAGTTGAAAATTAAACTGAAGAAAAGAGGGAAAACCTTTACACCAAGTATATATATTCCTTGTGATTATGCAGTGGAAGTAAAGAATAGATTTAAGGGACTGGACATGGAAGATAGAATGCCTGATTAAAGGGCTGCTAATATAAATAATTACTTGTCAATAGGACTTAACTACATGTCCCAGTAGTATAAACCTGCCCTTCAGACTACAGTCAGTATACAGTGGATATAAAAAGTCTACACACCCCTGTTAAAATGTCAGGTTTCTGTGCTGTAAAAAAATGAGACAAAGATAAATCATTTCAGAACTTTTTCCACCTTTAATGTGACCTATAAACTGTACAACTCAATTGAAAAACAAACTGAAATCTTTTAGGTGGAGGGAAGAAAAAATATAAAAATAAAATAATATGGTTGCATAAGTATGCACAACCTTAAACTAATACTTTGTTGAAGCACCTTTTGATTTTATTACAGCACTCAGTCTTTTTGGGTATGAGTCTAACAGCATGGCACATTTTGACTTGGCAAGATTTGCCCACTCTTTGCAAAAACACTCCAAATTTGTCAGATTGCGAGGGCATCTCCTGTGCCCAGCCCTCTTCAGATCACCCCACAGATTTTCAATCGGATTCAGGTCTGGGCTCTGGCTGGGCCATTCCAAAACTTTAATCTTCTTCTGGTGAAGCCATTCCTTTGTTGATTTGGATGTATGCTTTGGGTCATTGTCATGCTGAAAGATGAAGTTCCTCTTCGTGTTCAGCTTTCTAGCAGAAGCCTGAAGGTTTTGTGCCAATTTTGACTGGTATTTGGAACTGTTCATAATTCCCTCTATCTTAACTAAATCCCCAGTTCCAGCTGAAGGAAAACAGCCCCAAAGCATGATGCTACCACCACCATGCTTCACTGTGGGTATGGTGTCCTGTTGGTGATGTGCAGTGTTGTTTTTGAGCCAAACATATCTTTTGGAATTATGGCCAAAAAGTTCAACCTTGGTTTCATCAGACCATAACACCTTTTCCCACATGCTTTTGGGAGACTTCAGATGTGTTTTTGCAAAATGTAGCCTGGCTTGGATGTTTTTCTTCGTAAGAAAATGCTTTCATCTTGCCACTCTACCCCATAGCCCAGTCATATGAAGAATACGGGAGATTGTTGTCACATGTACCACACAGTACTTGCCAGATATTCCTGCAGATCCTTTAATGTTGCTGTAGGCCTCTTGGTAGCCTCCCAGACCAGTTTTCTTCTTGTCTTTTCATAAATTTTGGAGGGAGCTCCAGTTCTCGGTAATGTCACTGTTGTGCCATATTTTCTCCACTTGATGATGACTGTCTTCACTGTGTTCCATGGTATATCTAATGCCTTGGAAATTCTTTTGTACCCTTCTCCTGACTGATACCTTTTAACAATGAGATCCCTCTGATGCTTTGGAAGCTCTCTGTGGACCATGGCTTTTGCTGTGGGATGCGACTAAGAAATTTTCAGGAAAGACAAACTAGAGCAGCTGAACTTTATGTGGGGTTAATCAGAGGCACTTTAAATGATGGCAGGTGTATGCTGACTCCTATTTAACATGATCTGGCATGTGATTGCTTAATTCTGAACACAGCTACATCCCCAGTTATAAGAGGGTGTGCAGACTTCTGCAACCACATTATTTTTTTTTTTTCTCCACCTAAAAGATTTCAGTTTATTTTTCAATTGCGTTGTACAGTTTATAGGTCACATTAAAGGTGGAAAAAGTTCTGAAATTATTTATTTTTGTCTAATTTTTTTTACAGCACAGAAACCTGACATTTTAACAGGGGTGTGTAGACTTTTTATATCCATATATAGTCCTATTGCCAAGTAATGATTCATAGTACCAGTTCTCTAATAGAACTGAATAGACATGTAATCTTCTTATTTTACGCTATCTCAAAGCATGCATAGTCTGCTAAATGAATTAGTTAGATTGTTATATACCATACAAAGATGTGAAGTTCTTCCCAAACTATAGTGGTCTTTTTTAGAATTCATGCAATGCATTATGGGATATGGAAAACAGTTTTTAAGTTAGAAATTTAAAAAAGTTTTACAATTTATGCTTCTAACATAGTTTTCGATATTTCACATCTGCCCCTGTCTTTCAATATCATTCAATTAACGGTAGATAAGAGACAATGGTATAAGAAACAATGCAGGTAGATGAAAAAGGCCATGAAGTGAAATAGCATTCTGCAGAGGAAACTATACAAGAGAACAGTAAGGGAACTTAACAGTCACCTAAGAGAGAGACGCAAGAGACGGGAGACAGAGATGTGAGTGGTAAAGGTGCCCAGAAAGTTGCTCCACAAACTGATATTTAGGGGCCAGCTTACGCTTAGTTATCCTGATCCTCCATTATGTCCCGCCTTTCTCTTGCCTCTGTGTGCAGGTCTCTGATGTGTGCTTAGGTTTCCTGAAAATGTTCAAACACTACAAAGCAAACAAGGGTTTGGATTGGAAGTCCAGGCAGCAGGAAAGGAATAGGAACAGCCATGCATTACAAATGGCAAGCTTGGAGGGTCAAAATAAACACTGCATTATCCATAAAGCCAAATTGATTGTGTGTATGTGCAGAACAAGCTATACAGCAAGAGGAATAGCCCCTATTTAAGAGAAAATGTGACTTCCCTGTATTCTAGCCCAATCTTGCTGTGATTATTAAATCATTTATTTCCATTTATTGTTCCCAAGATTCCAAGAAAAAGAGAGAGATTCCAGAAATGTGTCTTAGTTTTATATTAGTTGGTACATATTAAACACAATTATCTGTAGTAATTGTGCACTTTGCTGTTACTGTTGCCATCATTACTGACATCATCAAATAGAGAGTGTCTCTTTAAAATTATGTGCATTTCTTCGGTCACTTAAATTGTTGAGAGATCACTGACATCTCCAGGGGATCTGCTTCCTTCAGATTGTGTATAATGAAGTAAAAAGGAAGATTAAATGAGAGCAACTGAAAAAAGAATATTAATGTTGCTTATTCTTGTGATTTTCTATTTGCTGTGGTGATGTCACTGCAAGGTTGCACAACTGCTAATATAATACCATGTCTAAATGTTGTCATGTGAAATAGCTGCTGGGCTATTTTGTGTGAGCTAGACAAGTGTGCTCACTCACCTAATATAGTATTACTGAAGTCACATCCAAGGAATACAAAATATACATTAAACAACATAAGCAAAGTCGAAATTTGTGAATGAGTGATAAAGAGATCATTTAAATATGGCTAGCGTGAAGTAAAAGGGCCTCATTCAATTGCGATTTGGCCAATTGAATAGGGGTCTAAATGAGCACATAGCATATTTTTTTAAAGAAGTTTTTAGTTAGTGAAGACCTTGCTTTTGGATAGAAGTTTACTAACTAAAAGCTTCTTTAAAAAATATATGCTGTGTGCTTATATAGAGCCCTATTCAATTGGCCAAATTGCAATTGAATGGGGGCCAAAGTTTTCAAACTTTTTTTTTTTCATCCTTTAACCCTTTTACTGACACAGGTGCCAGCAATAAACTGCTAAGGCACGCCTGGTCCCTCTGCCAATTAACCGTTTAAGAAATGGAGAGGTCTAACAGATTTGTTTAGTGCTATTGATATTGTTGGTTGATATCTTTATGATTTATTGTTTGATAGATTATTAACATTTTATGGCTGGGAAAAATACTAGAATAAAAAGTTTATGATCACAGTGTACTACTGTTTATGATGTGTGTGTGTTTACATAACTAAATACAGTGCAAACAATGAGATAAGTACATTTAGAAGAATGGAGGATTACATTTTAATAAGAATAAACCAGATGTAAGGATTACTATTTCTGTATCAACATCAACAAAAGAAGCAAAAAGTCATAATGTGAATTATTACTTCAGATTAATAAAACTAAAATATTACAGTAGACTCTCAGTTAACCAGAAAAAAATTTGAATACTGTACATTAAATAAAAATTACATTTTACAGGACCCGGATCTAGGGCCTCATTCAATTGCAATTTGGCCAATTGAATAGGGCTCTAAATAAGCACATAGCATATTTTTAAAGAAGTTTTTAATTAGTAAAAACCTTGCTTTTGGATAGATGTTTACCAACTAAAAACTTCTTTAAAAAATATATGTTATGTGCTTATTTAGAGCCCTATTCAATTGGCCAAATTGCAATTGAATGAGGGCCCTAGTCTGTTACATACACGCAGTCCGGTCAATCCCACATTCCTGTCACAGTTCTCTTAAGGTGGATTACTAGAGTTACCACCATATAGAGCAACAAAGATAAAGAAGCAGGTATCCAGTTTTCCCACAGGAATCAAAGGGCATTGAATATAGTAATGCATTCTGCTGACCCTGCAATGCCTAATAAATACCCATTTGTGTATCACTTTGGTGAAGCCTTGTTAAAAATCACATCATAAATAAAGAAGGAGATAGTATAAGTATCACAGGGGTCGCAATGTGCATTGTTGTATTAGATGTGTTCTGTTCCATAAATGTAAATTTGCCATAGCACAACTATGCAAATATTGCAGCCCCTGTGATAGCTTAGTAAATAACCTCCAAATATATTATTGTAACATATTTTATTTTGATACAAATTAAACAAAAAAAATGATTTAGCCCATATAAAGAATTTGGACCTTTCCTGTTTTATGACACCACCCTTGGGTCAAGTAAAAAAAATACAGAGTTAATTGTTGGATTCAAATTTCCATTAATGGGAAAAGAAATCTGCATTTGTACCTAATTGAACCGGAGACCTGGATATAGATAAAAGCAGCCTTATTAAATTGCGATTCGGCCAATTGAATAGGGCTCTATATAAGCACAGAGCATATTTTTTACTGAAGTTTTTAGTTAGTGAAGATCTTGCTTTTGGATAGAAGATCACTAACTAAAAAATTCTGTAAAAAATATGCTCTGTGCTTATATAGAGCCCTATTCAATTGGACGAATTGCAATTTTATAAGGCTGAAGATCTTTAATTGGTCCACTTAAAGGCTGCTACAATGTTGAGGCACTTAACTATAGGCTATAGGATGTAGAAGAGTGAGTCCGAAAAGAATAACCCTCTCCCTCAAGCTCCTGGTTAACAAACAGTCCAATGTCGAAGCCCACAGACCAAACACAGACTGCTAACATTAAGATTAAGTTCATGTTAGTTTGTTACATACTTCACAAATATGTGAACTTTTCCGCAAATTACAGTGGTCTTTTAAACCCGCTTCTCTGCACATTTCTCATTCCAGTTGGTACTGCCAGTTAGGGGCACAATCATTTTTTGAGATACTTTTGCCTGAAATAAAAACGTTAAACACATTTACTGTGATCACCTACTGTGGAATCTGTAATTTTCAACTCGCTTTGTTGTTATTTTTTGTTTATTGTGTTCAATAAAAAGATTGGAACAAACATATTTACAATGATCAAACACAGAAAAAAATAAGTTAAAGGGACACCTTTTCAGTCCTTTCCTCTTTCTTATGAGTATTCAAGCACACTGCCTGCTCAGATGTTGCTGCCAAGATTTTGCTGCCGATGTCATAACTTTAGGGATTAGGGTTAGGGGGTTAGGTTATGGGTAATGGTTTAAGTTTGGAAATTGTGCAAAATCTCAGCAGTGCTTACAATCTGTGTACAATTTCGGCAGCGCCATTTAGCTGCTCCTTGCTGCAACTTCTACTGCCACTGCTGGAAAACTCATAACAAGAAGATTTATTTTTTTAATTTTTTTTTTTTTTTTTTTAATGAAGGTCAAATTGCTAAATAACTGTTGATCTAGCGTGTTTCATGCACGCCACTCAGGTCCGGCGTGACAAGTGCTGTACACCCCTCTGTCCTCTTAAGGTAGATTACTACAGTTACAGTTCCAACAATGATATACAAGCAGAAAGAGTGGGACCTCTGGGGGGGCGTTTGGTTAGGAGATCAGAATGGGGGACCTGTGGGGGGTGGGGGTTAGAAGATCAGAATTGGGGACCTGGAGGGGTGGGGGTTAGGAGATCAGAATGGGGGACTTGGGGGGGATCAGAATCGGGGACTGGCTTGCATATCATTGTTGGAACTGTAACTGTATTAATCCAGCTTAAGTGGACAGAGCCCCTGACAGACGAGTGGGAGGGGTGTACAGCACTTATCACTCTGGACCTCAGTGGCGCGTATGAAACACGCTAGATCCCTAACTGTTATGAATGTATATGCCATGTAAACAACCAAGCAGTAAGGGAACCACATAAATCAGGCGTTCCATCAAAGAAGTAACACAAGTTTCAACACAAAATACCACAAGTGGCAAGTTGCATGCAAGGGTAAACTTACTTTCCTTGAAGAACCACTGTAATGTCATAATTGGGCATTGATGTATTTTATATTTAATTATTTAAACAGTAATGTTCAAACTTACTTTCAAAGTTTAGAATCAGCTGCTGCTGGTATCCACCCACTACAAGGTCAGTGGGAGATTGCGTTGTCAACAGGCAGTGCTAAATTTCAAAGTAGAAATATAAAGCAACACATTGATCTCCATTGGCTGGATACTTAGGGCCTCATTCAATTGCGATTTGGCCAATTGAATAGGGCTCTAAATGAGCACATAGCCTATTTTTTTAAAATAAGTTTTTAGTTAGTGAAAACCTTGCTTTTGGATAGATGTCTACTAACTAAAAACTTCTTAAAAAAAATATGTTATGTGCTTATTTAGACCCCTATTCAATTGGCCAAATCGCAATTGAATGAGGGCCTTACTTTGTAACAAGATTTAGCTATGCGGCAGCCTGTCAATCATTGCTTGGCCTCTTATCTAATCTGTTTAGACCTGTTTCTCAGCGAAACCACACCCTCCCATTAATGACCTCAACAGCAGACTGATACTCAAATCTTTGATAATTAATTTAATGCTACTGGTAAGTAATTGGTACTACAAATTACCTCCCAGTTGTAATAATGATCAATGCATATTTTAAACCTGTATCTCCTATTGATGAGGCTCTACATCAGTCATTTAAGAATAAAAGTTACGTTTTATTTTTCACTGTCTCAGTGGTACTGTGAATGCTAATTGGATCTATATTTATTTTCCTTCCCTTTAGTGACATTGGGCCTCATTCAAATGCCATTTGGTCAATTGAATAGGGCTCTATATAAGCACATAGCATATTTTTTACAGAAGTTTTTAGCTAGTGAAGATCTTGCTTTTAAATAGAAGTTTAGTCACAAAAAATTGCTATGTGCATATATAGGGCCTCATTCAATTGCAATTTGCCCAATTGAATTGGACCCTAAATAAGCACATAACATATATATTTTTAACGAATTTTGTAGTTAGTGAAAACCTTTATTTTGGATAGATGCTTGCTAGCAAAAAACTTCTTTAAAAAATATATGTAATGTGGTTATTTAGTGCTCTATTCAATTGTGCAAATTGCAATTGAATGATGGCCATAGAGCCGTATTCAATTGGCCATTGCATTTGAAAGAGGCCCATGGTTTGTAAGATTAATTATTAATTACCCAAAAACAAAGGCATAAAAGCTACTAAAATAAATCTATAATCTTAGGTGAGTATGTGTAAATTGGCAAAGGTGTACTGTGAGGAAAGATCTCCAAAGAAATTCTAGGGGATTCTAGTAATGGAACAAAATCATTTTTTAAAAATGTCCAGCTTCCAAAGGGTAAAAGTGCAGAAAGATCCTTTCACATAGCATATATTTTTTACAGAAGTTTTTAGTTAGTGAACTTCTATTCTAAAGCAAGGTCTTCACTAACTAAAAACTTCTGTAAAAAAATATGCTCTGTCCTTATATAGAGCCCTATTCAATTGGCTGAATTGCATTTGAATGAGGCCCATTGAAAGCATGTTTTCTTTGTTGCATCTGAAAGAGGGTATTTGATTTGTACCACTCTAAGGCCCTCGTTCAATTGCATTTGAATAGGGCTCTAAATAAGCACATAGCATATTTTTTTTAAAGAAGTTTTTTAGTGAGTAAAAACCTTATTTTTGGATAGATGTTTACTAACTAAAGACTTCTTTAAAAAAATATATGTTATATGCTTATTTAGAGCCCTATTCAATTGGCCAAAATGCAATTGAATGAGGGCCTTAAAAATATTAGTTTATAAAATTATACACTTAAAGCAAAAAAAAAAAAAAATGATTCAGATGTTATAAATCATACTAAAATACATTAAATCTACAGACAGTTATATGCACTGTGCATTTCCTATTAGTTTCAGTTTAGTATAACCAGATTTCAATTAACATTATATCATTCAAAATACAACTTTGGTAATGTTTAAAGCATACTCTATTAATTACATGAAAAAAAAAAAAAGAATTATGTTCCATGGCCAATTGAATAGGGCTCTAAATAAGCACATAACATATTTTTTTTAAAGAAGTTTTTAGTTAGTAAACATCTATCCAAAAGCAAGGTTTTCACTAACTAAAAACTTCTTAAAAAAATATATGCTATGTGCTTATTTAGAGCCCTATTCAATTGGCCAAATCGCAATTGAAAGAGGCCCCATGTCTCTTTAAGTATATTAAAGAAAGGAATGCTCTTATTAGAGCGCCCTGGGGCAGGTGCGGACATCTGATTTCTTTGCAATATTTATTAGTCCTATTACCAGTGAACACTTACGCTTTTTGTTTTGCAGATGACAGAAGTTTTTAATTCCTGGGGTAGAGGTAATAAAACTTCAGTCACCTGTTTTTCATGTGATAATTGTTTCCTAATGATTAAAATATGCTCTTTTGACAG
Organism: Discoglossus pictus; assembly: GCA_027410445.1. Classification (NCBI taxonomy): domain Eukaryota; kingdom Metazoa; phylum Chordata; class Amphibia; order Anura; family Alytidae; genus Discoglossus; species Discoglossus pictus. The sequence goes on along the minus strand of CM050163.1, from coordinate 397,791,894 downwards.
TTGTTTTAAGGTCAATTCCGTAATTAGAGTGCTGAAAAGTCAGCGTGGAAAGCTGTACTTCATGGCACAAGAGAGAGTTGCAATGCGAGAAGAGAATTAATATTAATGCCTGTCTAACCTCACTGCACCGAGTGTGGGTATTAATATTAATGAGACATGCCTTCTCACAAATTAATACTAATGAATTGCCCATAGGAATATCCCTATGTGTATTCACTAAATGCCTTCACTCATACACTCAAGAGTGCCCTTGTGTAAAAATACTGCAACAAATATACTGTGGCAAGTTATAAACTAATCCTCAAAAGGATACAAATGGAATGGCAAACAGTAACACACTTATGAAGAAAAATCGCCCATGTCTTTAGCAGTTTAGTAGATATTACCTTTTTGTTTGTCTGCCTGTGCACTGCTTCTGCTCCGAAGAGACTAATCTATCCTAGCCCCAAATTACACAAGAACTATGTTTATATATTATACAACTACAGAAGCATACGTGGGGGGACATCAAAACGACATCCTGAAAGCTCATTTATTATTTGTTTAAATATATTAATTTACTAGCGAATTGCCCGTCAAAAAATGACGGCAATGAAATTGTAAGTGAGCTAATGGTGTTTAGTGTGTAATAATGAAATATATAATACATTAATAAATGAATATACTTTACCTATTTTAAAGCATTGTGTGTAAGAGCTGTGAATGTGTTTTGATGTTGCTGCAGCATTAGTGGGGTGGATCTGCTGTGTAAGCGTGCTGAATGTGTGCAGTGTGTGGTATGAATATCCGTAGGTGGTTTGTGGCGTTTTGCGAGTTTCTTGTGGTGTTTTGCGAGTTTAGAGTGCTGTAGCCTCGTTTTCGTTTTGTTCGGCGGCCATTTTTTCTCTCGCTTTGATTTTTTTTTAGTCTCTAAACTGTTTTATTTGGAGTAAAATCGAGGTGTAAGTTGTATTTTTGAGGTGCTGGGTGCTCCCTCTTGGTGTAGGTAAGGTTTTTATGTATGTGCTGTGTGTATGTATTGTGTTTTACATTTTGTAATGTTCGCGAGTTGCGTCCGAGTGTTGCGAGTCCGTAATGTGTGTGAACGTGTGTCGTATGTTGTTTGCGAGTGTCGTAATGTGTGTGTCGTACTGTTTGGGTTGCGACGTGAAGTTTGCGAGGGTCGCAGTTGCTGGCAAGGAGCGCCTTCGGCGCTCCATGCCAGCAACTGCGGCCCTCGCTTTGCGAGGTCCTCAGGTGCTGGCATGGAGCGCCTACGGCGCTCCATGCCAGCAACTGAGACCCTCGGGCAGTGCCCTCGCTTCGCGAGGGCCGCGACTCGCGTAGCGAGCCCGCAGCGTTAGCAACAACTCGTACGCTCACAACTATATAATTTATATATTTACATATACATTTTTGTAAATTACTGTTTATTATACAGCCCATCAGCTTGCCAGTCAATAATAATTGGCCCCACTCACTAAGGCCCTAATTCAATTGCAATTTGGCCAATTGAATAGGGCTCTAAATAAGCACATAGGCCCTCATTCAATTGCAATTTGGCCAATTGAATAGGGGTCTAAATAAGCACATAACATATTATTTTAAAGAAGTTTTTAGTTAGTAAACATCTATCCAAAAACAAGGATTTCACTAACTAGAAACTTATTTTAAAAAAAATATGTTATGTGCTTATTTAAAGCCCTATTCAATTGGCCAAATCGCAATTGAATGAGGCCCTTAGCATATATTTTTTAAAATAAGTTTTTAGTTAGTGAAAACCTTGCTTTTGGATAGATGCTCACTAACTAAAAAGGTCTTTAAAAAAATATGTTATGTGCTTATTTAGAGCCCTATTCAATTGGCCAAATTGCAATTGAATGAGGGCCAAAATGTTTCCATGGACAGATGACTTGCCGCCTTATTAAATTGCGATTTGGCCAATTGAATAGAGGTTTTCAGGCTACATGCAAAATGATTATATATTCATTTATATATTAACACAGAGCATATTTTTTCAGATGTTTTTAGTTGCAATTGAATAAGGGCCTTATAAGGAAGTTGGACAGCACTCTTAAAGGGTCTCATTCAAATGCCATTTTGGGCAATTGAATAAAGCTCTATATAAGCACATAAAATATTTTTTAACAGATGTTTTTAGTAACTGAACTTCTATCCAAAAGCAAGGGCTTCACTAACTAAAAACGTCTGAAAAAATATGCTCTGTGTTAATATATAAATGAATATATAATCATTTTGCATGTAGCCTGAAAACCTCTATTCAATTGGCCGAATCGCAATTTAATAAGGCGGCAAGTCATCTGTCCATGGAAACATTTTGGCCCTCATTCAATTGCAATTTGGCCAATTGAATATGGCTCTAAATAAGCACATAACATATATTTTTTTAAAGAAGTTTTTTAGTTAGTAAACGTCTATCCAAAAGCAAGGTTTTCACTAATTAAAAACTTCTTTTAAAAATATATGCTATGTGCTTATTTATAGCACTATTCAATTGGCCAAATAGCAATTGAATGAGGCCCTTTGTCCCTGGAGACATCCCGGAAGCAGCCTAAATGAGAGGTTCATTATAAAGGAGTTAATGGGGATTTAGATGCAGGAATATATACTAAAGTGTAGAGAGTTAAAGATGTCTGGAGATAGCAAACTTTGTCCATACACCCAATAGGACAGCATCCTTGTTAATCCATCATTTAGCTTAAATGTACACGAAAACCTACAACTGAGACATGTTGGAAAGTCCTGTTTGTGATTTAGCAGTTCTACCAGGGACAAAAATATGTAATATTTGAAATATATGATTTACATTGACTTATAACACTTATCCTTCTGGAGAAGGAACTGTCAACCCACTCCAGTATCTCTGCCATGAATGCCAAGTGGATCAGCATGGTGTGTTGCGGTCCATGAGATCACAGAGAGTCTGGGACATATATATATATATATATATATATATATATATATATATATATATATATATATATATAATATAAAGAGTGAGCCGTGAATGTCCAGTAATCCAGTTGAATAATCAGGGTATTGCAGTGAATAGTGATACCTTTTTTATTGGACAAACGTATTCATAATATATACAGTTGTACTCAAAGTTTGTATACCCTGGCAGAAATTGTGAAATGTTGCCACTTATTTTGAAAATATGACTGATCATGCAAAAACATGTTGTTTGGCTCCTTTTTAAATTAGAATGATAACAGAAATGACCCAAATGGCCCTGATCAAAAGCTTACATACCCTTGAATGTTTGGCCTTGTTACAGACACACAAGGTGACACACCCAAGTTAAAAAGGCAATTAAAGGTTAATTTCACAAACACATATTTCACATGGACGCACACAAAATGACAGTTTTCCCTTCTTTTTTCTTTACATTTTCTTTTTTCTTTCTTTTCTATTAGTTTTTTTTTCTATTAGTTATCTTAGAAGGATCATTTTTGTTGAATTAGTAAATTTCTTTTTTAAGAACAAACAAAAGAATGAGAATTATTATATTTATATTTAAACAACTTTATTTTGTTTAATTAAGAGGGGGAGTAGGAGATCAGAATGGGGGACCTGGAAAGGGGGGGGGGGGGTAGGTGATCAGAATAGGGGACCTGGGGGTCTTTTTGCTTGTATATCATTGTTGGAACTGTAACTGTTGTAATTAAGTGGACAGAGCCTCTGACAGACGAGTGGGAGGGGTGTACAGCACTTGTCACTCCGGACCTCAGTGGGGTGTATGAAACACACTACATCCACTTATTGTATATTTATCTATGTTGTAACATTTTTTCCATGTGATTGTACATTGTCTCATTCAATAAAATATAAATTATACAAAAAGCTCTTATAAACAGTGAGATGTCTAAATGTAAAAAATTATGTTTAAAAACATTTAATCGATAAAGTTCTTGTAATGTTACTCCATATATGGAAGAACAACTGTAAAGTTGTTAGCAAAAAAACTGCTTTAAAGTATATGTAACGGATCACCTGGCACCCCGACTGGGTACCTCCGTTGATGGACGCGTCCTAGCTTGCGCCGAGGACTACAAGCACAGCACCGGACACCACAACCACCACAGACTCCACAACCGCCGTAGCTTAACTGGAGCCGCGCCGTCTTCCTTCCACCCTGTATGAATCTCCAGCATCCAGGACCGTGTGGGGAAGACCTCTCCTCCAAGGAAAGTACATCAGGAACAAGTGTTCAGTAGTTAAAGCTCAAGGGAGTATGCAGCGCATAGCAATCCCCAGTGTGATATAGCAATTCCCTCCAAGAACGAGACGAGGCTATGTTTTGCAGGGTCAAGTAGAACTCCCTTTATTGAAAACACACACATTTTTAAACACTTCACATACACAGTAGGGCAGTGACTACCTTTGGTCAATCCCTAATTACCTCTGGCCAATCAGACAGGGTTAAGGCGTGGGAGCCAGGAGTCCCCTCCCCCAGGAGCCACCCACTAGGTGTGGCTAACTGCTCATTCTACCTCTGGCAGTGGAGAGAGTAACATCCCTAGGCTCACTTACTCCCCTGCTGGGAGTATGGGGAAACCCCAGGCCATCTCATTATTCAAGAGTCCTTACCCCCATTGTTCATGGTGCCATCTTGTCTGCTAAAACCCTTTTGTTCTGCTATCTCTTGTGTGCGTTAGCAGATACTATTAAGAGGCAGATGGGCAACTCCTGACCAAGTGTATGAGACCAAAGATATTTGACTGCATACTACACAATACAATATTTTTACAGATATAACCACAACATATTATAACCCAGAACATATCTGCAGATAGCTTAGGTCTGAGCACACATTATTACTGAATGGCGCTCAGACCACATACATACAGTTCAATGGCCATGGAACTAAAGTCTTTCTCATAGTCTTTCATTATATGAATGGGCTCCATGGCATAGCTATCTGGGGTATCACCGCTCACACAGGGCAAGTACCAAATGACCCCCCTGTATTTAAAGGGCCAGAATGAGTGACATACACTCTGGTATGGCCGAATACTGTTTTTAAAGGGCAATATGTCCCAGGGCCATAGTCGCAGGGCAGGAGGCTGGCAATAAGTCCTCTCCAGGACAAAGTGGCGAAGGGCACTTCGTCACAGTATAGTCAAGGTTTCAGCCCAGGATGGAATACCTTAAGAATAGTGATGTCCCGAACAGTTCGCCGGAGAACTATTTGCAGCGATTTTCGCATGTTTGCGTTCGCCGTGAACGGCGAACACATGCGCTTTTCGGTTTGCCCCCTATACTTTATCATTGAGGAAACTTTGAACATCATTTATTTTATTTTATAAAAAAAAAATTGTGTAATCTATGCCTGCCTGCCAGCGTGTGTGCGTGACAGGCTAACACCAAACAGCTTATATTGTGCTTATTTTCACTACTCATAACTGGTGGTGTAACATACATTGAAAACAACCATTTTTTTCCTGTAATCTAATTTCAGTTGCCTGCCTGTGTCAGGCTCACAGCTTATATTGTGCTCAGTGACATAAAACAACACTTTTTTTACTGTAATAGATTGAATAGCAATTGCCTGCCTACAGGCGTGTGTGTATGAAGCCTATTGCATCTACTCTGCCAACTTTTGCCAGTGCACAGTGATACGTCATATCTGGTGCAACCGTAGTGTACAGTGACATAAAACAACACTTTTTATACTGTAATCGATTGGATGTCAGTTGCCTGCCTACAGGCGTGTGTGTGAGGCCTACAGCGCCTACTCTGTCAACTTTTGCCAGTGCACAGTGACACTCATATCTGGTGGCACCTTAGATTGCAGCAACAGTGCTCCAAATTTGAAGTGGGAGGACCGACCAAGCATCTTTTTCCATCTCCCTGTTCCAAAAATCAATGCCATATACACGTCTCCTAATAGTGGACGTAACAGGGATTAAACCGATAGGAATAGTACTACTTAACAGTACACACCTTATAATAACGCAGACAGAGGCAACGTGTATAATCTTCCATGCTGTGCAGTGGAAGCCCTCAGACTCTGACCAGGGGGCTTGTTGTCACCTTTCGGGGGCCCTTGGTGGCTGGGTGGAGGAAGAGACCTTCAATGACATCAGTGAGGACAAGGAACGGGACATGGCTAGCTTGGTATCCAACCTTGTGTAAATGGGGAGTTTGGGGTTGTGCAAAGGGACTGTTTGCGGTGCATTAAATGGGGAGATTGGTCTGTTACTGTGAAGCGGGTGTAACCCTTACACTACCTGATCGATACAACATCATACCTGATGTTTTAAAGCATGTTATTCCAAACAATTTAGGAATGTTAGGTGATTTATGCCCTTTATGGCTTAAAACCAGACTCTGCATCAACTATGTAATTTTCCGTGGGAGTCTTGCCATGGATCCTCCTCCGGCATGCCACAGTCCAGGTGTTAGTCCCCTTGAAACAACTTTCCCATCACTATTGTGGCCAGAAAGAGTCCCTGTGGGTTTTGAAATTCGCCTGCCCATTGAAGTCTATGGGGTTCGCCGATGTTCGCCCCTTCGCAAATATTTCCTGGAAGTTCGCGTTCGCTGTTTGCGAACCCAAAATTTGATGTTCGCGACATCACTACTAGAATAGAAAACGCAGGCAATCCGGAAGTTAACGCAGCATGCAACATTAATATCCATCCCTCCCCCTGCAAAGTTGTCATTCATGACGTCATCTATGAAATTAAGTGACATCACTCATGACATCGCATATGATATAAATAATTATATCAGTTATGACATCACTCATGATGTCACATGAATATGAAAAATTACATTATCCATGCTATTACAGATGACATCACAATAGACCCCTTTGGTGTTAGCAATGGAACAAAATAAATCAATTTGATGGAATATATATACATACATATTAATAGCTAACTGTGCCATCCATTAAAAATCTGTATCAAGTTGTTTGCAGTCCTTTGACCTACTCTTCAATATAAATTGACATGGAACGTTTATGGATTTCATTAGCAATATAAGATATTTCATTGCAGCAAGGTCGTGTGAGCCTCGCGATGAGCACATTGCGTGACGACAACTCACAATTATGACAACTATTATATGTGATGGACCAAAAGAGCCTCTTTTAGAAAATATTTATTTTTAAATCTGAGCTGTCAAGTTTTTATAAAGTTACAATAAAATGTATGATAAGGCACAATTCAGGGGTTTGAGTGCTCCTGTTAAAGTGGAATCTATTCTTCAATAATTATATGTAAACTAGCGACTTGCCTGTCAAAAATGACGGGGCAATAAAATTGTAAGGCAGATAATGCTGTTTGCCACAGAATGTGAGTGTTTTGGTCATGTGAGAGCCTTTGGCGCTCATTGCAAACCTCTCGGTTGGTGTATTTTTTGTTATGAGAGGCACTTTTGCTCTCATTGTAAGGTCCGCGCTGGTCTCCTTTTTGCGTTTATTGCAAGCCTCTCCCCTGGTATAGTTTGTGTCCCGCGGCTCATATTTTTTTGTGTAAGTCCGTATTTAGTCATTGCGTGTTAGAGTTTTTTTTTCTTCAAAGTTCTGCTTCTGTGGGTGTTTGTAACCACTTGTGAGGCGACGTAGAGCCTCCACCTCTGCAAATGCCGCCCCTCACTTTGCAAGGGTCCGCTCATTGCATCCGTCGTTGGAGCCTCCACCTTCTGCAAATGCGGCCCCTCGCTTCGCAAGCTTGCAAGACAACGTTTTGTAGTTTGACAACTATTATATATGATAACTAAAGCCTACATATATTTGATGGCTCTAATGTGCCTTTAGCAACTACGATATCTACTGCTGTACTAACGGTGGTAAATAGCAACCCAGATACCAATAAGGAGAATTGTTGCTGTGGTTTACAACATAGCAACATAATCCATATATCACTTTAGTCATATGGAAAGATAACAATCTAACATAAAAGTAATTATATAGATACAATCTGATACAGTAGTGTTTGTTATGCCACAAGAGAAAAGATAGGTGCTCCAGGGCTCGTCAGTCCTTGTGTTCATACAGTAGTGTTAAGAAAATACATTTTTTTTTGTAAGAATCAATTGATAAAGAGCTTGGTATTACCTACAATTCTAAAAATGCGTTATTCTGTTGTGTCCTTTTAACAAATTACACAAAAGGACATCATAAGAGTAAATTAATATTGCTTATTGTGCATGAATATTATACTGTAAATAAAAATTAAAATGTACAGGGCTCAACAAATGCCAGGAGTCAGGTTGTCGCGCCACAAAATACTTACAGGCACCTAGATGTCATCCACTGTATGTCTCTCTGCTTCAGTGTTACCTGGAAGCAGACAGGCACGAGTGACTGAGCCAGGGCAGTGTTTGTAGTTACGTTGCCCGGGTTCAGCACCGCACCCTCCAGCCGAACGTACCTGTGTGTAAGTGAGGAGTGAAAGCTGCTGCCAGAACAGCCCTCACTGACAAATATACTGAGCAGAGCATCCTATGTGCAGCTAATCTAGGCTTCTTTTAATAGTAACTTTCAAGCAAGCAGAAACTACATTTATCCGGCATCTACCAATCCCGTTGGTGCCGGATGACTGTGGGTGCCGGATAACTGAGAGTCTACTGTACTAAGATATTGTTGTCAGCCTTATTAAATTGCAATTTTTTACAGAGGTTTTTAGTTAGTGAACTTCTATCCAAAAGCAAGATCTTCACTAACTAAAAGCTTCTGTAAAAAAAATATGCTCTGTGGTTATATAGAGCCCTTTAGAATTTACTGAATTGCAATTTAATAAGGCTGTGTATGAGTATCTCTAAAAGAATATGGACTTTGACTTTCTTTTCAAAAAGAGGTTTGAACCTTGATGAACTTTAAAAAAAAAAATCAATTGACCACCCCTGACCTAGATGTTCACAAGGGTATGGTACAGCATAGTATCAACAATTGTGAATTATTGTTTAAAAAGTTGTTAAACACAGTACTAGTAACTATTATATGTGATAACTAAAGCCTACATATATGTGATGGCTCTAATGTGCCTTTAGCAACTACGATATCTACTGCTGTACTAACGGTAGTAAATAGCAACCCAGATACCAATAAGGCAGTTATCTTCAGCACATCCCATCAATGGTAATCATGTATAACAGATTATTGTATAATTCTGTCAGGTGGGCTATTTTGTTGCTTTAGATATTTCCTACAAGTTATTAAACTAGAGGAACAACTGTAGTTCTTCAGCTAGCTGATTATCCATCATAAGTATTATTAATTTGTTTTTACTCCATAATTTAAACTTAGTCACGGGCTTAATTATGGTTTTGAGGTTTTGAATTGTGGTTTCACTTATTGCACAATTGGTATGTATGTTGTTCGGGAGGATAAACAATAAATATATTTCGGCTGGATCATTTACATCTTAATTACCTGTTTTGTGTGAGTGCCATATCTATGTTATTCACCAAGGGAAGATAAATGTATCTGAAATGTAGGAGCTGGACAAGTTATTTATAACTGTATATATAAATGAAGGCCAAATTGGTCTGCATGGCTCTTGTCCCAGAACGAAGTCTCTTCTAAAGATGATGCACAAGAAAGCCTGCAAACAGTTTGCTGGGGAGCTACAGTTCATTAAGGGAACCATGAATGCCAACATGTTCTGTGACATACTGAAGCAACGCCTGATCCCCTCCCTTTGGAGACTGGGCCACTGGGCAGTATTCCAACATGATAACGACCCCAAACACCTCCAATACCACCACCTCCTTGCTAAAGAAGCTGAATGTAAAGGTGATGGACTGGCCAAGCATGTCTCCGGACCTAAACCCTATTGAGCATCTGTGGGGCATCCTCAAGCGGATGGTAGGGGAGTGCAAGGTCTCTAACATCCACCAGCTCTGTGATGTCATCATGGAGGAGTGGAAGAGGACTCCAGTGGCAACCTGTGAAGCTCTGTGAACTCCATGCCCATGAGGGTTAAGGTAGTGCTGAAAAATAATGGTGGCCACACAAAGTATTGATATATTGGGCCGAATTTGGACATTTACACTTAGGGGTGTACTCACTTTTGTTGCCAACGGTTTAGACAATAATGGCTGTGTGTTGAGTTATTTTGAGTGGACAGCAAATATACACTGTTACACCGGGGGCATAAGCTTAAAGGAAAACATGTTTTAAATGGTTATGGATTGAAGAACGAAGCATTTGTGGGCACATTTGCATGTCCCTGCTCAGCTTCCCAGAATGCAGTGTGTATATGTATGTATGGGCCTCATTCTATTAGCGGCCGTAAATCGGCCGTAAGGCTGCGATTCCTTTCGGGGGTTCTGTTAACTCGCGATTCTATTATACGGCCCGCAAGGATCTCCTCTTACGGCCGGCCGCATATCTTGAAACCGGCCGTAAGCTCTGAAATCTAAAAACGCAAAAATAAATTCAAGCCTGCACTGTACAGCTCTGTAAATGCTTGGGATCATATTGGGGGACATGAGGATTAAAAGGAACCCACTCTCAAGCTTGCACATCAGCCCAAACCCGAGTTCAAATTAACTGTTTATTTTCCGGCTGCGGCGTGGGCGTGTCTGAGGTGCTCCAAGCACTCTGGACTTTTTACATGGATATTTTACGGATAGTAAAAATAAAATATTTTACGGATTTGAGTATAGGATAATTATGTGCTATTTTTTCTAACACCTAAAATCCCTTTATAGTCTTCTCAAAGTGCAGGATGGCTTTATTTGAGCTATTTTATGTGCTTAATTGGTGCTAGCGAGACCTCTTTCCTGCAAGTAAGCTGCGGCTCGCTTTTAGCCTTGCAGAGAGGTTTCCCGGAGCAATTGAATTGCAAATAGGAATTTCTTACGGCCGAAACTCTTGCGGCCGTTTTAGATCAAAGGCTTTCCTCGGCCGCAAGAGATAGCAAGGCACCGGCCGCAAGCCTGCCGGAGCCCCCCAGCCGTAAGGGAATAGAATAGCCGAATAGCTTGCGGCCGGTCCTTGCGGCCCCGCAACGGCTGCGGCCGCTAATAGAATGAGGCCCTATGTGTGTATGTATGTATATATATATATATATATATATATATATAATGATTTGGCACCTAAAAATGTTGCTCTTGCGAGGAGATACTCGATAAATGTCCTTCAGTGTCAGACTATTCTGATGGGCTGATGTCTGTGGAATTAGTTACTTCTAAATGTTTGTCAAGTTTGCTAAATTTATCAGCTCTCTCCTGTTGGAAATCTGTCTGGTCCCTAACAAATTTATTTTGTTTTCTTTAAATTAGATTGTTCTTATATTTCTCCACTTGTTGTTTAAGTTTTGTATTTAGACCATCAAAATCCGCTACTGTCTGGAATATTTATTCAGGGTATTTAAATTTGTTTTTTCAAAATAAGGACCATGAAATCTAGAGAGCATTTATTCACTATATCCAACCATCTTTGAGAAAAATATTTATCTATAAGGTGTCCAGCTGGGACAAGCTGTATCCTCAACCCCCTTGGTACTATATTATTTTTTAAATGATTTTGTAAACTTGTGATTTCCCATATAGCTCTTAACTGTTTTCTGAGGTTCTTTTTGTGACTCCTTAAATGTTGTCAGGATATTCTGTATTTGCTTATTTATACTAGAAATACTGCAGGCAAATTATTCTTCTGCTTCTTTATGGAGCTGCTGAAAATTCCATGGCCCTCATTCAATTGCGATTTGGCCAATTGAATAGTGCTCTAAATAAGCACATAGCATATTTTTTTCAAATAAGTTTTTAGTTAGTGAAAACCTTGCTTTTGGATAGATGTTTACTAACTAAAAACTTCTTTAATAAGATATGTTATGTGCTTATTTAGACCCCTAGGGCCTCATTCTATTATCGGCCGTAAATCGGCCGTAAGGCTGCGATTCCTTGCGAGGGTTCAGTTAACTCGCGATTCTATTATACGGCCCCGCAAGGATCTCCTCTTACGGCCGGCCGCATATCTTGGAACCGGCCGTAAACTGTGAAATATAAAAACTGAAAAATAAATTCAAGCCTGCACTGTACAGCTCTGTAAATGCTAGGGATCATATTGGGGGACATGAGGAATAAAAGGAACCCACTCTCAAGCTTGCACATCTGCCCAAACCCGAGTTTAAATTAACTGTTTATTTGCCGGCTGCGGCGTGGGCGTGTCTGAGGTGCTCCAAGCACTCTGGACTTTTTACATGTATATTTTACGGATATTAAAAATGAAATATTTTACGGATTTGAGTACAGGATAATTATGTGCTATTTTTTCTAACACCTAAAATCCCTTTATAGTCTTCTCAAAGTGCAGGATGGCTTTATTTGAGCTATTTTATGTGCTTAATTGGTGCTAGCGAGACCTTTTTCCTGCAAGTAACTGCGGCTCGTTTTTAGCCTTGCAGAGAGGGTTCCCGGAGCAATTGAATTGCAAATCTCTTGCGGCCGTTTTAGATCAAAGGCTTTCCTCCGGCGCGATCGGCCGCAAGAGATAGCAAGGCACCGGCCGCAAGCCTGCCGGAGCCTACGGCCGTAAGGGAATAGAATAGCCGAATAGCTTGCGGCCGGTCGTTGCGGCCCCGCAGCGGCTGCGGCCGATAATAGAATGAGGCCCCTATTCAATTAGCCAAGTTGCAATTGAATGAGGGGCCATGTATCCATATTACTGACAAATCTAGGGTTGAGTCTACTTCAAGCGAGAATAATAACAGGTGTCTTGTTATAATGATCTCTGACTTAGAATAGGTAACTGGATTAAAGCAGAATAATTAATGTAAGCAATTATTTACTAAAAATCCCCATGCTGCTTAACACCACCGTAATCATAATAAGAAAAAAAGAGGACTTTATTTTAATCCTTAAAAGATAAATAACGCGCAATAAGGGATCTATTTAAGAAAACCACAATATGAGGATAGAGAAATAGTATGCCAGCTACCCCCTGTCTTAAAAAAGTGAATGCCCAAACCCAAAATGGTACCATAATAAAGTGCACATCTTTAGGTGCTTGATCGAATAAGACCATGTAACTACTTAAGAACCTATCCTGTTATGTGCATGCACGGGAAGCACGCTGCTGACGTCCCTATGTAGCTGTCTCTAAGTGGCCGGTAAGTGGTTAGAGGTTTTCGGGTTAGGTTTAGAGGATTAGGGGATTAGGGCCAGTAAGTGGTGTAGGGGGTTAGGGGCTTAGGGTTAGGGGGTTAGGTTTGGGGCCGGTAAGTGGTGTAGGGGGTTAAGAGCTTAGGGTTAGGGGGTTAGGTTTAGGGTTAGGGGCGGTAACTGGTGTAGGGGGTTAGGGTTAGTGACTTAGGGAGTACATTGGGATACGTCCCGTGCCGTGCGTCCACATAACAGGATAGATCCCTACTTAAGACTCAATCTAAAATAAAGCTATAAAAAAATGAGTGTTAAAAAAGTGTTAGAAATATAAATAGAATAATTCAATCCTAATGTGTATGGAGCCTATGACTTGCTATAATAAAGTTCTACGGTACAGTGCTATAATAAAGTGCTTGGTTATTAATACCAGTTACAAACAGATATCACATATATTATTGTTATACTACGAGTTTGTGTGTAATGCTCGCAAAATTACAGTCTTGAAAATTGCAACAGTTGCAGAGTGATTAAAAGCAAGTACATAGCAGAAAACCAAAATAAATAATAATAAACTCATGCTTAGTTACAATGTCTGGGGATCTATATCTGCAAAATTGCAACAGTTACAGAAAGATTACACTGTATGAAGCACGGAAGTACATGACAGAAGCCAAAATCATAAATAATGTAAATAATAAAGTGCTGAAATAACAAACCGAAATAGTTCTCAGAAATGTGCACAAGATACATTCCTAAATGTCAAGTAGGTAACATGCATTAATTACCTCTATATATGATAGTAAATAGAATAATCATGACCAAATGGGGCGGCACACATATCCTATAGCAAAGATGGACACCATTATTGTTTCTAAAGTAAACAGCATATACACTAAATGTAATTAAGGTTTTAAATCCAACAATGACATGTAAGATAACCATATATTCTATTTTTGTCAATGATGTGGCCTTCCATTGACAATTGGTCAGTTTGTTTGTAGCAATCCTCATATTGTGCCCACCAAAAGTAGGTGAAAATCATAGGACAGCCCCGTAAGCTAAAATATAGATATCTCCTATTAAAATAAATCAATTTATGCGGCTGCTGTTATATATCCATATTCCTCCAATATGCATATAGTAATCAATGCTGCTCATAGGCTGTAATACCCCCCTCTCTCAAGGAGTTTCCATAGAACTCCAAATCAGCTGGGAGGACACCCTTCAGGAGCCTCACGAAAGTAGCAAAGTTACTAATACGATACTAAATCCTGGAGCTCATTCTCTCACATAGCTCCCAATGTCATGCTCAAAAAGGGGTTATCGTGTAGTTTGTAGTTAGCACGACCAGCAGCCAACTCAGCCGACCGGTTTCACTAAACACCTTCGGCTTTCTCAAGGCTTGGCTGATCCACAATGTCCTGGGTTTCACAGGTTAATTTTAAAACAGGGGAACTAGCCCCTGATTGGTTAAAAGATGATGACCCAGGGAACGTTCCTAATCAATTGCTCTGTCGGAGACATTATATGAATGTGCTGCATTCTCCAAGGATATCGTTGGGATCAATACAGAAGAACTTTGTTTCCAGATAAGATTCATCAGTGACAATTTAAACATAATAAGATTTTATTATAAACGTAAAGCAGACATAGTTGTGAAGGGTGTGTCTTTCCTCTCATATATGTGGAAAAGCATAATATTGTGAATGGTCTCTATCAAGTAAATAGTTAAAAGAAGTGTACTTTTAGGGATTAAATATGAATGCAAGTTATTTATTTCATAAAATTTTTATTAAATGCTCTGATATGACTAATTGGATATTTCTCACTGGTCCCATAGAGTACTATGTGCTTCGGATTTTGGCAACTCTAGGATTGATTAATAGTGATGTATTAGGAATATAATATGCCTGGGTTTAAAATCAGTGGAAGCAAGGCAGTTGTATGTTTTTTTGCCTCTTGGATGACCCATCATATCTTCTAAGATAAGCCATATTTGATCAGTATTGGTATTAATATAACTACAGATTATTTTACATGACATTTTAATAAAACATTTCTTGCGAAATGAGAACTTTGGAAATACATTTTAATTCCCAACCTCTACACAGACATAAGTATAATTTTACTTGGAGATGTCTAAAAGCGAGTCCCTTTCCACCACACCAACAGCCTTATTAAATTGGATTTGGCCAATTGAATAGGGCTCTCTATAAGCACATAACATATTTTTTACAGAAGTTTCTAGTTAGTGAATACATTGCTTTTGGATAGAAGTTTACTAGCTAAAAACTTCTGTAAAAAAAATATGCTCTGTGCTTATAGAGAGCCCTATTCAATTGGCCGAATCACAATTTAATAAGGGCCTCATTCTATTATCGGCTGCAAATCGGCCGCAAGGATCTCCCCTTACGGCCGGCCGTATCTCTTGCAAACGCAAAAATAAATTCAGGACAGCACTGTAAAGCTCTGTAAATGCTAGGGATCATATTGGGGGACATGAGGATTAATAGCACCCCCCTCTCAAGCTTGCACATCAGCCCAAATCCGAGTTTACATTAACTGTTTATTTTCCGGCCGCAGCGTGGGCGGGTCTGAGGTGCTCCAAGCACTCTGGACTTTTTCCATGGATTTTTGACATAAATTAAAAAATAATTTATTTACGGATTTGAGTGTAGGGGAATGTTGTGCTATGAATGCTAACACCTACAATCACTTTATAGTCTCCTCAGAGTGCAGGATGGCTTTATTTCGGCTTTATAATGTGCTTAATTGGTGCTAGCGGGACCTTTTGCTGCAAGTAAGCTGCGGCTCGCTTTTAGCCTTGCAGAGAGGGTTCCCGGAGCAATTGAATAGCAACCAGGATTTTCTTGCGGCCGAAACTCTTGCGGCCGTTTTAGATCAAAGGCTTTCCCCCGGCGCGAGCAGCCGCAAGGGATAGCAAGGCGCCGGCCGCAAGCCTGCCGGAATCCCCGGCCGGAGGGGAATAGAATAGCCGAATAGCTTGCGGCCGGTCCTTGCGGCCCCGCATCTCCTACGGCCGATAATAGAATGAGGCCCTAAGGCTGCAAGTATGTACTACTTCACTTCAGACATAGGCATACAGAAAGTATGTTCAGGGCAAGAAGACAGAGAACTACTTATGTAAAAAACATAAATGTGCCCAATTTACTGTTAGATGACTATGGCCCTCATTCAATTGCAATTTAGCCAATTGAATAGGTCTCTAAATAAGCACAAGTTATTAAACATCTATCAAAAAGCAAGGTTTTCACTAACTAAAAACTTCTTTAAAAAATATATGCTAAGTGCTTATTTAGAGCCCTATTCAATTGGCCAAATCACAATTGAATGAGGCCCTATGTCGTTACCCCCTTACACCCGGTTTATTGAATAAAAGTCAGTTCCAAAGTCATGGATGCAATTACTATGCAAACATTACCTTTTTATAGTGTCGTAATTGGAAAGTAGAAACACAATAAAATCCTTTAAACTGGGTCCAGCATAACAATGTAAGGTTCAGGTTACTGCAGTTCTGGAAAAACTTCACTGACATAAAGTAACACGCTAAGAGCAGTAGTTGGGCAAGCCAGGAGCATAAAAGTATTTTAGAGAAAAACACGTTTTTGAAGACTGGTTGGCATTCAACACCTTTTCGTAGCCTGTTGAAATAGGAGTTGGGGAGGAAAGCAGAGGAAGAAGGGAGCAGTATTTGACATTTACCCCCTTCCCCTACATATGCTCAGTATTATTATTATTATCTTTATTTATGTTGCACCAACATATTCTGTGGCACTGCACAGGGGTTGAGTAAATAGCAGAAAACAAATTAAACACCATGGGCCTCATTCAATTGCGATTTGGCCAATTGAATAGGGCTCTAAATAAGCACATAGCAATTTTTTTTAAAGAAGTTTTTAGTTAGTGAAAACCTTGTTTTTGAATAGATGCTTACTAACTAAAAATGTCTTAAAAAATATATGTTATGTGCTTATTTAGAGCTCGATGATTAAATAGTATAAAAAACAGGAATCATTCAAATGGCTGGAGTGGATCTGGTTGAAGTTATTGTTGGTACCAATAGTAATCTCAAAAGCATAAAATACACTGGACGGAATATATATAATAGTGACACTCTAAATATATAAGAGAGACATATAACCGCCCATATATATGCTTAACTGTCTTAATACTGTTGTATGTAGCCAAATGCAAACAGTATCCTATTGGATGTAGTAATAGATTCCCTTATATGGCAATTTAATACTACATACAACAGTATTAAGACAGTTAAGCATATATATGGGCGGTTATATGTCTCTCTTATATATTTAGAGTGTCACTAGTATATATATTCCGTCCAGTGTATTTTATGCTTTTGAGATTACTATTGGTACCAACAATAACTTCAACCAGATCCACTCCAGCCATTTGAATGATTCCTGTTTTTTATACTATTTAATCATTGATATCAGAGTGTTAAGCACTCAGGAATTACCACATAGTGATATATATTTATACTTATTTAGAGCTCTATTCAATTGGCCAAATTGCAATTGAATGAGGGCCCTTGTAAAGAATAGGGGGCTCTGTTTTTGAGCATAAAATCAAATGTACATAGAGCTTGTTTCCATGCACTGACCAAACAGGTTACAAGTATACAGTACAAGCCCTGGATGCAGTGTTCACTAAAGTATCATATATTACATTTTTACTTTTGTAAGTAAAAACTAATTTATAACATATCCTACCTAATTATGCTCTTATACTCAATTTTTTCAAACACATATATATTTTTTCTTGTATGGTGGCCCTTTAATGTTCTGTGCCCTTAAATGTCTCTTACAGTGTGTCTTCCTAATAGATCTCTCTGGGTGAACATGTTTATAGCAGTTTCAGTATTACCATAAATCACTCATACTACAAGTGTTCTTAAAGAAAAGTTATATATATATATATATATATATATATATATATATATATATATATATATATATATATCACACATACTGTATATACTTAAAGTGCCACTGTATCCAGAATTTAAAATATAAAAATACACTTTCTTTTACCTTCTATATACAATTATACTGCTGTGAAATCAACCATTTTAGTTTATTTTGATCAAACGTGGGAGAAGACTTTGGATACATAGGATGTTTACTTATGACCAATGGGTATGTGACATCTACAAATGGCAATGTTCTCAATAGGTGTAATTCATAGCTCAGTACAATGACACAACCTCCTGAGAAAGTCACAGACTGAATATTTAAAAAAAAATTGGACTACAATTACATTGCTTATAAAAGTAAAAAATGTAAAGGTTGTATTTATTTATTTTTATTTTTCTAAAAAGAATGTGCACAGTTTGAAGCATGGTTAGTTAAAATGCCATATAGAAAAAAATGACTATAAAGGTCCTTTAACTACAGATAGATATATACAAATACAACCCCATTAGATTACATGGCTGTTATTTATGCGTCGCTTCAGTATGGATTGGGGACATCAGTAATAGGTCACTAATTACTCTGTGGGTCTAGTATTTGCTGACTAGCACAGATGTATATGATAAGGGAGGGGGAGGGGGGCATAAGAAAAACCTACAGAATTCTGTGTAAGCAAATGTGCCTACAGACTTATGAAGAATATCCTTCAACTGAACCCCTAGTCGTTCAAACTTAGGAGCCAGAAATAGGAACCAGGGTTCAAGAGCTCACTCACCTCAGTGATATAAACACCAAAATAATCTCACACTGTGGGGTAAATAATGCACCTCAGTCTTTATCAAAGGGGTACGGTAGGTTATGCACCATATAAGTCACATAACTCTATCTGTCTCTAGGAGGTAAGTCACTCACCTTATTTTACCTATATGAGGAAAGTCACATACATTGTTCTATCTTGTCAAACAGGTTAGTCCCATATTCTGTCTGTGCAGTAATTTACACACCTCATTCGGTCTCACTTGGGGAAGTTATCCATCTTATTCTGTTTCTATGGGGTCACTGCTCCCCTGATTCTCTATCAAAAAGGTAAGTTATACATGATTCTGTCCCTCTGGGTTAAATCACACACCTAATTCTGTGTAGAGGTAAGTTATCTACCTCATGCTCTCTCTATGGGATGTCACTCACCTCATTCTGTCTCGATTAGTTAACTCACTCATCATTCTTTACCAAAAAGTGTTAAATTACACACCTGATTGTGTCTATGTAGTGCAAATAATTCACATCACTCCCTCATTTGGTCTAGCTGGGGTAAATCACCTCATTCTTTCACTCTAGGGTAAATCACTCCCCTCATTTGGTCTAGCTGGGGCAAATCACCTCATTCTTCCACTCTAGGGTAAATCACTCCCCTCATTTGGTCTAGCTGGGGTAAATCACCTCATTCTTTCACTCTATGGTAAATCACTCCCCTCATTAGGTCTAGCTGGGGTAAATCACCTCATTCTTTTACTCTAGGGTAAATCACTCCCCTCATTAGGTCTAGCTGGAGTAAATCACCTCATTCTTTCACTCTAGGGTAAATCACTCCCCTCATTTGGTCTAGCTGGGGTAAATCACCTCATTCTTTCACTCTAGGGTAAATCACTCCCCTCATTAGGTCTAGCTGGGGTAAATCACCTAATTCTTTCACTCTAGGGTAAATCACTCCCCTCATTTGGTCTAGCTGGGGTAAATCACCTCATTCTTCCACTCTAGGGTAAATCACTCCCCTCATTTGGTTTAGCTGGGGTAAATCACCTCATTATTTCACTCTAGGGTAAATCACTCCCCTCATTTGGTCTAGCTGGGGTAAATCACCTCATTCTTTCACTCTAGGGTAAATCACTCCCCTCATTTGGTCTAGCTGGGGTAAATCACCTCATTCTTTCACTCTAGGGTAAATCACTCCCCTCATTAGGTCTAGCTGGGGTAAATCACCTAATTCTTTCACTCTAGGGTAAATCACTCCCCTCATTTGGTCTAGCTGGGGTAAATCACCTCATTCTTCCACTCTAGGGTAAATCACTCCCCTCATTTGGTCTAGCTGGGGTAAATCCCCTCATTCTTTCACTCTAGGGTAAAGCACTCCCCTCATTTGGTCTAGTTGGGGTAAATCACCTCATTCTTTCACTCTAGGGTAAATCACTCCCCTCATTTGGTCTAGCTGGGGTAAATCACCTCATTCTTCCACTCTAGGGTAAATCACTCCCCTCATTTGGTCTAGCTGGGGTAAATAACCTCATTCTTTCACTCTAGGGTAAATCACTCCCCTCATTTGGTCTAGCTGGGGTAAATCACCTCATTCTTCCACTCTAGGGTAAATCACTCCCCTCATTTGGTCTAGCTGGGGTAAATCACCTCATTCTTTCACTCTAGGGTAAATCACTCCCCTCATTAGGTATAGCTGGGGTAAAACACCTCATTCTTTCACTCTAGGGTAAATCACTCCCCTCATTAGGTCTAGCTGGGGTAAATCACTTAATTCTTTCACTCTAGGGTAAATCACTCCCCTCATTTGGTCTAGCTGGGGTAAATCACCCTTATTCTTTCACTCTAGGGTAAATCACTCCCCTCATTTGGTCTAGCTGGGGTAAATCACCTCATTCTTTCACTCTAGGGTAAATCACTCCCCTCATTTGGTCTAGCTGGGGTAAATCACCTCATTCTTCCACTCTAGGGTAAATCACTCCCCTCATTTGATCTAGCTGGGGTAAATCACCTCATTCTTTCACTCTATGGTAAATAACTCCTCTCATTTGGTCTAGCTGGGGCAAATCACCTCATTCTTCCACTCTAGGGTAAATCACTCCCCTCATTTGGTCTAGCTGGGGTAAATCACCTCATTCTTTCACTCTAGGGTAAATCACTCCCCTCATTAGGTCTAGCTGGGGTAAATTACCTCATTCTTTCACTCTAGGGTAAATCACTCCCCTCATTTGGTCTAGCTGGGGTAAATCACCTCATTCTTTCACTCTAGGGTAAATCACTCCCCTCATTAGGTCTAGCTGGGGTAAATCACCTCATTCTTTCACTCTAGGGTAAATCACTCCCCTCATTTGGTCTAGCTGGGGTAAATCACCTCATTCTTTCACTCTAGGGTAAATCACTCCCCTCATTTGGTCTAGCTGGGGTAAATCACCTCATTCTTTCACTCTAGGGTAAATCACTACCCTCATTTGGTCTAGTTGGGGTAAATCACCTCATTCTTTCACTCTAGGGTAAATCACTCCCCTCATTTGGTCTAGCTGGGGTAAATCACCTCATTCTTCCACTCTAGGGTAAATCACTCCCCTCATTTGGTCTAGCTGGGGTAAATCACCTCATTCTTCCACTCTAGGGTAAATCACTCCCCTCATTAGGTATAGCTGGGGTAAAACACCTCATTCTTTCACTCTAGGGTAAATCACTCCCCTCATTAGGTCTAGCTGGGGTAAATCACTTAATTCTTTCACTCTAGGGTAAATCACTCCCCTCATTTGGTCTAGCTGGGGTAAATCACCCTTATTCTTTCACTCTATGGTAAATCACTCCCCTCATTTGGTCTAGCTGGGGTAAATCACCTCATTCTTTCACTCTAGGGTAAATCACTCCCCTCATTTGGTCTAGCTGGGGTAAATCACCTCATTCTTCCACTCTAGGGTAAATCACTCCCCTCATTTGATCTAGCTGGGGTAAATCACCTCATTCTTTCACTCTAGGGTAAATCACTCCCCTCATTTGGTCTAGCTGGGGTAAATCACCTCATTCTTTCACTCTAGGGTAAATCACTCCCCTCATTTGGTCTAGCTGGGGTAAATCACCTCATTCTTCCACTCTAGGGTAAATCACTCCCCTCATTTGGTCTAGCTGGGGTAAATCACCTCATTCTTCCACTCTATGGTAAATAACTCCCCTCATTTGGTCTAGTTGGGGTAAATCACCTCATTCTTTCACTCTAGGGTAAATCACTCCCCTCATTTGGTCTAGCTGGGGTAAATCACCTCATTCTTCCACTCTAGGGTAAATCACTCCCCTCATTAGGTATAGCTGGGGTAAAACACCTCATTCTTTCACTCTAGGGTAAATCACTCCCCTCATTAGGTCTAGCTGGGGTAAATCACTTAATTCTTTCACTCTAGGGTAAATCACTCCCCTCATTTGGTCTAGCTGGGGTAAATCACCCTTATTCTTTCACTCTATGGTAAATCACTCCCCTCATTTGGTCTAGCTGGGGTAAATCACCTCATTCTTTCACTCTAGGGTAAATCACTCCCCTCATTTGGTCTAGCTGGGGTAAATCACCTCATTCTTCCACTCTAGGGTAAATCACTCCCCTCATTTGATCTAGCTGGGGTAAATCACCTCATTCTTTCACTCTAGGGTAAATCACTCCCCTCATTTGGTCTAGCTGGGGTAAATCACCTCATTCTTTCACTCTAGGGTAAATCACTCCCCTCATTTGGTCTAGCTGGGGTAAATCACCTCATTCTTCCACTCTAGGGTAAATCACTCCCCTCATTTGGTCTAGCTGGGGTAAATCACCTCATTCTTCCACTCTATGGTAAATAACTCCCCTCATTTGGTCTAGCTGGGGTAAATCACCTCATTCTTCCACTCTAGGGTAAATCACTCCCCTCATTTGGTCTAGTTGGGGTAAATCACCTCATTCTTTCACTCTAGGGTAAATCACTCCCCTCATTTGGTCTAGCTGGGGTAAATCACCTCATTCTTCCACTCTAGGGTAAATCACTCCCCTCATTTGGTCTAGCTGGGGTAAATCACCTCAATCTTTCACTCTAGGGTAAATCACTCCCCTCATTTGGTCTAGCTGGGGTAAATCACCTCATTCTTCCACTCTAGGGTAAATCACTCCCCTCATTTGGTCTAGCTGGGGTAAATCACCTCATTCTTTCACTCTAGGGTAAATCACTCCCCTCATTAGGTATAGCTGGGGTAAAACACCTCATTCTTTCACTCTAGGGTAAATCACTCCCCTCATTTGTTACTCTGATTTACCCCACTCACCTAATTCAGTCTCTAGCAGGTAAGTTATCTACCTCATTATCTCTGTATGGGATAAGTCACTCGGATAAAGAATAAATGAATTATTTCTCTAACAGAGAGAGAGTTAAATTAGAAAAGCCAGTTGCACACCTTACTTGGTCTCTCTGGGGTAAAATCGTCACATCATTTTGTCTCTGGGGTACGTCAAACATTATTATTAATTTATCACTTTGTAATAAAAATATTTTCGACATCATTTCAAATGTTCTGGGTCGCAAAGGGTGGTCTCGAAGAGCACTGGAAGGTAAATAAGCTGGTCATGACTCTCATGTACCCCTCGGTCACTCACCTCTCCTATGAAGGTCTCTCAGAGTTGGGTGTCTCTGTGAGGAAGGTATCCTGGGGCCAAATGTCCCATTCATCCACTGGTGTGTGTCAAGCAGGCTGTGGAAGTTTGCTCTGCGCTCTCACTGCTTGGTCACTCTCAGCCCCTGACCTATCACGGTCTGTCTCCTATCTTGGTTCTCTTATCTCTCAGGCTCTCTTCTTGCTGTCACATGATAGCTCTGTTCTGTTACAAGCCATCTCTACTCTTGTAGCTCTCCCAATCTCTCCATCTTTCCCAAACACCCAGCACCATTGCGCCACTAAATGCATTTCATTATTTCTCTCATTTACAAAACTTCTTTTCTCCGGCCTCTCCCCTTTCTCTCTTATCTCTCCTCCCCCACCTTCTTTACCTCCTCCCATTTTCTCTCCCTCCCTTTACACAGAGAGCCCATTCAGCTGTCCTGAGAGAACAAGGC
Organism: Discoglossus pictus; assembly: GCA_027410445.1. Taxonomy (NCBI): domain Eukaryota; kingdom Metazoa; phylum Chordata; class Amphibia; order Anura; family Alytidae; genus Discoglossus; species Discoglossus pictus. The sequence goes on along the minus strand of CM050163.1, from coordinate 397,768,049 downwards.
TACTGTTATGTGGCCCAGAACAAAGGGCAGTCTCAGAGGCTGCTCTCTGCTGGTCCCCATGGCATGGGGGAGGACTGTCACTTACAGGTGGGAGTCATAATGAGAAGGATGTCCCTCACAGGTGGGAGGCACTTAAACCATGCAGCAGGAGAACATTTTGGGGCACAATGCCATGGATGGGTCACTATAGTGGTGCATCTGGGGGGAGTCATCACAATAATGTGTAAGTTATTGTATCATGGTCCTGCCTACGTCATAACCCAGGGCTCCCCAGCTGCTGCCAGATGGGGCGAGTTGCAAAGTATAAGGTTATATTACACACAACACGAGAAGCCGTAACTAGTCTGCACATACACTTACATACTATATTGTAAGGCGTGTATAAAAGCACAATTATTTTATTCATTCAGTTACCTTAAAGTATATGCTTGGAATTAAAAAAAGGTTTACAAACCAAGGGAACCGACTGATTTCACATGGAAAATTAGCAACTTTATAGGTAAGAGGAACATTTACTATAATAGCACTTACCAAGTGTCTTCAGACCAGACACAGTGCCAGCACAGGAAGCTTTTAGCTGCGTGGATTATGTCATTATTGCTACCACCAAAAATAATGAGACTGATTTAGAACAAACCTCTACTCAAGACCCACCAGGCAGGCCATGGTTTAGGTGGCCAACAGCCTCAAATTGCTTCACCAGTCTATTCACAGCATTTCACCTAAATCATGGCCTGGCTAATGGGTCTTAATGGGAGGTCTGGGAACCACCGATTTAGAACATTTGTTCTCAACATGTGGTGCTAGGACCCTAGTCAGTATTTATCTGCCCATCTTTAGGAGCAAAGAGGGATGGTATAATGTACCTATATTATATTTATTACATGTATTAGGAATAAAACTTCTGAGTAAATGCTAAATTATTTAAAAGACCACTTTAACACTGGCACATTCTGTAGACTGTAGGGCATAGTAGGAAACAACTTTGCAATATACTTTGTTCAAACACACAGTTGTATTTTATTAAACTTGTATTGTTTCTACTTCTTTTACTCCTCTCTTGCACACTTGTCTGAGGCTGAGGAGTCAAATAATTACAATGCTGTGCTAGCTCATGGCTGCCAGGGCAATGTATGGGCACACATGGTGTGCATGAAGTGGTTAGCACTAATAAATTGTATTTTAATATTAGAAAATATTTTCATTAAAAGGTCTATTTTTAAGCACAGAACTCAAGAGCATAAACATTTCCCATGGATTTTTTTATATGGTCCCTTTAATATCAGAATTGGTTCTGTGAAGTCAACACATGCAAAGTGATACCTTGAGACTGGATGATTTCCTGCTTGCTGATCCCTCCAGGTACAATTACCTGTCTAGGTTAGTGAGAGTGACCTGCACTTTAGCTCTTCGTACCAACAATTCATGTATGTGCTCAATTCACATAATCCATTAGGTTGTATAGGTCTTGCCATATCTGATTTAGACTTTAAAAAATGTAAGGTTGCCAAAATCCCCTTGAAAAGGTGTGTATATAGATATCTCCACTAATATACATTATACAATGTCAATTCTGCATAAACACAGCAGACATTGCAATGATGTTTAAATCAACACAAGTAATGGACAATACTCAGAACATGTTTAACTAATACACTTCCCAGTTATTTCAGTCCGTAATATTTATTTAATATAAAATAACATCTCTACATTGTGTTATAAAAGCACAATAGGCTGTTTGTCAGGGCGCTGTTGTAGAGTCTGGCAAACACACGGGGTGATGCCTGAAGGACAATGTCTTGCAGCCCAACAGTATAGATCCTTAACCTTTTTTGTTGCTACCATTTCTGCAACTAAAGGGTTAACCTTGAATATTTTTTTTTCCTTGCAGACATCAGGAACTTTGTTTTTAAGTTAATACAACTGTCTGAAGGGAAACATTACATTTGTATCACATTACACAAGTATTGTTGTTAAAGAGCCGCACACAGTGATATTGTATTTCTGTGAGAAAACAAGAATGAATGCAGGGCATGCAACTCCTCTTACACAACACACAATATCCATTATGGACATTGCACCACACTCCCTTCTAAGAAGTGATACGGGAAACAAAAGTAATATTCATGGATAAATCTGCCACACAACTCAGTGTGGATTACATTGGTGGTGGGACCTTCTGGAGATTGGTAGTTTATATACAGTCCTGGCAGAAGGCACCTCAATCACTTCCTTCTATATGATCAAATGCAGAACTAGACCGGACTGCACACTCCGGCAGCGGAATGGGTGCTCACTGTTTTTGGGACTTCTTAACCTTTTTGCGCTCACTTTTGCTAGCTTCATCATGAGCTTTCCTCTTCATTGCCAGCTTGTTAGCCTGCGAGACAGAGAGAAGAGATCTTTAGTATATCAAATATTTACATTTAAAGACAGTGTAAGCAATTTTCATGCTAAACCTCATTTTTAGTTCACCATTGCATTAAAAAAAAAAAAAAAAATTATATATATATATATATATATATATATATATATATATATATATTATATATATATATATATATATATTATATATATATATATATATATATATATATATATATATATATATATATATATATATATATATATATATAAGCAAAAAGCAGCAAATAAAATCACAGTTTACCTCATTAATGGCCACTGAAAGGAAATGGAATATTTCAGCTGCGATAACATTATTCAGGCCTTACCAGGACAGTTTAATCAATGTTATTGAAGTTGAAATCTTTCAGTAGTTATCAATGAGAGGCTTGGGAAGGGTACAGCAGTGGTCATTAATGAGATAACCTAATTTAAAAACACTGTTTTTCTAAATTCATTTCTACAATAAGGAGATTGAGCTGTGGCCCCTAACTTACAATGGTTTTGTCTTTTGTGCACACCAGCTTTGATAATATTTACGTACTAAAGACAGAATAAACAACTTTTCATCAATTTATAAAAATAAAAAAAAGTCTTCCACTGAAAATTGCTGGTTCTCCCACTATCTTTAGGCTGAAGCTCTTCAAAATATTTCACAAACTGTGGCAGAGTATGCAAGACATTTCCCTTGCATCTATCTCATTACTACACAACCTAGAGGCAGAGTTTAGGGAAACTTACTTCACACTACCAGTTTGTAAAAAAGTGGGTATAGCTTCAACGCAAAGATGGTAAAGGGGAAACTAGATACTTACAATAGAAGTTTCCTGACAAAAGATTAACTTTTTTTCACAATTTACCAAGACTATTTAGAAACACTTTTTGCCTAACCTCATCCAAACTTCAAAATTTCACAAATATTTGTTTTTAGACAAGAACCTTAATATTTGATCTTTATTGCTCTTTTTACGCTACAATTAAAAACTACATAAACAGTAACAAAATGGCTAGTCTTGGGAAGGTTTTCCTTGCCATATAATTACAGCTACGGGTCACTTTTGAGGTTACCCAACGGGCATAAGGAGCAGAATATTAATTACCTTTCCCAGTGTTCCAGCCTATAATAGGACCATAACTTACTGGAAAATGAAGGGAATCCTCCAAAGAATGGAAATATGTATAGTGATGTTGTGGTTTTGTATGTTTGTATCACAATCCAAGTAGTTTTTAATTGCAGCGTAATTAGAGCAATAAAGATGAAATTTCAAGGTTCTCATATAAAAATGTGTGAATTTTTTTTTCTCCAGAATCAACTAAGCAATTGTTAACTAATCTGAAAACTGCTAACCCATGAATACACTAAGATTCCCATAAATTGGAAAAGATATATATATATATATATATATATATATATATATATATATATATATTTATTTCATAATCCTGCTTGCATTTACCTCTCTGACTTTCCGCTTCTTGCCAAACATGATCTTGTTGTAGAGATACTTTTCCTTCTTCTTCATCATCATGATAGCGAGACGTTTCTCCTCGCCCTTCTCTCGCTCCGCTGCTCTCACAGGGTCCTCAACCCTCATTGTGCCTGCTGTGACCTTCACATTCAGCTTCTGTAATGAAAAAAAAAAATAAGCAAAAAGGCAATGTGGTACTGACCAGAAGATTCAATGTGTGTGTGGTCCAAAAAGAACATGGGGTGTCTCCTGTACCTTCTTTTTATCCTCCATATCCCTCAACTTCTTGTCTTCCTCCTCCTCCTCTTCTTCTTCCTCTTCCTCCTCCTCGTCGTCATCGTCATCTTCATCATCCTCATCATCATCTTCCTCCTCTTCATCATCCACTGTATGGCAAACCAAACATTAAAATATGGAAGCCCCACATAGATATCTACCCCATCTCTCCCCTCAATATCTCCCATTCACACTTAATGGACCATTGTGGTTCAAGAAAAAAAAAATCCACTTTTGTCAAGTATGTACCAAAAGAACAGCAGTAGCAGCTGTGTAAATCTACAAACTAACCGTTTTTTGGGAAAACTCTTGCTTTTGTTACAGCACATCCTAAAAACTAGTTTTAAATAACGGGATAAGAATGAAATTAGCTCCGCACATCTTCCATCTCACAGGCTCAAAAACAGAACATGCATTAATAGATATCAGAATAGCAATGGTACAAAGACAATGAAACCTCATACTTATTACATAGTTACATAGGCCCTCATTCAATTGCAACTTGGCCAATTGAATAGGGGTCTAAAAAAGCACATAACATTTTTTTTTTTAAGTAGTTTTTAGTTAGTAAACATCTATCCAAAAGCAAGGTTTTCACTAACTAAAAACTTCTTTTAAAAAAAATATGATATCTGCTTATTTAGAGCCCTATTCAATTGGCCAAATCGCAATTGAATGAGGGCCATAGTAATTAAGGTTGAAAAAAGACTCTCAGTCCATCAAGTTCAACTTTATAAGATCTCCTCTGACCTGCAATATGCAGATTAAATATTAATTAGTTAGTTGTTAATTATTAATCAATTATTTTATTATTATTTTTATTTTTAATTATTAATTAATCCAGAGGAAGGCAAACAGAAAAAAACAACCAAGTGAGACCTAGCCAATCGTCTCAAAGGGAAAAAAAATAAATAAATTCCTTCCTGACCCCAGATACTGGCTATCTGATTTCTCCCTGGATCAATACTGTCTCTAATTATCCATGATAACCCTGAATTCCCTTTTTAATTAGAAATAAATCCAGTCACCTTTTAAAGTTATCTATCGAATCCGCTGTCACCACCTCCTCTGGTAGAGAATTCCACAGATTAACCACCCTTACTGTGAAGAACCCTTTTCTTTCTTTAAGGTGAAATCTTTTTACTTCTAACCACAAAGGATGTCCTCTTGTCAGTTGAAAACCTCTTGGCACAAAAAGCTCCCTTGACAAATCTTTATACTGACCCTGGATTTCTATTTATATAAGTATTTATTTATGTATTTATATATATAAAGGTAATCATATCTCCTTGTAGACACCTTTTTTTCTAGTGAAAATAAGTTTAATTTGGTTAGTCTTTCTTCATAGCATCTTAGCACCGCCATTCCCTTATTAGTTTTGTTACCCTCCTCTGTACCTTTTCCAGCTCTAAAATGTCATTTTTATGAAGTGGTGCCCAAAATTGTACTCCATATTCCAAATGAGGGCGTACTAGAGATTTGTACAGTGGCAGAATTATATTTGCTTCCCTGGCTTCAATACCCTTCTTAATACATGGAAATATTTTATTTGCCTTTGCAGCTGCTGCTTGGCTTTGAGCACTGTTACCTAGGTGGTTGTCCACAAGCACTCCCAAATCCCTTTCAATATCTGATACACCTAGATTTGCTCCATTAAGATTATAAATGGCATGGCTATTTTTCCTCCCCAGATGCATAACTATACATTTATTCGTATTAAATCTCATCTGCCATTTAGATGCCCATTCCTCAATTTTATGTAAATCCCTTTGGAGGGAAAGCACATCATTTTCTGATTTAATTACCTTACACAACTGTTTCATCAGTGAAAATGGAGACACCACACTCCAATCTCACTTCCAAGTCATTAATAAATATGTTAAGAAGGAGAGGACCTAATACTGAGCACTGAGGAACCCCACTTACCACATTAGTCCAATCGGAGTATGTTCCATTTACCACAACCCCTTGCTTCCTGTCTTTTAGCCAGCTCTCAATCCATGAGCAGATATTTACTGCAATTCCTGTATCTCTTAGTTTGCACAATAGTCTCCCATGTGGCACTGTATCAAAAGCCTTTGCAAAATCCAAAAAGAATACATCCACTGAGTTGAGGTATATTTTCGCAAGTTCCAACAATCAATTTGATCTCTGATTTTCAAACAAGTGCTTGTTATCACCCCAAGAGTCCACATCATATGGCACAAAAATCGGGAGAAAATAAAGAGGACCAGAGATCGAATTGATTGGTGGAACTTGCGAAAATATACCTCATAATCTGTTGAGGTTGGTCCAGGTGAGAGCCCATTTCGAATGCACATTTACGTATGGTTATTGAGATTTATTTGGTAACGGATCTACACTATATAGAGTTGCGCTTATTCCTACCCTACCCTTTTTGTCATTTTACATAGTCGCTTGGGAACTAAACAGAATTATAAGCCCCAGAAGGAGAAGATAGACAGAATAGCAATCCAAAATGGAAAATCAGTAACATTCCACTAAATGTAATATTTTCTCTAAACATCTTCCTTCACTACTAATGGTGTTAGCTTGTTACGGATTTTAAAACTATGAAGTTTTCCCAAACTACAATGGTCCTTTACCAATGAAACCTGGTTGCATGACTTCATATTTTTAATGCAGTAACATTTTGCACCTCATTTAATAATTATATCCCATTTAATATCAGCTTAGTTTCATAGAAGCTCCTCACACTTTACACCATTAACATCCAACAGATTAGAATATCATTAAAGTCCCTCCACAAGGTTCTAATACCAGATCCTCTTTCCTCTAATGCAGACTAATGGTCACTATGATTATGACACAGGCCTCTTAGTATCAGGTCCCATGTATTGTACTTGTCTCATTACCAATTCTCTCTCCTCTCTGCATTGCCAAAAGCTTCTGTTTCTCAGGTGGTATGTAGTCTCCATCCTTTTCCTGCACAAATGGTGAGAGGTGTGGGGGCAGCACCACTCCTGGAAAATAATCCTCCACAGGGAGGAGCAGGCGAGCGTTCACACTGTCGATCACCCACTGCGGCTGCACGTAATACCTGGAAAGCATAACGAAATCAGAACACATACAGCAGCAACATTTTTGCTTTATCACAGACCTTAACTAGAGCCTATTTTGCATGAATATTTAGCTTTGAGTGTACGTTTACCTGTTTATAACCTGGTTCTGTATGGTGGGCCTGTCCATGATGTGGTGGGTGATAGTCGTTTCTGAGCTTTCATAAGTGGCCCCAATACAGAGTGAGGCATCCCAGGATACCACACCTCCAAAACTCCTGTTGGTATACATAAACCGTTAAGAGCAAATAAAATACTAGTCAAAACACAAAATGTGATCTCCCTACGCCTTAAACCATGGATCAAACAGACCGTCACTCCCCTAAGAATGGTTACTCCTGGATCCACATCCAATGCTCTGTTGCTCTCTTACCTGATAATGAAAGCCAAAGCCTCCCGTGGAACCTCTCTGTTCAGAAAGAACTTGAGCCCAACAAACAGAGACTTTTGCTTCTCTTCCTCTCTGAGCTGTTTTCGCTGCTCCTCCTCCTGCCCTTCGTTCTCCTGAAACAAAACAAATTTGCATCAAACATCCTTGAGTCCCTCTGCACCAATTTGCTCTGCATGAGACAATCGTATTAATTATCTTTCACTTGCAGTCCAGATTCACCAAGTAGTGTGGAGTGATACTCACTGGGTCTGCAGGAAATTCATCCACTTCAGCCTCATCCTCCGGTTCAGCTGGAATCACACGAGACAAGCTGGCACTGAGAGCTGCCAATTTCTAGAGAGCAGAAGGAGTTAACATCAGAAACGTTTGAGGGAACTGTAGACATTAACACAACATAGAAATGTGGCAGAGGAATGATGGCAGAGAGACTGTGATACGACACAGATGTGCCCACTCTCCTGGTTCATACCTCAATATAGGCCTCAGACTCCAGAGCATATTTATCATCCTCCTCTGCCTTCAGTTCAGCCTCTGAGCGAGAATCGAGCTGAGGGGACATAAAAGTGTGACACAAGATTTGTATGCAGATGTGATGTGCCCTTGTTCAGACACCAGATTGGCACTTATTTTCCAAATATCATTACTATGTAAACCAAGGACCTGAACTTATTGGGTTACTGTGTTTCCACAAAACCATAAAAAAAAAGTACACAAATGTTAATTTAGATCATGTTTATAGGATCACTGTCATAGTAACAATAAGAGTCATACTAAATGAAATATTTCATAATGAAGAAAAACCAAACCAACATAGTTTTCAATATTAAAAGGTGTATTAAAAAAAAAAAAAGATTTTAGTGGGTGAATACCAGCAGCAAAGTCAATAGGGAGAGGTAGCTTTATCTAACAAGCAGCGCTAATTTTTCAGACAAAATAATACTAGCATAATAGTGTCACATAAGTGGTTTCCCTTGGTAACATGTTGTTGCTGTCCGTGCAGTCTAATAAGGATTGTTTGGCATCTTATGTAATCAGATTGTCTTTTGAAATGCTTTAGACTTGTCTCAGGTGAACCTCCCATTCCCCCTTGATGACCTCATCAATGACGATATTAGGGTGAAGAAACACAGCATAACAAAAAAGACAAACTACAACCATTGAAAATTAACTGAATATATATTATTGCTATTAGAAATCATTAAATGTTATTTAAAATGAATGCATAATTAGAAGAACTAGGTCCTCTTTTTAGAATTGCTCAGTGATGCTTTAACTAGTAACACCAAATGAGCTCAGAATGACTGCAATTGTAATTTTACCTCATATAATGTAGACTTTGCAGCCCTGAATTGTTCAGTGAGATAATATTGTAATGCATGCAAGATTCGCTAAAGTGTTTGAGTTAAAGCCTAGAAAATGCATATTAAAGTGATTTCTTAGATAACTGCTTGGTCCTGACCTATTACAATTTGCATACATTTCTACAGTCTACTGAGCTCTCAAAATATTGCTTTTAAGCTGTATCATTTAACAGGTCAAGCTAAAGGAGGGAGCAAATAATGTTATTTTTATAAAATGTCAAAATAATTTTGTTTGTATGCAAAATACATAATAGTGCTTAAATCATCTAACAATCATGATTTTGGGTCAATAATGTTCTTTAAAATTGCGCTCAGGGGTGCGGTAATGAGAATTTTAGAAACCAGAAAATGAGAGACAAGAAAATCTTACCTTGGGTGGGTATTGCAGGTTGAGGGTCTGGTAGAGACGAAAGTTTACAAACCCCAAGAGAGTTGTATAAAACTCTGTAAAAGTGGCCATTACTCTGTAATCGACATCTGTAGGGTGCTAAAAAGTGAAAGAATAAAATAAGTGGAGAAAAGGAAGCAATGTCATTAAAAAAAAAACAGAGTTATGTCACAAGCAGGGAAACAAAAAAAAATAATTACATTCTGAGATCAAGGGTGACCAGCTCAGTGCGTGGAAAATCCATCTTTTCCAGAGCCTGGTAACAATAACCAACATGAAGGATTTCCATGTTTTTTACTTTTAATAATTCCTGTATGCCAATTTATCAATACACAGTGCGATTATACACAATAAAAACATTTGATTTATATCTGTTCTTAAAAATGTCACGTAACCAAAGATAATTTTAAAGCTATATGTGTTTTGGGCAACTGAATCTTTCCAGTTATGTCTTTCCTTGGTTGTGATAGCATAGTGGTATAGATTTTAAGGTAGGTAATGGCTAATGGGATCATTGTTGGATAAATTGGGCAGACACAAGGGTTACTCTTAAATGTAATATAAAATTAAGAAGTTTACCAAGTTTCAATTTGTATAATTTGTCACATTGTAAGCAGTTTGATACATCAATTGTGATTTGAATAGTTATTGAAGAATATTTATATGGAATGATTACTAATATAGACTCGATGTGTGGGGCAGTATATAGGTTTTCATAAATGTTTTGTTAATTTTAGTATTGTTAGGATATCATATTTCACAGAATGCAAGGAATATATTTTTTAAGTGCACTCTGTAATAAAAGTTAAGTATTAATATAATGTTTGCATCCAAGTCACTAACTGGGATGTGTTTTTTTGTGAGGGCTGCTGTCAGACTTCCATTTTTCTTCTGTGCATTCACCACATTTAGTAAATTGTATTTTAGCATGCTGAAAAAGTGTCCTTGCGGAATATATCTGAAGTAATAAACAATTATAGGCTTTGCTTAGCAACAATGTCAATAGAGACTAAAACATATGCCGAGGAAGGAAATTCAGTCTTTATTAAAGTGGCATGACACACAAGTTAAAGCTGCAAACATTGCAATAAAAAATAATAGAAGATAATTCTGTGACCCACATGTCACAATACAGTTTATTTTGACGACTTTTCAATCAAGTTGAATGATACTTAGCTGCATTATAGACACAATGGAGTAATGTTTTCCAAAAGGAGAATATAAAATAATTAATATTTGCTGCAACATACAGGCATGAAAGAATTGCTCAAGTGAATGTATGTGCTAGAGCAGGGGTATGGAATCTGAAGTATGAGGTCCGAAGTGAGAACATGGCCTTTTACCTGGTTTGACGTAATTCTTAATGGGAAAAAAAAAAAAAAGTTCTGCATCCTTAGTCTAGAGCAGTGGTAGTCAACCTGGTCCCTACCGCCCATTAGTGGTAATATCTAGGTAGCGTCGCCGACGAGTGACGTCACACGCCAGAGACCTGCAGCACCACACTTGGCTAGTTGGGGAGCTGGTAAGTAAGCCTAGGGACAGCAGTCAGGACCGGATAACTATCTAGTAAGTACTGGGCGATACATAGCTCGGGTCATATGATTTATGTAACCAGAAATGAGATAGGGTAAACTGATTTACTACGACATTGAAGGGAGTAAGGAAATTTTACCATGAAAAGTAGGCGTTGGGTATTAAAAAGGTTGAGGACCCCTGGTCTACAGGTAGTGTGATACCTAGGATCATGGATAAAGGTTAATGTCACATTCAAAGCTTGATAAAGGGGCTATTGTTGAAATGTGTATGTGTCAAAAGGCTGGTTATAAAAAAAGAGTGGATTTCACAGAGGGACAAATGGTAACACAAGATTAGCAGAACATGTAGCCACATATATCCCACTGACTACCACCCAATTGGTCTTATCCAGTACAGTACTCTAGTTCTGTATTTTTACAGTATTGTTCTGGAGAAAATAGAGACCTTTACCCAGAGCGCTATCACATCCCAGTAATTAGAAGGCACAGCTCATCTCCCAATGCTGTGACTGCTCAGTTTATGACCGGCTTTGCCATTAGGTTCTATTGATCCTGTACTAGGCGCTGTCTGGCACGGTTGTGTAACCTTTACCCCAAACTAAAGCAGTCATTCCCTTGTCATGACGTCAAACCCAAATTCTTTTCTTAGCATTTTTTTTTTTTATATTGTCTTTTGAATAACTAAAACATGATAATGGTCAAAATATTTTAGAAAGAAAAAACAAATGTACGCAGTCTTTACATTTTGTAACTTGCATGCAATTATTCTTTACCATTTTGCTTTCTTGCCTGCTGCTCTCATAGCAGTGTCCTTATAGATGAACAGGCTTTCTTTTAGTCCTGCTGAGCATTTGAGTTTATATTATTTTTAGCCATTCTTAAACCATGTTGCCTAGCTTCAACTTGAAAGTAAATTTTAAAAATCTGTTAACGTAGAATATTAACATACATTACTACAGATATAGATCCTTATGGCAGATATGCCATCATATCACATATCTATCTTTATCTGTACTCTTCTTATAGAAGAGATTGGCAGATACAAATATTAGTTTATCATGTTAGCCTCTGCTACCTGTGCACAAGGTGTCAATTCAATGACACAACCTTTTCTTAGATATTCCTTAAAAATCGCTACTATGCTCTACATCTCACAAGGAAGCCGGTTATCTCAGGTAAATAGGGATGTTATCTAATAAAGCAGTAATTAACCGTTATTGTGAGTTAAATAATGGTGTTATGTCAATAGAATAAACTCTAGCTATCTGAAAACAATTCTCTATTTTACTTCCTTGACAGAGAAAACATTTCAGACCTGCCAGCGGCAAGTTAAATACTTTCTACCTCAAAGAACTAAAATAAATATAAAAGTTACATAAAACAACCTGAGAATTAACCATTATATGCAGAAGTCGATACCACACTTAAAAAGTATCAGTGCAGTCAGGTATTTAAAAAATCCTATTTTAAAAGAGAATATGCAAAATGTTTTTAGAATGGAAAATAAAATACAGCCTCATATGTTTTATATGCAGTTATACTGCTGCGGGATCTCCTATTTCGTTTATGGTAATCAGTTTCATGAGGTGGCAGGAGATAGAAGCTTCCTGCTCAGTCTATCTACACAATGTTAATTTGGCATCTACAGCTGTCAGAGCTTTCTGCTGCTTTTACAGAGACCATTAGATTATAACACACACCCTCCAGACAGAACTAGTTGATAAAAGAAAATGATTATAAAATAATTTGACATAAAAAATCCAAAAGGTTGTGTTTATTCACTTTATAAAATGATTCTGCACATTCATCAAGGTTAGTTATTCCAAAAATCCAAAGAAAAAACGGACCAGGGAGCCTTTAAAAAGTCAGTTGTTATTACTTTTATAAAATTGCAGAGATAATTACCATAGATATTGACCTAAATTGGTTTCAACATACTTCTGCTTGAAAGGACAGAATCACTTCAACAGCCAAGGCGATGGCCAGGAGTTCATATAATAGGTAACAAATTCAAGTTATTTGTTTTTTTACTTTTTATACACATTTTACCCATTATCAGTTTTAGCTCTTCCCCACACTGGCTCAGCTAATGGGGCAGAGATGATCGCTTTCCATGTAATCTCTGAGTACCTATCATATGCAGACAATAAACATTAAGACAGCCTCCCCATACAGGTCTTTCCCAAACCCCAACCTTACAATAAAACTTACGTCATGAGAGAAGGTATAAGGTGTGATCCAAGTGACGCTCTGTCCCAACACATCTGCCTGGTAATAGATTCCTTTGATGGACAGAAAAACCTGGAACAGAAGACAAGTATGTGACACACAGGAACAGAACACACAGACATTAAAATAAAGTAACTCCTCCATGAGTAAAAGTAGCGCCCAGACTAACTGTATCTTCAAAAAAAAACTACATTAGTTTAATTATTTTATGTAAAGTGAGGTAGACATGGATGTCCACTATTCAAGAACAATAGAGTATTGCAGTATATAGCGATACATTATTCTACAGTACAAACAGAGTGACAAGCTTCTCAAGAGTTGCACCTCTCGTTATCAAGTCAGAAGCAATACTGCTTAAGATTTACCATGAGCATTGGGATATAAAGTACTTGGTCAAACAAAGTGTTGAGTTTTGTTGATACTTGCTCTGACTTGATGCCCATCATTTGTCTCGTGTGGGTGTTATTTGTTTAGTATTCCTGTTCTGTATTTTCACATCTTAATCAGTACCGATTCTTACTGGATAAAGATAGGTGTAACTAAAAATGTTTGATACTTTTTTTTTGTATTGGACAAATAGATTGTGAATTTTGCAGTCCTAAATTCTGCTAATATTGTCCTGCCCATATTTAAAAACTTTTCAGAAGTACAATGAAAATGTTCTCTTCATGTGTTTCCCTATAAGCATACTTGTATTACTGTTTAGACAGCAGAGTCTTATAGTATTAAAGATCATAGCATAACCATTGTGTGACACTGAATAGGAACGTTAAAGCAGTTTCAAATGTATCCCATTATGATGACTGTAATGTCCTAACAGCAAGTGCCAGATGTTTTAATTTGGCATTTGCATTAATAAATTCACAGTAAAAAGGTAAAGCAATATTAAGTATTACATTTACAAGATCAAATTCACCTGGAATACCACACCACTGGCCTAAGACATGCAAAAGGCTCCCTGGAGCTAGTGGAATATGTAGACTCTACAGATCAAATGTTCTTTGTCATCACATCTTGTGCTTCTACTACTCTTTGCCAAGTATGCAGTTGCTCCTTTTCTTACAAAACAAATAAGGCTTGTATGTGGACATTAGTCAGTTAATATATAAAGTAAATAGAGAATGAGCAGTGACAGAGCAAGGAAGTCACTGATAAAAAGGTCAGGCACAAACTGAATGATAAGGTGCTTGGGAAACATGAGGATGTGCAGAGAGAGATGGTAAACAGTGCCACCTAGAGTATCAGTTAAACCAAAGCCTTAAAGGTTCACTGGAGATAAGAAAAACGGGCCCATATTTATGATGTATGTATTAAGCTAGCAGCTGTGTAAGCTATAGAAGTAAAACCATTTTTAGAGAAAATTTTGGAAAACTGTTTGAGTGCAAGAATCCATTTTCTTTTTATTACATCATAAGGTTGTTTTTCGGTATCTTACACTGCAGGGAGGGCAGTAGAGAAATGGATAAGATTAAAAGTGACAACACACCCCAACCCCCTGAAGGGACCAGAAGCAGGAAGTAAATACATTCAAGAAGTTAATAAAAACAAAAAAGATGCAAGAATTGTTCTCATGAAATGGAAATGACACACACACGCCAAGGCATCATGGATACCTTCAGGGGCCAGCAAAGACATCAAACTGCTTCCGGTAGCAGACAACAGCCGTGTGCGCGCCAACTCCTGAGTGCAAAGTGAGAGACGCTACTCGGAGGATGCATTGGTTGATCCCACATCCTGTCTGGTGTGAGAGAGGCTGGAGGTATCGGAGTAAGGAGCACGAGAAGGTGGAGGCAGAACTTGGAGTTTCACCTTGTGTCCTTAAATCGATTTGCCCGGACAAAGATGGTCACCAGCTACAGTTGACAGCTGCGCTAATTTGCTAGTGCAAGCTGACTGGAAGACGCTTGCATGATGCATGGGTCTGAGATTTGGATCCACGTCTGTTTTGGCATGAAGAATGGACGGAGATCATATGAGAGAGGAAACCTGGGTGGATGACTTCTTTTGGCAAAGCTGGAATCACAGATCCAACTTATTTGCGTGCCAGAAGTGCTGAGGAAACCCGCAGATGAGGGGCTGATTTGTTTGGAAAAAAATGGATGGCACTTCTGTTGGAAACAGAGATCTGCAAGAGGTTGCAATGCCGATATAAAAGAAGCCACAGCATACACGCAAGAAAGGAAATTCTCACGCATGGGCTGGTATAAAAGGAGCTAAAATATAGAAAATTGTTTTTTCATTTGTTTTCCATAAGAAGAGATCATTATGCTGCAAATAATAGGCATTGAAGGAAAAAACAATGTTTATATACTGCTTATAAACTATTTATTAAGAAAGGCATTTAATTTGAAACTTAAAGTGGATAAGGCCTGGATACATCAACTTAGATTCTACTTGTAGTCACTATGCTTTTTCCTAGAAGCAAAGTTATTTCTACATCAAATTCAAGCATAAGAGATTGCTAAAATTACAGAAGAACTAATGTGTGTGCAGTCAAACTCAGAATCAGTAATTTCTTTGGTTTCAAACTAAATAATTAGCACAAAAGGAGAAATATTGGGGCCACAGATGCTGGTGCCCCTAAAGAACATATTAACAGCCTATGACAGAGGCTTATTGTTGATGATCAAACAATGATAATAAAGAATCTTCATTTGTAAAGCGCCAACATATTCCGTAGCGCTATACATGCGTTTTGATCGAGGCAAAACAATATTAACACATTACAAAGATGGAGGGCCCTGTCTGAGCTTATAATCTAGTGTCCATAATGATTTCCCCAAAGCACCGATGCAAGGTTGAAAACTCCTAGACTTACAATCTATACTTCTGTGACATGATTTGGCAAATGTTTTTTTTTCCTGCAAGTTGTTACTTGCAAAACTATTGAATTGCAGTCACTGAGGGATACTTAGAAACTGAAAAACAGTCAAAACTGCACTGTACAAATATGGGTTTAATAGTAGGAATACTGAAATTATAAATCTGTGAGTTTTTTTCTGTGATGAATTATATTTCAGTCGTTATATCTTTCTCAGATTATAAGTATAATTGCAACGTGCAAGTGTGAAAACCCATGTAATTTGTCATGTCCTTGAACAGGAACTTATAATTAAATTGAGAATTTCCAGGAAATTTTTCAGCAGACAAAATTGTATAAAAACAAGGGCAATGTTATAAAAAAAAACAATGTGGTCAATAAAAACTAAACAACAAATAAGAAATAATCTGCTTAAATTTGTCAATCTGCATTTTCCGAAGTGAAGTTAAATTTGCAGCTCGTGTGGCCTTTAAACTGTATATTAACGAAAATATTTAAAATTATAGCTGAGATTATAACGGAGATACTAAATTGGCTGATACAAAAGGAAGCATTGGAAAAAAATTTGCTAGACAAGATTTCTTTGCTGGAATACAGCTAATAATTGTGTAACTGTGCAATTTTGTTTAGATTTAATATCAGTTAGCTGACAAAAGGATTTTTGAAATATATAGTTATAGTAATCTAAATAAAATGTGCACTGTTTGGTAATTTGCAGTTTTTATCAGTGGCTGAGAATAGGTGGCTTCTGTCTATCTACCTAGCAGAGAAAATACTGAATAGATTGTAAAATCTGAGGCCTGTGTGGTTTAGAATTGTAACCTGTAGGGGGAGTTAATAGTACTTTTGTATAATCACTGTCAAGAAAATAAATTGTGATACATTATTAGAAAATGTAATAATCATGATAAATTAGCACTAACAGATTGTGCAAATAAAAAAATAATAATATTAATAATAATAATAATAATAATAATTCCACAACTAGGGAGGTATAGAAACCATAACAAGTGAGAGAGGTTTGGTGGCTGAAATATGCCAAAGCTGTTTGGCTAAAGTATGTAGTAGTTAACTTTATATATTGTTGCACTAATTAGTTCTGACAATTTGCAATATAAGAGATGATAAATTGCAGCCTGTGTGCAAAACAAATATATATTCGTATAATAGGGTCATTTGTAAGAGTGTGCAATATAAAAAAGTACCAAATTGTTTACTTCACAGTTTTTAAATTTTTAAGAGAACAGCAGGAAGGATATAGGTAATTAACATAAATTTTGGAAGGTTAAGGAATGATTATTGAATGAATACATTTATATTTGTATTACCTTTTCATAGTTTGATTAAAAAGGAAACGGATTCAAGAGGTTGTAGTGATGGTATATGTGATCATTAGCACAACAAATAAAAATAAATTACTTTTTTTTAACTTTACACAGAAGGACAAAAAGGGGAATTCACATAAGAAATAAACAATGTTATATGTGAATATTTTATGACCATAGTAAGGGACAGATAATTTTCTTTTTGCCTCTCCATTGTTTGGCTAAAAAGGAGCATTGTTTTTTTTAAATCTTTAAATAATGAATAAGTATGTTTTTTTTTTTTTTTTTTAAGTTGTAAGAAGAAAATGTATATATACTGCAACTCCCACCAACACAGTATGAGATGGGGATTTTCTCTGTCTCTACACGATTGGCTTAAAGGGAAAGTTGATTTAAGAAGTTAAACTCATGAAATACTCAATGTGTACAATAACTTCTTGGAATTTAGGAGGAATAAACTCCCCAATAAAGAGAAAAGCTATTTCAAGACATTAAAAAAAAAAAAAGCTTAGTACGCATATGGCACTTTTACAAGAAATTATTTGAATAGTAAACATAAAAGATTAGTTAAAAAAAAAGTTTTAAAACCCCGCATTTCTTTTTTCTTTTTTTAAAGGAATTAAATTATTTACGATCCTGAAACTTGACACTGAAGGTCATTATAAAACAGTTGTGAGTTGATCAGGAGAAGTTTATATTATGCAATTTATATGCCCCAAATTAAGGATAACAACGTCTCAGATTAAATAATATCTGAGATTATCCCTTTAAAAAATTGTCATAAAATCATTATGGGAAGAGATTTTTAACATTGCTCCAATTAAATATTTGGACAGAGCTAAAAAATATAAGTCTTTCTATGGCCACAAGGATTCATGTGTAATAATTGGTAAAGTAGAATTAGTAAAAATAATTATAAATAATTGAAATCTTATTGATAAACTGCATACATTAAACCCACTAAATAAGGAATATACAAATTTTAAAACATATTTCTTTTTTTTTTTTTTTTTAAAACAACTTGATTATTTTATTTTTATACTTATCTAGTAAGTATGAATTGAAAATTCAGACAGGAAATTTAGATTCCTAAATGTTTTATTAAAAGATCCGCATTTTTTTTATTTATTTTTTTTTATTTCAAAGGGAAACGGGAAGAATTAATAATAATAATAATAATAATAATAATAATAATAATCACAAACACAAAGACATAACTGAATTATTTTAGGGGACTGCTAAACTTGTCCTTAGAGGAGGTATAATTCGTTATTATAACAAAGAATATACAAAAAGATTGTGATATCTTAATGAGACACATACAAAATCCTATAGGAACAATTTTAATATATAAAATATGATCAATATTTAAAGCAACCAAGGTAGAGATTGATAATTTAATAATTAAAAATCAAAATCTGTCTTTTATTCATAGAGTACATTTTTCAGAGGTGGCAATAAGGTATCAAAAATGCTATCAAATCTTATTAAAAACGGAAAAAACCCTAATTATATATCTAACATCCAAGTGGAAGGAAAAATATTAATAAACCAGGAGAAATAGTAGAACCTTTTTGTAAATACTATTTTTTTTTTTTAGGACAGATCAAAATTTGGAAAGAGATAGAGTTGCCATCAATAAGACACAGTTGGAAATCTTAAATGCATCATTTACAATACAAAGAATATTGAGGTCCCTTAAAATAGGAAAAAACATCAGGTCTAGATGGGCATATTAAGGAGTTTCATATTACAATGCTAGAGTATAGATCTCTAACCCTATTAAAATTTTATGACATTCAATTCTTTTTTCCTTTTTATAAGATATTGTGATTACAACAGAATGTTTATTTAAAAAGTCGCACCTGAAAAAAAAAAAAAAAAAAAAAAAAGAGAACCCCCCTCCCCACAAAAAAAAACAATCTATATTTTTCTAGTTATACATTTGCTTTTTGACTTTTTCCCTGCTTCATTATGACAATGTTTTCAAAAGTATTCTTTTCCAATGCACCTATATTTTTTGAAGTTCTTGATGTTTAAAATTATATATATATATATATATATATATATATATATATATCCTTGCATTTGTTAAATATTGTATTGAATTTTGATGGCGTTTTAGATAAGCTCTCTTGACTTCTGTTGAAAAGTGCTCCCTAAATAGCATCCTTCCCAAAGCAAATCTATTGAAGAGTAAAACCCCATGGAATAATCCTCATCCTCCAGCTACAGGCAAACTAGCAGTCTAACATGAATTCTGTTTGTTGGTTAAATGCTCAGGCCCTCCTCCATGTTGTAGCTCACCTTACGCAGGGATCGGGATGCAATGATGTAGTTCATAAATTCCACAGACAGACGGCGACAGAGCTGGATCGTCTGAACGTGGCACTTTCCCGTACGAGGAAACGTGGAGAAGAGGAAGCACATTGACAGAGAGTCATCCAGATCACGAAGGGAATCGATAAAGGTTGGGTACCTGTATGGCAAAAAGGAGGAGCAAGAAAAATATATCATTAATCCCTCCTTCTCACTTGAGGGCATGTATAATAGGCACTGAACTCCGAATTGCATCTCTTAGGTCTGTTCCTTATTAAAATATATTTGCATGCACAACACTCCTCCTGGGATACAGGCAAACCCTGCAAAGACCATATATACACACATCCCATGTTGTGCAGAAGTTTTCACCCAGCATCCTGTGCAAATTGGCTCCTCACCTCTCCTTGATAATGTGATCTAATTTGTAGGCCGGTTTATTGTCTCTGATCCTGTCCACATCATCCCACTCCTGTTTCCCATAAGCTTTACGCAGACGGCGCACAAAGACCTGGTAAAAAGAGAAAACAAAATACAGGAGTAAATGACTTTTGCACAGAACTCAACAACACAATGTATTCGTGCATGGAGGAGACATTTTCCCAGCACATACCTTGTACTCTCTGAATTTTCCCACAATGGGTTCGTGAAGCAAGAACTTAATGTCTTTCAGAAGGTAAAATGTCCTGGGGGCTGTGGATCCCTTATTGACCTTCTTCTTGTGTTTGGGTTCATGGGGGTAAATCCCCTTCAGGATACAGAGACGCCTGCAGTAAAGAGAAAGGTCGTTTAGCAGACACAACAAAGCAAAACACTTCTCCACGAGTCTCCAAATAATCTCCCCAATTAAAAGTCATTATATAGTTATTTGTAGAGAAGTCTCAGTATTCACTTTTTTTTAATGTTTACAAATTCTATTTCAGGTTTCTTTGATCACTATAAAAAAAAAAAAAAAAAAAAAAAAAGAACAATCGGGCCTTTTCTCATCAGCATCAGCAAAATAAATAATATATACTCACAGTCTCTACAGGGAGAATAACCCATGTAGAGAGAGGCTAGGTAGGCAAAGAGAAAGGGATGGCACCAAAAGAAGAAATAAACTCTTTAATATGCAATAACACCCCCACCTCCAACTCCTAATTCTGTAGTACTTGATGGAGGTTGTGTATCTCCTGATGCGGAGCCAAAACCTCTGTGTCTGTATTGAACTACCAGTCTGTATTAAGGAAAAAACAAATAATACACTAACAAAGTAAATGATTGGGAAACCTGAACAAACTATGTTCAATGGAGCTGAAAATTGTAATTAACATTTCAATAAGTTACAATAAAAGATCTCTGGAAATAATTACATTTGTAAAACTAATATTTCTAATACTTTATAGAAAGGTTAGTAGTCAATGACTGATTTTGGGGTCAGAATGGGAATCCCCTGAACCCCACAAAAAACCCTGTTATTTGGGACTAACATATCTGATTGCCAACATCAAGGCTATCAAAATGGACAATTTTGTTATGACCGTATTAACCTGTGTAATGTTAGGCCTCAGGCTCTGATCTGGTACCCCGGGTCCCCAAAGAGCACGGTCTGTGAGTATTCGGGCCTACTAAGAATTATTTAGATAATGTTTAGGTTGTGGTTAGGACATTACACTTATGCCAAACCCCTTTAAAAAGTACCAAAGTATCTAGGAATGCTATAACGTTTACAATAGTGATCTGATTTATTAGGATGATTTGGGTAATTGTATAAAGTTAATAGAATGTATTTACACTCAGAAGTAGGCCCTATGACATAATATGAATAACACTTCAGAAGTTACAGGACAAACATAGTTTATTACCCTCTAGAATTTTTGTTCTGTCAGAAAGGGAACTGGGGGAGGGAACATGAGGGGGGGTTGATACATTAAGCATAAACTTCTGGTGCTGATGTAGAGTTTGAAAAATTATTGGATGTGTGTGCGTCTCTGGGCAGGTAGTCCTAGTTTGAAGGTATTGCCCCTCATATCAGACCAGATATCTCAGAGGCAGGAATGTCTGTGGAGGAAGGTGTGGCATGTGGATACATTTGTTGGTGCAGTTTTTAAAACATCTATATAAGAAGAATAAAGTTTCAGTGAGTCTGTCTACACTAAATTGAATGGTGTTGTTCATCTGATTCTCCTGCTTACCCATGAAGCATGTTCTGATCTGAATTGAATTGCTGGGTGAGGAGATGAATAAAGTCACAACCGGCAGATTGCTCCTGTAAGCTAAGGCAGGAGAATGAGGGGTACGTAGACCCCTCGTCTCTAGGTCGTGACAATAGCTTTTAAAGCTTACATTTGAAGTTTAGCCGATACACTGCTCTTCCTCACTTAACTGGTGTATGGGCCTGTCACGATAGAAGTCTTTATCTAATGTTATAGCCTTCATTACTTGCTTACTATCCTGAAATAGCTATTGCAGCCAAACCTACACTGGTCACAAAAAAAATTTTAAAAAAAAATTAGGACAGCCTCTGGGCAGATCATCTTCCATCTCCTGGCCACCTGATTTGGGGTGGTGGGGCATACCTTCTGGAAGTGGCAATGGTAATTTCAAATGTCAGTATTAAAAGCTACACTGAATTTTGTTTCTTCAAAATCTGATGTTATTGCTAATTAGTAACTTGTAAAACTCTACGCATAGTAGTTTACCTGAAATCTGGGAGGCTGAGCTGCAGCTTCTTCCGAGCCTTGTTCCTGGTGATGTAGTTGGTGGCAGAGCCACTCTCATACTGAAAGGGAACAATAAGAGATTATATCAACAAATGTCCACTATGTGTTAAGATTACACTAAATATGTAACCGATATACGTTTGAATATAGTAAAAGCACCCTTTTCATTCTAAATCCTTGAGTGGAGAAAGTATGTATTATACCTTATCATAAAAAAGTAACCCACCACTGGTTTAGTTTCCTTTACAGCCATACACATATCTTCAATTGTCTAGTGTCTATACACACAGCACTTATAATAGTATAAGTACGTTAGGATTATTACAGGAAGTATTTTTATTTCTATAGTGCAATCAATGTGTACTTAACAGAGACAAGGTACAAGAACAGTTTAAGGGGACTTAAAAAAAGACCAACAATGGGTACATAACCTCTGCCCTGAAGAGCTTGCAATAATATACTTATATATCCGCTTATCAGCATATAGAGACATTATGGATTATGCTACTAAGAGTCTTCAATTGCATTCACTAAGAGTGTGTTTGACATCTTTAACGGGACCCTGTCACCCCAGGAATTTGTGGCTCAGTATGTTAATGTATAGCCGATAAGGGTGGGCGAGTGGTCTAACTGCAAGATAACACACCAAATAAGCCAATTAATATGTGTGTGCTGCTCATTTGGAGCAAAGACATGGAATTTCCAAGAACTGATTCACTCTAGAAAAAAAAAAGGATAATACAACAACGTTTTCCATGCCCTTTAACCTAAAAAAAATATGATTTGGGGTGATAGATGACCTTTAAAGAGGTGACTTTCGAGTTAAACTTTGAAAGAGTTGATTAGGGATTTCTCTTAGATTGTTTAGCAGTGCGTACCAGAGATTTGGGGCTACTAGATTGTATTAGAGGGCTAGTACTGACAGTGACAAGATGTCCCCCGCTGTATATATGAGAAGATATAGGAGAGCGGAGCAGTGACTGGCCTCCATTCAGATGAGGACTTATATCGGCTATTCTTCATTTGGTTGGAAGTCACTTGATGGAAACTATAGAATCCCCCCTGTCGTGGAGTTTCTGGTTACTAACCAGGGGTCTCTAGATTCATTTAGCCCTGGAACCCTGTTTAGGGTAACAAACTAGTCATAGACATCTGGTACACAAAATATTATACCCACACCCAATAAACTGTACTTCAGAGTCCAATACAAAGGCCCAGGGCCTCACAGTTACTTCTCCCTAGGATCCTCCAAAGTAAAGGAGTAGAAAAGGCCTCCAAAATGTGTGAGTAACGATCCTGTCCTCGAGTTATGGAGCCCATAGATCCACATCACACCCTGGTCTGACTGTGTGTGTGTTTTATAGCTCTGCCATATACATTACATTTCTATATATACACACACAGTATATAGGTAATGTTATTATGTTCACTGTACATACACTGCAGATAACCTATACACTGTGTATACATGAGGAGCACACCATGTGAGATGAGACAAACTGCGCATACATACAGTGAGGGTGGAAACAGACTATATCCACCGTGTGATAGAGATATGTATACACATCGTCATTACACGGTGTACATCTACATATACAGCCTCAAACCCCGTACCTTCTTTTTCTCCAGGCCTCCCATGTCCCGTCACGTACTGCACACTACACCCGGAATCCCACGTGTGATCCGCACGCACTCAAAGCCCCTACAGTCGGTTACGTCAGTGCCTGTTACACAGAGACAGGCACGCTAGGGGCAGCTATACAGGGGCCTCAATGGATCCATTGCGTCATACACCCAAGCTAGGCGGCCATGTTAGTACACCCATAAGATAACCTAGTAGTGGTCGCTTCTTGGTACTGCTCAAAATTCATCTTACATTGACTAGTAAAGTGTGTAATTTAGTTACACTGATGCAATGACAAAACTTCTACTTATGTTTATTGTGCTGTAATGCTTTGTCTTACATTAAATTATAACTTTCTTGATATTGATGGTATAATTATGACGTTGATCTACAGTGAGCAGCCCAGACTAGGACAATTGTTATCAAGATACAAAGCGAGGCTTTTATTACACATTACAAACGTTGTTTGCATGAAAAAGAACGATTTGAAGATAATAAAAATAACATTAATACAAAAATAACTTCCTATAACGTGTGCCCTGCAGCTACTAGTAACCTGTTTAAGTGCAAGTGAGCCATGACAAAGGCATCCCTATTACTTTATCACAAGCCTAATTACTCTCTATCACTGTACAGAGAGTAATTAGCTATTAATTAGTAATCAATATATTTCATTACAGCACAGAGATAAGAAAACATAGAGCCCTATGCTAATCTGGTGTTCTATCGGATCTATCCTGTTATGTGCACGCACGGCATGGGAAGCCTCCTAAGCCACTAACCCCCTACACCCCATTGGTGGCCCTAACCCTCTACACCAGTTACCGGCCCTAACCCCCTAAAAGTAGCTTCCTAACCATAACCCCCTACACCACTTACCAGTCCTAAAAAAAGAAAAGAAAAACCCTAATCAGCCCTGAAGCATGCGTGCATATAACAGGATAAGTCTGTTCTATTTTAGGAGACTGCAGTAAAAAGTCTGCAGGAGATTTTTTCCCTAAATTCCACACTAATTCAAATCATTCACTGCCCCAGATTACAGCAGTCAGCTCAGATCCGTAAATCCTGCTCTGTAGCAGAAACAAATATGTGTGCAGGGAGCAGCCAAACCAAGCTTTTTGGATGAGACAGCCCTAGGAGCGAATAGGAAATGTGACATTTCATCATTTTGAAGTGCTTTGTTGGGAGATTCAGCAAAGGGTTTAAAACCACTTGGGAGTGGTCTCTGGTACATGTAAATCTTTCTTCTGCCTTTTCAATTACAGAACTGCCTTGATTTGCAAGTGATCTGTAAAATCTTATTAGCATAGGGTTTGGGTGTCGGGGAGTAAACCGTAATTTATTTTCAGTGCAAAACTCAATGGAGATTTATGCCTCGCTTTTCGTCTGTGTTGTGAAGTTCACTGGTAGCAGTGACTCGTAGCAGTTTGCTCACAATGTTTTAGGGATGGGCGATTAGCATAGCTAGGTAGGGTTTACTCTGTAGTTAGGATGCTCATAATTACTTTTTCAGGGATTAGTATAGGGCCCATAATCTGTAAATAACATTCAATATCTGTATGGTCTAGGGATTAATACATTTGTATGGTATGGTGTCACATTTGACACAATCATACCACATTACAGATTGTGCTTCTTCATTAGTAAGGTGAATTACTACTTGTATTTGTCTCTATTCCTCTCTACTGAGGGGGGCAGTCAGCTGTAGGCAGTATGTACATCAGTGTTTCTCAAACTCTGTTCTATGGATACAAGGGGTTCCATTTTGTTTTGAAATCCTGGCAGAGGTTTTGGATGTTGGGTACTATTTTGGGTATATGGAATGGATCAAGAAGTCTCACCAGAGCCACTCTGGAGTCCCGAGGTGGCTGAAATACTTTTTGTGACAGAGGACCTGACTTGCCCTGAATATTGATGTGTATGATGTGGTCTAGCCTCTGTGGGCACTCTTTTACTACCACTTACTTAGCATCTCATCAACTTGTAGACCTGCAGAGCATATCTTGCATTGAAAATCTAGACAGTAAAATTTTAAAATAAGTGTACTTCCAAAAATTGTTATTTATTCAAATTCACAAATCCAGTATGTTAACAGTATTTAATTCATGTGATTAAGGCTTACATGGAATATGCATAGGCATGGTCACATTTAGTACCATAGGGATTGAAAACACCATCCACTTGAGGTATGCAGTAAAAACCCACAGATTCAGTATTGGCACCACTAAAAAAAGGTATCCCATGGAGGCAGAGTATCTCAATGGGTACCAATGAGCACCCAGGGGCTGACTAGCAAGTTTTAACCTAATGGGTAAGACCTTGAGCTAGTGGATCGGTCTGTAATCATAATATGGTAACTGGCCCACAAAGGTTCATACATGGCCAGCCCGTGTCAGCACCACTAGGAAGATCTGTAGGATGTTGAACCACATATATGTGTATTAGTTTGTATCATTACACACAAACTTGTCTCTGTGTGCAATGTTATAATGCAGTACGGAAGATATTCGGTTTCTGTGTCATTATTAGTAGGTCATTTGTATCATTATGTCATTTGCAGAAATAGTTTCAATGCATTAGCCCAAAGGAATAGAGAAAAACGTTTATAACTTGGATCCCAGTCCTGCACATAACAATATCCTTTCTTTTCTGATGTTGTCTTGAACTCCAAGTTGTTGCCCAATGCCTCTTCGGTATAATTATAATCGCAAGCTGTTCTCCAGATAATGGCTAGGATTATTACAGTTTCCTTTTTGGCACATTAGTATGTCTCTACAATGTAGTTAGTGTTCCTCTTGAGCTTCCAGCAGAGTTTGGGGTGTATCCATATTTAGCTATTTATCAAGCTCTACTGTCTTCTGCCGTTCTGTGCCGGTATCTTCCATGTCACATTGTCATTTCCTGATAGAGGCAAGGTATGTGTACCAGAAGAAAGCCACCATGTTGGCAAACAAGACTCGAAACTGGAGAGACAAGAAAAATACAGTGATTCCCTTTTCTTTCTCCTCAGCCAGAATTATAATGCTTAAAAATAAATTAGTATCAAATCTAAAGGCACTCAGAATTTTTTTTTTTGATTTTCACTCTTTAAACCAAATAATTTACAAAAGTATAAACTTGAAGGACCATACATTTCTCAAGTTTTTGAAATATGGAACAAACTAGTAACATTAGCAGCTATGAAAGCGTAGACTCATCCACCTCACCCAGCGCTCATCATCTGCTGCCTCCTTGTCAGTCCCTACACTGGCTTCCCATTTCCTCAAGAATAACTTTCAAAATCCTTAGCCTCACTTACAAAGCCCTCAACAACACTGCACCTCTCTACATCTCGAATCTCGTCTCCTTATACTGTCCAAACTGCCCTCTCCAATCTTCCCAAGATTTGTACCTCTACCATTACCTCCTCACAAGCTCACCTGCAGGACTTCTAAAGGTCTGCCCCCATTCTTTGGAACTCTGTACCTCATTCTGTAAGACTCTCCCCTAGCCTTTAAATATTCAAACGTTCTCTGAAAACCCGCTTGTTTGGAGAAGCTTACCACCTACACCCTTAACTACATTATCCATGACTTTATAATAGGTTACGTGGTCTGGTTTACATGGCTCTCCCTCATTATTAATCAATCCAGCAGTCCCCTAAGCTCATGTTCTATCCCCTATTACCTTTTTGATTGTAAGCTCTCCCGACAGCTGGGCCCTCATCTCCTCATGTAACTTTATATGTACAAATGTGCTGTCTTATTTTATCTACCTTCTCATGGACGAAGGTCTATTATTTACTATACTCCTAGTTGTATGGAATTGGCTGGTGCTCTAATAAAATTTATAATAATAATAATAAATGGTATAGCTTAAAAGCTTGAAATCTAGGAGTTTTTTTTTTTTTTTTTTTATAATTGCTGAGAATTTGGGCTGCAGGACGCTAGTACTATTCAAACAGCAGCATGCAATTCTGCTCTGTTCATAGGCGTGTATGTATAAATATTTGTGCCAAATGCACTTACAATTCTGAGATGAGTAATCAGATGGGCTGAAAGGATAAAAAGCCTACAAATGAAATTCTAGATGTTGGCACTACAGCAACTCAAATCACCTAGCTTTTTTATCATACCAACTTACTTTTGCAATAAAAGAGGAAATTCTATAACTTACAATCCCACACGACCATCTCTAAGCGAGATTGGCTTTTGTCAAGCAATTTGTTTACTGTACATAAAAAAATTAAAAGAACATTATTTTTTGCTCTTATAAAAACATATTTGTCCCCTCACCTGCACTGGGATATAGTTCACATTGATGAACTGAAATGGAGTCCAGACTTTCCAGTTCATCTTCAGTGCTCTCCAGTATCCGTCCTTCAGCTTCTGACTGAGTGTAGCCAAATCTTTACCCTGCAGGATACAGAGAGAATGGATTGAGTACCAAGCATGTCATTATTGCAGTGGATACAGTACATATACAACACATAAATACCTAACTTTGTATGTATATTGTGTCAAATATTTATATAGATAGATGATAGATGGTTACATTTTTCAAAATCACTGTCACAGCATTTACTCTTAATAGGGAGCTACAATGGGATTAAAACAAGAAGGGATCCCTTACAGGCAGAGATGATGATGTTAAGTCTTATTTCATGCTCTATGACCTGCCCTAGAAGAAGCTGGTACTTGGGGATTTTGCCTGTAGTTGATGTTATGTGGCTCATCACAAAGCTACACCTCCCGGCTTATTGTGTAGATAGGCAGCATGATGTAGCCAGTCAGGGAAGAGCTCTGTTATTCCCACCCCCAAGGCACTATTCACCTGCTGGAAAGAACACATGGACATAAAGCAGGGCTCTAGTTGTCTCTAGCTATGCACTAACGCATGATTCAGTGCTCGGCCTAAAGAGAAGTCCTGTCCTACAGAAAGCCCAGATCAACACGATGTGACCTTACCTCCAGCACGTTCATAACTGCGAAGAACAGCAGCAGGAAGGCTGGCGCAAAGATGAAGCGGTCCAGGAGGAGCCTGCGGAGCCCAGATAGAGGGAGTGAGGAAGGGACCAGCTGCTCCAAATACAGGTAGAAGAAGTGGGATAGCGGCCCTGTGAAAACGAATCTGGGAGAGAGGAGAGAGGAGAGAGTGTTACCAGTAACGGAAGTGACGCAGTGTAACAGGAATTGTATCACATTATGTGCCAGCCTCAGAAAAATGATTATGCCATAGAATACCTGTCTAATGATTGTTAGTAGCCTCTGTTTATAAGTGTGTGTAAAAGAAACAAGAAATTACTTCCTATTTAACCCCAAAATCAAGTTTTTCTTTTAGGTTATTTTTAAAGAGCACGAGTAACTAGCAATTTGTTGTAATTATCCCTTTTTTTCTTAAGTAAACCAGGGAAATTCCACGTTGTATTCCATATATATGCAAATGAGCAGCATATCTGGTTTGGTGTGCTAATTAGGATGCAGTCTGTTTGTCTGTCTCTGTAGTGGCCAAAATAAAGACCTACAATGTTATATGGCAGTTAGACCCCTGTCCCATCCTTATCAAATACTCTAGGAGACACTTAAAACATACTGAGATGCACATTAGCATACAGGAGCCACAAAAATAAATTATTTCATAAATGATTTACCGTCGAGAAAAACTGCTAGCGCAATGATAGAGCCCCTTTACGGACAGAAAGAGCTAATCATTTCTGAGCATGACTATCGATTCACACATATTACACATTGACAAATTTACCAATAAGTATATGAGGCAGTTGATTATGGACACCTGCATGGCCTATGACATACCATAGTTTTCCTATTGAGTCACATTCTGTACACAGCACACTATGGGGCAAACTGTAGTCAGAGCCTGAACTGAGAGATTTATTCTTTTCACCATATGTGTGAATGGCTGAAGGGCCAATTTAAATCATGTAATTTTTCCCAAAAAAAATATATGTTGAAAAAATGACCTCCTAAATGTTTATGAAATGTGAGTACCATTAGAAATGAAATGCTGGCAAACAAATAATTAAAGGGATACAGAAAATATTTCTTGATAAGAGGATTGTTTAAAGAGTCTCTTATAAGTGGCTTTATATACCAAATAGTATTTTCAAAGGACTTTTTAGAAAACTAACACAAAAGTAAGCAATAAGGAGTGCAACATGAGCTGCTTGTTCCAGCCTTGTCACACACACACACATCATATATGTGTATATTATCATTTGTATCCACAAACTAAGCTATACCCAAAACAGTTTTCATAACTATGATTGGTGAGTTTAGGCCTTACCCATAAACTGCAAATCTAAGGGGCCCGATCAGATCCAGGCTCTTTGAGGATTTTTGCCGCTTGCGTCTGCTTTCTATGAGCTGAGACTGCAGGTTTCCCAGCGCAGACAGAATCGCACTGCAAATAGATGGAAACAATGATTAGTGCAGCTCCTAACACAGCATACTAAAGAATGGAGTGACCTGTTTAGGAGTAGATGAGAAGACCTTATAGAACAGAACCATATGCAACAGCCACTTGACACAGTACTGAGGAATACTTACTAGAGCTCTGGCCATAACCCAGATCATGAGGTCTGCAATGCATAAAGCTTTCAATACTTGTAATGTTGTACTAGTTATCCTGAGGGTGCACAAGGTGATGGTGGATAACTAGAGGAGACATGCCAGGCTAAATAATTATTAAACAGTTTGCAATGGAGTGAGTCCACTATATGAGAGGGACCATTTTTAATAAGGCTGATTGGGTGAACTGTTGTAGTGGAGTGCCATGGTTGAGTTGGCCTTGGGTCGAACATTTCAGCCTTGACTTCTATAGGGTTCACATCTCACCCACCTCCCTACCCCATGTTTTTGTTATTATGCCGTTTCTGTCACTGGGGGTCTTGGCCAATGGGCAGCTTGGTTTCAAGGATTGGAATACCTTGGTTACAGGTCCCAGAACAAATGTCAAGGATGATGTGCTTTTCCTTTGCTTTGCTTTTTGCTATACACTTAATGAATGTGGTGGCCTTGCTTTCACCATCCATTCATGCATCAAGTGTTTATACTGAGAATGTATAGCTGTATTATGCTATATGAAGTGTGTTTATTGATATGGAAAGATGGCTCAATTGTCAAAGTATCTATTTTAGTGATGGGAAGTTGTGATCTCAATCCCACCAGTTATCTTTCATGTAAAGTATGTCCTCTCTCCAACATGCTCAGTTCAAGAGGTTTTATTCTGAATATATAAATGAGTAACATTCCTCCTCCACCCCCTCCCCTCGGGTTGTTCTAGGGGTCACTCTTTGGGCCATGCCAAGAGGACTCTGCCCTCTGAATCCCTAAACAGCTTGTCCAATAACCATTAACATCCTGGGCAGTGTGATGTGTCATGGATTCCAGCCCAGCATATACTTTCTACTATAGAATGTCTATACTCCTTATTGGAGATTTTGATTCTTTTATATGTTTAAACATTTCCATTATTTTGTCATCAGCACACAATGTAGGAGATATTAGTTTAGATATATAGATGGATAAATAGATGATTCGATTATATATATTTCTCAGAGTAATAGAAGGGAAATTATATGTGTAGATATTTACTAACTTTATTACTTTAAAAAAATACTAATTTTCTTGCCCCCTCAAAATACTCATTAGTCTAACCGACAGAAGATCCCATGCTGTGTTCCTGTAAGCTGTCTTGAGTAAACAAAACCTGTCCTATGACTGTTCTGTGGAAATATGTCCCTAGAATATTTTGGAGATGTTGCCAGCTATGTGCAGGGCAGTGGGCATCCTCAAGGGGGTCAGTGTGTGTGTGCATTGCCAGGGGTCAGTGTGCATGCCCGCCCAGGAGTCAGTGTGCATCGTCCCTAGGAAATCAGAGTGCATTCCCATGGTGTAAGTGTGCATCCCTAAGTGCATATGGTAGGATCCCTCATGTCACCTGGTCACAGCCTTAGTGAGGATGGGGCGGCTCCTCAGCAGCTGCAGGTAGCTCCTCAGGAGCAGCAGGTGCAGGGGGTCAGACCCTGACTTCAGGACCGGCTTGGACAACAGCGGCATTGTATCCAGAATGACAGCACTGTAAGGTGTCCAGACTGATCTAGGCCACACCTCCTCAAAATTACATCACCACAGCAATCCTAACCACACCCCTGTCACATGACCTGCTCAGCAAGGACATGTCTACAAAGAATGTACCGCCTTATCCTTTTCCATCAAACATGTGTGTATTTAAATGTCTTGCATTGACCCCTCTGCCAGTGACAGGGTTAAGCTGAAGCCTGGGACAAACAATCATGGAGCAGTCACAGTTCAGAGAATAAAGACAAGTGTATTGATACAACTAGCGATTAGGAGGAACCCACCACAGTCTGGTCTAATGCGTACATTAAAGGGACACTGTTTAGTCGTATCCAACTCTCCGCCACCCTAAGCACCACATGTTTAAATGGCAAATATACTGGAGTGGGTTGCCAGTTCCTTCTCCAGTAGGCCACAATTTGTCTGAATTCTCTGCTATGGCATGCCCATCTTGGGTGACCCTACATGGTATAGCTCACAGCTTCATTGAAGTACACAAGCCCCTTCACCACAACAAAGTAGTGATCAAGAAGGGATCAATTTTACTTTAAAGAAACGGTGGATTCAGAAATCCATTCAGTTCCGATTAAAACTGCCTATCTAAATAAAACACTTAACAATAGAACTCCAGGAAGTGCAAGCCTCCATACAATAACATTCCCACTCGTAGACTAGCAATATAAGATGGGATCTCCCATGATACAAAAGCAGATTCACCTCCATATAAGATTTCCTCTGTTAAATGTTTTATGCTACTGTCTTGTATACCTGGTAATGATGTTATTTTGTTATCTACTTCACAAACATATGACGTTTTTACCAATCTACCGTGTTCCGTTAAGTTTTATTATTATGCTTTATTTATAAAATACTAACACTCCCTGCACAATGGGTACACAAGACTCAGATGTGATGGAGCCATGTCACATGGTATGGAAAGGGATAGGAAATTATTTTTTTTACAAGATTCACCAGGATCCATATGTTTTTAAGGTTAATAATATATATATTTTTGGGATAAACATAAAATAAATGTAATATTATGGCATGAAGAAGGGCACAAGATGGAAGTCTACATAGTAGAGTGAACTTAGGAAAAGAGCAACATGTAACAGATATATTGAAGAATTTGGAAGCTTCAGGTAAGATATATTAGATATTGAATAATTTAGTGCAGGTCTGAAGAAGCAGCTCACAGTGCTTGGCTTATACAGTAGTCAACCTATTGACTCACCCAAGGAAAGATCATGGATAGAAACTCAAAGCTGATGGTTGACGAGAACCAAAAGGCCCAACTAGCCCATGTAAAATTCTAAAAAGCTTAATTCAAAAAGGGGCGTGGAAGATTTCTGGATTTTACTAGGAATATAATATACCTATGTATCGTTTTACTTTTGTGTATTATTTTGTTAATGTGTTTAAAACTGTGGACCTGTCCTGTTTTTGACTTCTAGCAGTGGCAGGCCAACAGCAACTAGGTGGCACAGCCAAGACTTTACTCAATTTTCTAGCTTTAGGGTTACATTAAGGTGAGAGTTTGATTTAGGGTTAGAGTTAGGGTAGGGGCAGATGATACGCTTTACACGAACAAGAAATTGACTAAAACAAGGGCGGTAACCTTTTAATACCCCCCAAAAAATCTGGTTATATAAATCAATGACCCTAGCTATGTATCGCCCTGTACTTACTAGATAGTGATCCGGTCCTGACTGCTGTCCCTAGGCTCTCTCACCAGCTCTCCAACCAGCCAAGTGTGGTGCTGCGGGTCTCTGGCGTGTGACGTCACTCGTCCACGCCACCGCCTAGGGATTACCACAATAAAAGCTTGAATTGTCCACTAGTGGGCGGTAGGGACCATGTTGACTACCACTGGACTAAATTCTAACCCGCGCCACCTGGTGGTCCGATGGCCGCCACTGCTAGAGGTCAGAAAAAAGGAAAGATACAAAGAAGTTTTTCCTGACTAAAGCATTACAAAAAGTTGCCAACTGGTTTCTACCCTCTGCAGTTCATGAAGACAGTGTACATCTTAAAAGGAGTTGAACTGTCTCAAAGCAACCAATTAGTGGCAACATTCTGTAACCTGCAACCTGAAATGGTCACCGATTGGCTAATTTGGAACACTGTACTTCACACTCTGTGTATTCATGAGCTGCATGAGCTACCCCGGGGCGGACCAAACAGGTACAAACCTTGCCCCTTCCAGTCGTGACATCTTGCTCTTACATTCCTGTCAGGACAGACTGCCATGGTAACAAGAGGCTTAAGCAGATTGTGTATTGTGTTCTCCCTTCACCTGTCCAGCATTATGCTCTGCCATTACACCTCCCAAGATGCTGAGCACCCTGTAGAACATCTGGATCACACAACACACAGCTGGGCTGCAGGCCCCTATCACATATAATAGTTGTCAAACTGCGAGACGTTGTCACGCTTTGCGAGGTGTGTGCGAGTTAGACGATGAGCGCCAGAGGAGCTCATCGCTGCGAGCCTCGCGAAGTGAGGCGAGCCGTTAAGGGCAATGAGCGCCAAAGGAGCTCATCGCCTGTGAGGCGAGCCGTTAAGCCACTACAAAGCGAGGGACTTAGCCGAAAAACACTTCCTAAAAACGCGGAACCGCCTTGGCGTGCAAGCGGTTCACAATTTTTCACCACTCGAAAAGCGCCTAAGAGAGGAAAAAAATGGCAGGCGAAAAAAAATGAAAACGAGGCTACACGACCATGGACCGCGCAAAACACTGCCAAACATGTAGCACTTTACACATCACACTACGACCTACAAAATACACCATTACAAAAGACGGAAAATACCCATGAGACGGGTAACACATTAATAACATTACTTTGAAATTTTTAGAAAAATATGGGAACTTTTATGGCTTCTGGATGGATAGATACTCTCTAAGAGCTAATTGCAAACAATGTCCCATATCACATGCAATCTTCCCTCATATGGCAAAATTAATTTGCTAATCCTTGGGAAGATGAAAAACATGTGTATTATATATAGTTAAAAAAAGTGTAATTAAAACCAATTTAGAAAAAAGTGCATTCTTAGTACTATACTGGTTATAAAAAAGTAAAAGTTTGATTGTATAGGGGGTTTATATTATAAATACAATGGTGAACTTATGAAAAAGTAGTTCAATGCATTGCTCCTTATTGCCTTAGACTACTATATGTCATTAAAAGCAGACTAGCAATTCAAAGTAGTCAAGAGGAGTCAAAAAATGTATGCCAAAGTTGCCCAAACATATAAACCTCCCTTGCTTAACAATAAACACAACCAGAGTACTTGCGCTTAGTAGAAAATAGTCCCGACGGTCCCGTTTCGCCCCTCCTGGGGCTTACTCATGGGCTCAATAACATTACGACTATACAATGCCGCTTTACACAATAAACCAACGGCTGTACCTCGCGCACGCAGCCTATTTACAATGCACACTTCAAACATTCATTACACTTTATAAGCAGGGCACTAACACTCACAATGTATATTCTATGCGGTCAGAAAATAAAAACATATTGTTAGCTCTTCAGCCTATTGCTCGCTGCATATAGGAATTATAGAAAATTAAAGTATATTAATTTAACAAATCATTCATTATTACTTAACTACATATACATAGAAATATATATCTCTCTCAGAGGACCAAAAGTACACAACAGGAAAGGCTCACAATGAGCGCCCAAGGTCCTCACAGTACAAATGGTTTACATTCAGTGTCAAACAGCATTGACATGGCTTGAAATGTAATTGCCCCGTCATTTTTGACGGGCAATTCGCTAGCCACATATATAGTTGGTGTTTGTCACGTTTGCAAAGTTGGTCACGCAATGGTAAATAATTGCAGCCCTCGCAAAGCGAGGTCCGCAACTGTTCAGCTGCAATGAGCACATGGGACTTCAGCTGCAATGAGCGCCGAAGGTTCATGAAGACATATACAGGCAAATGGTGTCCCAGTGTCATTTCCAACGCGCCTGAAATGAGACATTTAACCACGACCCCTAAGAAGGGGTGGGACTATCGGATAGAAGTCGGGCTAGGAAGTGATTATCACGTTTTGATTGGTTGGCAGGAGGGACCGCTGCTGTGGATTGGCTGAGTGTAGTAGTGTGGAGGGCGGAGTTAGCAGTGAGTGCTGGCGGGACCCGGCAGCGCGGGAACTTCCAGTGAAGGATCGGGATGGTGCTGCAGAACAGCGGGAGACTGAGAGCGGAGAACCGGGGAGACCGGGCGGAGGAGGCAGGGCAATAGTGAGTGATTAGAGAGGGAGGGGAGACAGGAGTGAGTGACTGGGGGGTTGAGACACAGACGGGCGGAGGGGGCATGGCAACCGTGAGTGATCGAGGGGACATGGGAGAGAGATAGAGAGGAGTCCGGTGGAATAGGTAGGGCAACAGCGAGTGACAGAGGGTACAGGAGAGCGGTTAGTGACATAGGGGAGTGGGCACAGGACAACAATGATTAACATGGGGAGGGGGCACAGGACAACAATGATTGACATGGGGAAGGGGAACAGGACAACAATGATTGACGTGGGGAAGGGGAACAGGACAATAATGATTGACGTGGGGAAGGGGAACAGGACAACAATGATTGACGTGGGGAAGGGGAACAGGACAACAATGATTGACGTGGGGAAGGGGAACAGGACAACAATGATTGACGTGGGGAAGGGGAACAGGACAACAATGATTGACGTGGGGAAGGGGAACAGGACAATAATGATTGACGTGGGGAAGGGGAACAGGACAATAATGATTGACGTGGGGAAGGGGAACAGGACAACAATGATTGACGTGGGGAAGGGGAACAGGACAACAATGATTGACGTGGGGAAGGGGAACAGGACAATAATGATTGACGTGGGGAAGGGGAACAGGACAACAATGATTGACGTGGGGAAGGGGAACAGGACAATAATGATTGACGTGGGGAAGGGGAACAGGACAATAATGATTGACGTGGGGAAGGGGAACAGGACAACAATGATTGACGTGGGGAAGGGGAACAGGACAACAATGATTTGACGTGGGGAGGGGACACAGGACAACAATGATTTGACTTGGGGAGGGGGCACAGGACAACAATGATTTGACTTGGGGAGGGGGCACAGGACAACAATGATTTGACTTGGGGAGGGGGCACAGGACAACAATGATTTGACTTGGGGAGGGGGCACAGGACAACAATGATTTGACTTGGGGAGGGGGCACAGGACAACAATGATTTGACTTGGGGAGGGGGCACAGGACAACAATGATTTGACTTGGGGAGGGGGCACAGGACAACAATGATTTGACTTGGGGAGGGGGCACAGGACAACAATGATTTGACTTGGGGAGGGGGCACAGGACAACAATGATTTGACTTGGGGAGGGGGCACAGGACAACAATGATTTGACTTGGGGAGGGGGCACAGGACAACAATGAATTGACTTGGGGAGGGGGCACAGGACAACAATGAATTGACTTGGGGAGGGGGCACAGGACAACAATGAATTGACTTGGGGAGGGGGCACAGGACAACAATGAATTGACTTGGGGAGGGGGCACAGGACAACAATGAATTGACTTGGGGAGGGGGCACAGGACAACAATGCATTGACTTGGGGAGGGGGCACAGGACAACAATGAATTGACTTGGGGAGGGGGCACAGGACAACAATGAATTGACTTGGGGAGGGGGCACAGGACAACAATGAATTGACATGGGGAGGGGGCACAGGACAACAATGAATTGACATGGGGAGGGGGCCCATGATTGACATGGGGAGGGGGCCCATGATTGACATGGGGAGGGGGCACCGGACAACGATGATTGACAAGGAGAAGGGGCACCGGACAGCAGTGAGTGATGTGGCAGAGGGCAACAGTGAGTGACGGGTAGCAAAAAGGTGGCTGGCTTGGAGTTTGTGTCGCTCTGTGCAGTAGGTTTGGAAGAGGAAATTGTGCTAAGGTTTGTGTGTGTTTATTCCTATTCTTTTAAACCACTATAACACACTGACTCTTCTCCCCACAGTGATGACTCCTCATCTAACTCCGCAGCTAAGCGCCTTGAGCGCAGTCAGTGGACGGATAAGATTGATTCTCAGTACGGCTTCGAGAGGATCAAGGAGCCCGGGGAGAGGACGGGATGGCTGCTCAACATGCACCCGGTTAGAAGACGCTTAAGCTCTTCAATCATCCTTCTACTTTCCAGTCATGTTGTCTGGAGATGCATTAATACATTACAGCCTCTGGCAAGAAGTCAAGTGAAGGACATAAGATTTGGATAACTGTGTTGCTCGTTTAGCTGTTTTTTTTGTGTATGTGAAAGGACCACTGTAGTGCCCTAAAAAAACAAGCTAGTTTTAATTATGCATTGATTCTATTCAATGCTTTATAGTAGCAATATTCATTATTAAATTCCCTTTCAAAGATGAGTATCAGACTGGAGGTCTCCAACCTGAATAGATCATCAAAGAGTATGTATGAGGGTTGAGATAGGTGTGAATCACTTGTTGCCAGTGGAAACCACTTTAATTCTGGAGTCTCTAAACAATAGAGAGCAATCACATATATAGTTCTCAGCAGCGCGGGCTTGCCAAAATACGTTGCTAATGCAATGGGGAAACTGCAGGCTCGCAAAGGGCTCAGGACGTCTGGAAGTGAGGTTACACTTCAATTTAAGTCCAATTTCAAGAGTTTAGGCACTCGAAAATCCCCTAAGCGAGAGAAAAAATGGCCATGGAAAATGGGCTACATGACCCCGAAACTCGCAAAACACCGCCAGACACATACAACTTTTACACAACCCAGTACGACCTACAAAATACACTATTAGGAAGGACGCAAAATCATCCACACCCGCTTACCACATACACAATCGTTGCCATCTTGCAACACTAACTTACAAAATGCGGAACTACACAGCTACACAAACTGTTTCCCCTTGCGCACGCAGCCTATTTACACTACATTTTTCACACATTGCTGACATTTACGCCTTAGCTCACCAACACTGAAAATCTCTATGGAGCGTACGGCTTATTGTCGTCCTATGTACAGATACTCCAGTCTCTGCTGTGGAACTCTGCAGCTCCTCCAGGGTTACCTTAGGTCTCTGTGCTGCCTCTGATTAATGCCCTCCTTGCCCGGTCCGTGAGTTTTGGTGGGCGGCCGTCTCTTGGCAGGTTTGCTTTTGTGCCATGTTCTTTCCATTTGGTTATGATTGATTTGATGGTATTCCTGGGGATCATCAAAGATTTGGATATTTTTTTATAACCTAACCCTGACTTGTACTTCTCAACAACATTGTCCCTTACTTGGAGAGTTCCTTGGTCTTCATGGCAGTGTTTGGTTAGTGGTGCTTCTTGCTTAGGTGTTGCAGCCTCTGTGGCCTTTCAAAAAAGGTGTGTATGTGTAATGACAGATCATGTGACACTTAGATTGCACACAGGTGGACAACATTTCACTAATTATGTGACTTCTGAGGGTAATTGGCTGCACCAGAGCTTTTTATGGGCTTCATAACAAAGGGGGTGAGTACATATGCACATGCCAATTTTCTGTTTTCTATTTCTAAAAAATAGTCTTATGTATATATTTTTCTCATTTCACTTCACCAACTTAGACTATTGTGTTCTGATCCATCACATAAAATTCAGATTAACAAAACATTGAACTTAAGGCTGTAATGTAACAAAATAGGTGAAAAGTCAAGGGGGGTGAATACTTTTGCAAGGCACTGTAGTACATTCTTTGAGTTGTTCCCCCTAATAGGGATCTTTTCATTCAAATAGTTTGTTGCTGTTGTAATTATCATTGAGTGCCCAAAATGTATTGGGTTAGGATTTTGTATACAGTCATTTACTATGGTATATAAATACTCTTATTTTCATGTAAGTTTGGTACATGTTACGTTTAATCCTGCCGTGGGCAACTTGGTCCTAAGTGTGCTGTCAACAGTCTAGGATTTCAATGTATCCATTTGTGCACAGGAGACTCAAATCAATTTGTGCCTTTGGAAAATGTTGACACTTTATAAATAAAGAGTAATGAATATAACTGCGTAGCTCAGATGTGGTAACACAGAGGGAACCAGAATACAGAAATCCTGGACTGTTGGCGCTTCTTGTAGGACTAAGTTGTCCATCACCGTTTTGATCCAATTTTATTTGTTTAGATCTCATTACGTTTTCCATTTTGTTTTTTAGAATGAGATTCTGGACGAGGACAAACGTCTTATAAGTGCTGTTGATTATTACTTTATCCAAGAAGATGGGAGCCGCTTCAAAGTAAGAATTACATATACTTTTCTATCATACATTTCAATTCATACAAGATTGGTTTTCAGGTGAACCTAAATTGGGTTATACTCTAACAAAACATCTGCATTTTTGGTCTGAAATTAATGTGGATACATGATAATTATTCCGTCAATGGATAGAGTTAAATTATAGTTTAGCTGGTAGTTTAATATATATTCTATCAATTCAAAGGAATACATTATCATTGTTGAAGATCTTTAGCAGACAGGCACTATAGTGGTCTTATAATCAATGTTATTTGTAGCACAAGTGTTTTATCTGTGAGTCAACCAAGAGCTTTTAACTAAATGACAGGCTTTGGGGAAAAATATGTTGGTATAACCGTGACTATTTGATATTAAAGGGCCACTGTAATGGTGTAATGGAGCTTATGTGAGAATCATACACTGAGAATTGTTTTCCTAACATGTTTATGCTCAAGCTCCTCATTTTTTTTTCTTTGGGTTTACCATCTGCTGCTGACTTCCATATAGGCGCCTCATTACTGCATAGCTTCAGCAGCAAAGTCTTGGGAAATGTCATGTGTGTAAGCCACTGTTTGAAAAAGTTATAAGGAGCTTCAGTTGATAAGAAATAATAAGTTGTAAATTTGTTCATAATTTACCACTTGCAAATCATGAAAACTGGACCATTACATTGGCTTCCACATTATCAAATTTTCATCCTATCTTCTATACCACAATAATAATACATTTTGCTCAAAAGCCTGTACTTGTAACTTTTTTTTTTCTTCTAAAATGATTATTATTATTATTTATTATTATTTTTTTTTTTTTTATCACAATAAACTGAAAGTTGTTGATACTGGACCACTTCTACAATATTCCAGCCTTTCTGATGTACATTGCTTATATTTATACATTTACTGAACTGTAGCTTAGTGGGTACAGTAATAAAACATTTCAAATTGTATGAGATTGGTACAATGTATCATAGGATCACTTCAAAGGTTATCAAAACTTCTGTTACATCTAAAAAAAGAAATGTTGTGTGTGTGTGTATATATATATATATGTATATATAATGACAATTTTATTTTTTTGCTTGTGTGTTTTTTTTTTTTTTTCCTAACTTGTAAAACTTTATTAATCTCATAAATGTGTCTCTGCAGGTGGCCTTGCCTTATAAACCTTATTTTTACGTGGCTACTAAAAAGGTAAGTAATATCTAATTTACACTGTTTAATAATTCAGTTCATAGAGCAGAAGAAATGTAATATTTCTGCCCAAATTTTGGTAGTGAAAGGTATAACACTGCACTTTAATATATTACATTAACTTCTGTTGTTTTTTTTTTTTTTTGTCTTATTCCAATGTCTTTGTTCTATTGCAGGGGTGCGAGAGAGAGGTCTCTTCTTTCCTTTCCAAAAAATTCCAGGGGAAACTGGCAAAGCTGGAGACCATACCCAGAGAAGACCTGGATTTGGTGAGCACATCTTTTTGATTATTAATGTTTGACGACTAATAGTGCCATGACTGATAGATTTTGGTCTTTTCACTACACACACACCTTGTATGCTGTTAATGTGCACACAGGAGCGTAAAATTGATTCTTCAGCCTTCTAAAAAAATATACAAATGATTAGAGGATGTATAAAGCAATTATATTGGTTGTGATGCAGTGTCACAGGATGGCTGAAATGATGTGATAAAATGAGCTTGCAAACCACAGTCTGAACTGTAGCAATTTGTATTTGCTTTTAACAAAAACATTTTGTAAAGCTACAGTAAAGGGGGAAAGGGGGGGGGGGATATTTGATCCCCTGCTGATTTTGAACATTTGTCCACTGACAAAGAAATGATCAGTCTATAATTTTAATGGAGGTGTATTTTAACAGTGAGAGACCGAATAACACACAAAAAAAAAAAAAAAAAAAAGTTATAAATTGATTTGCAGGACAGGTCAATGAGTGAAATAAGTATTTGACGCCTTCAGCTTAGTACTTGGTGGAAAAACCCTTATTGGCAATCACAGAGGTCAGACATTTCTTGTAGTTGGCCACCAGGTTTGCACACATCTGTGGAGG
This sequence comes from Discoglossus pictus, assembly GCA_027410445.1. NCBI lineage: Eukaryota > Metazoa > Chordata > Amphibia > Anura > Alytidae > Discoglossus > Discoglossus pictus. The sequence goes on along the minus strand of CM050163.1, from coordinate 397,725,707 downwards.
GATTTTGTCCCACTCCTCTTTGCAGATCCTCTCCAAGTCATTAAGGTTTTGAGGCTGATGTTTGGCAACTTGAACCTTCAGCTCCCTCCACAGATTTTCTATGGGATTAAGGTCTGGAGACTGGCTAGGCCACTCGAGGACCTTGATGTGCTTCTTCTTGAGCCACTCCTTTGTTGCCTTGGCTGTGTGTTTTGGGTCATTGTCATGCTGGAATACCCATCCACGACCCATTTTCAATGCCCTGGCTGAGGGAAGGAGGTTCTCGCCCAAGATTTGACGGTACATGGCCCCGTCCATCGTCCCTTTGATGCGGTGCAGTCATCCTGTCCCCCTTAGCAGAAAAACACCCCCAGAGCATAATGTTTCCACCTCCATGTTTGACAGTGGGAATGGTGATCTTGGGGTTATAGTCATCATCCCTCCTCCAAACACAGCCAGTTGAGTTGATGCCAAAGAGCTTGATTTTGGTCTCATCTGACCACAACACTTCTCACCCAGTTCTCCTCTGAATCATTCAGATGTTAATTGGCAAACTTCAGACGGGCCTGTACATGCGCTTTCTTGAGCAGGGGGACCTTGTGAGTGCTGCAGGATTTGTCCATCACGGCGTAGTGTGTTACCAATTGTTTTCTTGGTGACTATGGTCCCAGTTGCCTTGAGATCATTAACAAGATCCTCCTGTGTAGTTTTGGGCTGATTCCTCACTGTTCTCATGATCATTGAAACTCCACAAGGTGAGATCTTGCATGGAGCATCAGACCGAGGGAGACTGGCAGTTATTTTGTGTTTCTTGCATTTGGGAATAATCGCACCAACTGTTGTCACCTCACCAAGCTGCTTGGCGATGGTCTTGTAGCCCATTCCAGCCTTGTGTAGGTCTACAATCTTGTCCCTGACATCCTTGGGCAGGTCTTAGGTTTTGGCCATGGTGGAGAGTTTGGAATCTGATTGATTGCTTCTGTGGACAGGAGTCCTTTTTTTTTTTTTATACAGGTCACGAGCTGAGATTAGGAGTACTCCCTTTAAGAGAGTGCTCCTAATCTGAGCTCATTACCTGTATAAAAGACACCTGGGAGCCAGAAATCTTTGTTTTGACCACATTGTTCTGAATGATTTATGGCAGTTTCAACACAGAAAAAATGGATTGTGACAGTTTAGTGTGTTGGCTGCAATCTGTAGGTGTGTTGCAGAAACACAATTTATTTATGTACTTGTATCCTTATAAAGGTCACCAACAGAAAAAGTTTGGAAAGGACTAAGGTACTGTGAACACTGGAGTCAGGGTGTCTAGGCGCTAGGTTCGTGTGTAGCCCGAGCGGGGAACCATGAAATAGGGGTGAACAGGCCTAGGTTCTCAGGGAAAGGGTCTTCTGTTAATTGGGGAACCTAGTGGAAGTAGTTGGCTGATTAGCAGGCCCAGGGTGCCCTGTAGGCAGGGAAGGAAAATTCTTAGGGCCTGGTGTACCGAGGGGAAATGGTAGTTTGTTATATCTGCTCCCCATTCAACCTCCCCTTGGGTAGAGATACCTTTTGTGTCCGAGAGGAGTCAGCTAGGGCACTTAAGGTAGCTCCGGGGTGAATTCACTTTTAATGGTCAACCTGGACTTCCATAAAATTTCTACCACTTTGGGCTCCCTATTAGATAGTAGGTGGAGTCAGGAGCAATGACTAAGGTAAAGTATTTCCCAATAAGCGTTTAACCATGAGACAAAGAACCAAAGGTATATCACTTACAAAGCATTTGACACCACTTGACCTTTGTCTACAGAAACAAAGTATTTCAATTGCTGTCTGACAACCTAGTTAACTATACTTGATGATCTGTGGATCTCCCATAGATGTCTGTGGAGCCTGATCTATCTCTTACCATGAGTTCAAATCCAGACAGGAACCTAGCCCAGTACTAAGACTGATTGAGAACTTGGTATCGCGGTTGGCTACTGGAAGTGACTACTGGTTGCCCTTAAAGTGGTACTATCCCAAAAATATTTTTAATGGCTTATTGCAATATTTACAGCCTGGAGCATGTTATACACATGAAACAATTCTCCTAAAAATTTAAAATGGTCTCAGGACTAGGCTTGGGTGACCTGGTGGAAATGGTTTTTGAAGGGTCCAGGGCATATAATCAGGGCTTGGGCAACAACCTCTTGTATAGGTCACTTGGATAACCATTATGTGTTATATATAATGTATTATGTGAGAGCTCAATATGTCGGATATAGTTTTATAATCCTTTATTGGGAAAATATATATGAATAAAATACAGGTATAACAGCATCTGCTGAAATTGCAATAACAAAAATTGCATTAGAATTAAAATTCTATATGAGTAATTGATCAAAAGATTATATTTGATTCAATATGGGTAATAGTCGTGTTTCTCCACTACTCATGGGGCTTCTTCAGTATTAAAAGCCCCCTTCTATGTGAGTTCCTGAACTTCATTGTGGTGTATACTAGCGTCATAGCACTACATAGAATTTGGAGATCCACTAGACACCTGACAAGAGTGAAGGATCAGATGAGTGATTCTAGTACCTCACATCCTTGAGGTGTAGTAAGGTGAGGGTCCAATCTTATTCATCTCTGAAATATATAACACATATTGGTTATTCCAGTGACCTGCACCAGAGCTTGTTGCACCTCCCTCCACATTTTTGTCTTTGTTCTGGAATGTGATACTACATTTTGATTTTTTCTTACAAAAGATTATACTGTGCCTTCATAAACTTTCTTTAATTTTTCCTTTTTGGGTCAGATTTATTGGTTGCATTTAACATGATGGTATATATTTATTTTTTATATATGTGGACCCACTATTGTAATGGTTATGTTTACAAGATATTCAAGTTTTCATTTTAATGATTTAGGAGGTTAAAGTGGCTTTACAGAGTTTTTTTTTTAAGTTACTATTTTCCACATTGGTCTATAACTTGTGCATGTCAATTCCTAGCTTGGTAAATCATATAAGGTAACTATTATTAATGCCATTGGCGCCACAGTCTGAAACTTGATCAAGACTCTCTTGTATGTATTGCTCTTGCAGGCAAACCACCTGGTGGGTCTGAAACGGCATTATATCAAATTGTCATTCCACTCAGTGGATGATCTGGTGAAGGTGAGGAAGGACATCTTCCCTGCTGTGAGGAAGAACAAGGAGCGGGATCAGGCCAGTGACACTTACACAACCATGTTGTCCAGGTACTGCCACCATTGTGTTAATCTCTTGTACAAACTTGGGCTACAGAGCGAATGGAAACAACGTCCTATAGTAATATCCTAGAAATTGATGATGGACCACTGAAGCCCTATATTTAAAATATACTCTCTTGAAATCTTAATAGAGTACGTATTTTTAAAATGCAAAAAAAATGCAGCCTAATCTTTACCTATTTTCATATGGAATTCCGCTTGTTTTGCTAAATATTAGCCTTTGCTGATAAACTTCCTGAAGTGAGTAGAGACTTTGCACATTTACTGTAAATTTACAGTGGAAACTGCCAGCACTCATTGGCTTCAATGAAAAGGTCATTTAGTTTAGAATACATCCTCTTGAGAATGTAACATACATAATCAGGTTAAAAAGGAAAATGGAAGACTGCTGTAAAAAGGTAAAGGCAGTGTCTGTTTTTGATCTCAAAAATCATTATCACTATTCTGAAGCGTAGTTATGTAGAACACAATATTGAAAAAAAATAACCACAGTGGTAATTTAAGTAAATGGAATAACCTATAGATTTTACATTATGTTAACATCTTTTCAGTGCTCTGACTGGGAACAGTTTCGCGCCAGAGGAGGAGGGTCCTTCTAAAAAGATTTCTGACCAAATGGAAAATATAGTAGATTTAAGAGAGTATGACGTCCCCTACCATGTGCGTGTTTCCATAGATCTCAAGATACACGTGGTGAGTACAAGACGAGATGTTCCTTTTTATAATTAAACTCTATCCTGTTTTTGTATACAGCTGTCTGTCGCAAATCACTACAATACAAATTAAGAGCTGAATATATAATAGGACAAATAAATCTGGATCATTTTAGATGACCCAAAGAGCGACAAGCAGCATGAGTCCGTGGGGGAAGCCAAACCATGTACATGATTGAATAGGGCCGTTTGTTACCTGTAGAAATAGACCAGTGATATTGTCATTAGAATCCTTTGCTGTCGGTGTAAAATTGTAAATGATTAGGTCCTCAGCAAAGTGATTAATATAATGTGCTTCTTCTCCAATTTTCTCTCTTACTAGGCTCACTGGTACAATATTAGATATCGTGGAAGCGCCTTCCCTCCAGAGATCATAAGACGGGATGATCTTGTGGAAAGACCAGTAAGTGTCTACACCTCAAGTGGTGACATGTTTTGTAGTTAATAATCTCTCATCAGCGGCAGAAAGGCTAAGAAAAAAAACAAAACAAATTGATGTTGCTTCTGGAAAGGATAAAAAAAGATAATTAAATCATTTCCTCTTTCAGGATCCAGTTGTCTTGGCATTTGACATTGAAACCACAAAGTTGCCCCTTAAGTTTCCAGATGCGGAAAGTGATCAAATTATGATGATCTCCTACATGATTGATGGCCAGGTCAGTAAAGAGAGGCTTCCTTTCTTTCTTAATGTTATCTGCTGCCGCAGTATTGCTTCCAAAACATCACAACTTCAGGAATGAAAAGCCTAACTGCTATTTGGATAGTGTGGGATTAAATAATGTGTAGCTTAACTAAATAATTGGGAAGGCAATAGGAAGTGGCACTGATAACAAAAATTATATATTTATCTCACTAATAAATGTACATTGTTAAAGGATCACTGCATAATGAGAAAAGGAGGAAAATTAAGGCTGAAAACATACAGCTATTTTTCAATTTTTTTTTTGTCAGAAAAAAATAAATATTTGATGCCTCCACAGGACACTGAAGGGATGCATGATACATTGGTGAAAGTTGTGTGTGAGAGGGGTGTTCACAATTCTGGAGGGCTATAGTTGCATGCTTTGATGCAACATCCTAGTTTGGACCAGTGAGGGGAAAGTGATGTGAATTTTAGTCTTGTCCAGTTATCAAACAATGGTTCTGGACCTCCGCCGATTCCCTCGTACCCCACCATTTTCTCCACTGATAACTACAAACAAACCCTTACGATCCAGCGCGCAGGATGTTAATTTGCAAACACAAAAAAATGTTTTGTTTTATGTCCATGGCTTATTCAGCTTCTAATATTGCATGGCTTGTACATAATTGATAAGCAAGTGTCTTTGTGTTTTTCTTTGAACTGCAATGCTCTTTTAAAGATGTCACTGTAGTACGCACACATTAGGCATCACATTTTAAACATTGCAAATAGTTGTTGCTTTTGTTCTTGGGGTGGTATTTTGTTGGCCTTTTTTTATTGGGTTCTAACAACAATACACAGTGCAGATACATTTGTGCACAATAGAAAATACAGACTTTAACCACTCAAAGTAGTAAAGCGTATGAAGATTCAACATCTACTCTGTAGTGCATAATAAGCAAACACTTAATAAAAGAAGGGAAGGTTCACCAATTGACACTCTCATATGAAACCAATGCGAAAATCTCCTTGAAATTGGTAGATATCTATAAATTCTGGCTTGCTTTCCAAATGTGGGTCATGACCGCTAGACTTCACCACAGTCTGGCCTGTATACTTGTGTAATCTGAATTGGTGTCCTCTAGTAATGCTCTTCTGTGACCTCCCAGAAACTTTAGGACTAACTCCTAAGTATGTATCCAAAAACATGGAGGGAACAATCTGAGACACAAGTACTGTAAACTCTTTGTCATGGTTGATGATGTGACACAAGTCTGATGCAGGGGTCTCATATACAACAGCTTGCTATTTTTGAGTGTCGGGCTGAACAGTTGGAGGGAAATCGTCACCAGTACTGGGGGAGATTGCAGTTTTCTGTCTGAGTTCAGCAAAGAATAGCTGTTTTTTTTTTTATGCCATCCCTCATAATAGCATAAAAGTGACTGTACATTTGAAGGATAGCTACCATACAATAAGTTCTCTCTTCAATTTTCATTTTGCAGCCCTTCCAAACTGGTAATAAACCATAAATAACTCTGCATTGCATTAAGTTTGTGTCAGCCACTACAGTCCATGGACTCCATCATGAAAGCATTTTATTGCTGTGTGGTGCTATCGTGACCCTCACATTTAGTGATTATTTTCTCTGCAATCAGACTGAATTTTCCATTGGTTATAATGTAAATCGGATATGAAAACACAATTGTCTCCATGAATCCTTGCTTAAATTTTCTCTTAATTTACTGGTTAGATGGAGGATCAGACAGATTTAATAATAGATTTTCCATGTGGTATTAAAGGGTTTGCAAAGTACAAAATGTACTCCTTTAAATGCATGGCAGAAAGTGTTAAAGTACACTTTTATACAGCACTTTAAAACAATGAGGCATCTTGTGAAGTTTTTAAACTCACAGTTTTGGTGTTTGTATCCCAGCAATCCTAAAGCTTAGCTTCTCTTTTTATAATTGTAATACTATACAAAAGCTCTCACAACCCCCTATAATATCTCCTACACCCTTCTTTTCCCATTGCAGGGGTACCTGATCACAAACAGGGAGATTGTGTCTGAGGACATTGAAGACTTTGAGTTCACTCCAAAGCCTGAATATGAAGGCCCGTTCTGTATCTTTAATGAACCAGACGAGGTAATGAAAGTTGTGAACTTCTCTGCTACTATTCTATTAACCTTGGACACTGGGGTCACATTTTTTTTCTTCTGCTCTTGTTTCAGGCCCATCTTATACAGCGCTGGTTTGAGCATGTGCAGGAAACTAAACCCAGCATAATAGTGACTTACAATGGGGACTTTTTTGACTGGTAATTCCTCAGATCCTTCTGTTCATCTGTCTTACCTGTGTCCTCTATGTGGTGTCTGACTTTTTTTTTTTTTTTTTATATATATCGTCTCAAGGCCTTTTGTGGAAACACGAGCTTCAGTGCATGGGATGAGCATGGTCCAGGAAATTGGTTTCCAGAAAGATAACCAGGGAGAGTATAAATCTCCATCCTGCATTCACATGGATTGTTTCAGGTACGGAATACCTGCCCCATGCCTCTCAGGGCAGAGAGATGTGGTGTTACTTTGTTTAAATAAAACTGCACTGTCTAACACCAACATCTATATTTAGTTCCTTGAAGTAAATAATATCCCAGTGACTGGTGTACAATAACTTCTACAGTGTTTAGTAAACACTTTTTATTCTCCTTGATTGTGTTTGTCCATTGACCTAAGATTATTGCTTTGTTCCAGTGGTTCAGGGTTGCTGTAGTTATACAGTAGGGTTTAATAACTGATTGGCAATAGTCATTACTTAAAGAAAACCATTCAGTGGAGTTGGTGAAACTCTAGTTTTTTTTTTAAGAGGTTCTGCTTTATTTACCCCTATTTTTTGTGTCCAGTGGGTGGAAGCAGATCTGCTGAGAAGACTATCCTAATATTTCTACGAGATTGATCTAGGTTTTACTGCAGTGGTCCCTGTTGGGAATGAATCTGATAAAGGACTTCACGCCCGCTTCCTGAGCAGAGTCTCTCCCATCCCTGGACCCTAATATGGGATGGAGAGAAGTAGCTCTGCTGGAATTTTCAATATTGAAGTTCAAGTCTAACTTTTCTAAAGCCTACATTGGTTTTGTCTCTGATGCTAATTTTACTGTTAATCAGTTAGTAAATAAACACATTTATTATGCTCTTAGTTGGGATGAAAGTTTTCACCATCTTTCTTATTGTGCTGTGAGCCTTTCATGAAATGCGTGTCTACTATGGTATATAGAAGCTCAGATCAATTAGTCTGTAAATGTAATTGGATTGAACATTTGTGTATACTCCCTGGTTATTTAGTTCCTTTCTCTGTAATGTGCTATGTCACTAAGCTGGATGTTTGGGTCTCCCTGCAGGTGGGTGAAGAGAGACAGTTACCTTCCTGTTGGGAGCCAAAATCTAAAAGCTGCTGCTAAGGCCAAGCTGGGCTATGACCCAGTGGAGCTGGACCCTGAGGAGATGTGTCGCATGGCCAATGAAGAGCCACAGGTATTCACACAAGGCATTTATATTAAACGCACTGCAGTGGTAATACAACTCGTAACCATGTAAAACTAGAAGTTCTCGCTAGCATAATGAAATAATTATCCCAGTTATATAAAGTTATCATCTAACACTATAGCGTTGAGAGCCTTAGCCCTACGGGCTTCGACCTTGTTGTGAGCCTTTTTTTAAAAATTACGTCTGTAGGCCGCCATTTTTTTCTCTCGCTTAGCCGTTTTAGACCTCCAAAAAAACGGTTAGCCGTTTTCAGACCGCAAATGGACAAACAAATTAGCTTTTAACCTCACTTGCAGGCTCCCTGCCTCTCCCCCTGTGCTGTGGGTGAGGTTGTCAGTTAATTTTGTAATCAATTGGCGTCTTTTGGGGACCTCCGAACCACTTCCAAGTTACGGCCTTAAAAAAAAAATGGCGGCTGTATTACCTTTTTTCAGTTGTGCGTGCCTTGCCATGAGCGCTCATCGCAATTACGACAACTATTTATTATATGGGATATTGTGTTAATGCATACATTCTGGGCATTGCCACAGTTTAATCTAATGTAAGAGGACAGCAGAGCGACTGGACTATAGTATGGGGGAAAAAAACATAGTTATTTCTTCGGTAATCATAGTCTTTATTTATTGTACACTTTTAATTTATGGAGAGAAGAGTAGTGATAAATTGCTTCAGCTTGTACTTATGGTGGTTGTCTCTTTCCATATTTACTTCTCCTGTTCAGGTCCTTGCCACCTACTCGGTGTCTGATGCAGTTGCCACTTATTACATGTACATGAAGTATGTTCACCCTTTTATCTTTGCACTGTGCACAATCATCCCCATGGAGCCTGATGAGGTAACAAACTGCTTCTTTATTGTGTTGCTGTAATTGATGGTGTGTAATGGACTGCTTATTTGGAACTTTTTATTTATTTTTATTTTTTGGGGCACAAATGGCCCAGTATGTGTTTTGTACATTTTTTTTATATATTATTTTTATATTATCTTATTGTTTAAACAACCATTGTGGTCATTTTTTTTTTTTTTTGCTATATCGTATCCTTGAATTACTAAAAGTGATGTTGGGCAAATGTTTTTAGAAGACAAAAAAACAACCTTCATGTTTTTGTATTTTATACTCCTTTTATTCACTGGATCCATTTTTCTTTTACCTGTTTATCTTGCCTGTGCCCTTCTCAGAAGGGTGTTTACTTCCAAACGTATAAGAAATGTCTTAGACCTAATGAATGCCATGGCTGTAGATGCTGATTTGAAGGCTCCTTTTTGTATTCAAAGTCTCCTCCCACCTCAAAGTGGAGCAGCAGAAAACAAAATGATAGACCCCAGAGCAGAAAATGTAAAGTAACCTTGATAATAAGCTAATTATTTTTAAAGGCAAAATAAACGTAATTTTAACACTTTGGCCATGCGCCCATTTAGCTTGAACTACAAATTGCCATAATTATATAGATAACAACATTGCATCTACTGATAATCATAACCTCCTAGGAGAAGTCTCCAAAGCTGTTATGAGGGTTAACACTATATATCCTATGTCAGGGAAAAAAGCCAGAAAACAATTCCAATTGTTAAGAAAGACCTTAGTGACACACATTGCCAACATAAAGTAAACTTACAGTAGGCCACAAAACAACTATATCTAGAAACAAAACCAATGTATGGTTCCCTGATGGATGATATGGCACATCATCCTATATACTTTCAAAGAAATCACTTTTTTAGGTTGGGAGATAAAGCCTGCAAATTACTCACTACCTAATCTGCACGATAAACCACAAAAATATTTTTTAGACATCTTTTTAGAAATCCAAAAATGAGATTTAGTGAACCATCTCAAAATATTCCCTGACAACTCAGAATTAGAAATCCATTTCCTGCAGCAGGGAGGACTACAAAAACGTACCCTCACAGAATAAGCACTATTCAAAAGCCAATATCCCATCTAGAAGTTGTTCAACCCATTGCCTTTACATTAGTCCTTGACAAGATGACCTGGAAGCTAAATATTATAGATATTGTCCACATATTTCCACATCTAGCTGATATATAAAAGTCCCATTCTAAAGCCATTAATACAGCTTGTTTAACCGTGCTACCTAAACCAAATAAACATCATACACAAACTGAATTTTATAGACAAATATATATAATTTGGATTTTACCAACAATTCTTGCAACTAGACTGCAGCCTATAACAAATGTTATCACTAAACAAGACTTTTTGTAAAAATAAAAAACCTTGGTACTGAATATCTGTAAGTTATAGCATCACTAACCAGGAATAATAAACAAAAGCATAACATCATTATTAGCCTTACCTGTCCGCACCTTATCTTCCTATTTAAATTCCACCATTGCAGAGCAATTCAACCCGTACCACAATGTCCATTAATGGTATTATTTAAGATTGACCCCTTAATATGCATATAGAAAATAAACCAAAATGGCTGCTTTCACATGCAATTTATTGTTGTTTATCTGAGACCCTGGTGTGGAGATCTTCCCACTAATGACCTTACTAGACATTGGGATTCCAGGTCAACACAAGCAAGACTGAAATTATTAGCTTATAACACACCAATTTAACACAGATTAAGAAATACATTTCCATTTTAAATGGGTGCGATCTACTATTGCATTCTTTGGGATCTGAATTTCCCACAATTAACATTGTACTGTACCAAGTTAGCTTCCTTCCACTTATCAGCAAAACAATTAAAGATTTAAGAGATTAGCAGTATCTTCCTGTTAATACACTGGGACAATGCCAACTACTCAAAATGGACACATTCCCAAGTATCTTATACACTATAAAAACATATCTATTTTACTTAGACGTACAGACATAAACACCTTGCATGGTGCTTTTCGGAAATTCATCTTGAAGGAATGACAAACACGTTTACTTGATTAAATTACAAAATGAGCTAAGAGGAAGAAGTAATTTATGTAATGTACATGACTACAATTTGATTGCACTTTACCATTCTCCCATAAACTTGATTGGCCATACCACCATTTTCCAACCTACAAATGTAGAACTCCTCCTCTTAATATCCACCTAGCAGCCCTACTGCATCTTAAAGCTCACTTGATGCTAATGTCTCTGCGTGGCCGTTCACTTATGTGGCATGGCATCGAGTGAAGAAGTGGAAGCCCTTCAATATTAATGTTTCAATTTACTTGCCCATCTCACAAAATTCTGAATTTCAAAATGGAAACAGTATATCAAATGGTTAATGACCGGTCTCTTCTGGGCAAGGATTTTTTGAACCTGTTCAATAATAAAATGTAGATCTTGGGAATTTTGCTCACAATTCTCACAGATGGTTTATCACCTGTTTTTTCTTATATGTATCAAATTCTTTCGACAAAATTCATGCCAACAGTACAAATAGTATTGAACCAAATTGAAATCACATTGATGCAGAGATCGAGCTGTGGACCAAATATTTTCCCACATATGCGATGAAAGATATTAAGTTGTAGGCCCCCCCCCCCCCCCCCCCAAAAAAAAAAAAAAGCTTTCATTTCAAACACAGCCTTCATGTTTTTTATATTTTATACTTATACAGTTTACTGTATCCATTCAGCTTGCCTGTTACTTTCTCAGGTTGGTGTACCCTGGTAAAAGGATGATCAATCCATAGACCTGATTAATGCACTGGTAGCTTCAGATACCACATTCCCATAGTATAGATTGACACTTCCTGTCCAGCTCCGTCCTATCCCAGGAATTAGTATAGCAGAAAACAAAAAACGCCAATTTGCATATAAAAGATAATATATTAGAAACTGTTTTTCTTTCCTTTTTTTCAAGTGTAGTTCTAAAGTGGTGTGTATTAAATAGGACTGCAGTAGACTTTTAATACCATACAGGTGTTACTGGGAGTAAACTTCTGTAATTTGTTTTGTGATATTTGTGAATATATGAGCATTGCTTATTTTAAACTTATTGTTTATAGGTTCTGAGGAAAGGCTCTGGGACTCTGTGTGAGGCACTGTTGATGGTCCAGGCATACCATGCAAACATTGTGTTTCCTAATAAACAAGAGACGGTGTTCAACAAATTGACCAGTGATGGCCATGTGCTGGACTCCGAAACCTATGTTGGGGGCCACGTGGAGGCATTGGAGTCTGGGGTTTTCCGCAGTGATATTCCTTGTCGCTTCAAAATGGTATGTGCAATCCCTTTTGTTATACAGTAGTATTTAGTGACAATGAGAGATATTATCCCTTCTTAAACTGGAGTATAGGGATTAGTATTGTGCCAAAAGGGTTGGCAAAGCTGTGACAAATTTGGGAGCCATCCTGATTGTTTAAAAGCTAGATACGTGAAATTTCTCCCTAGAAAATGTTAATCTGTTTTTTAATTTTTAGATGTTTAGCCCTTGTGTAACAATTTGTTGTTTTTTTTTAAACTGAGACCTCACCTAAAGACTTGGTAATTTAAACTGGATTTTCCCATCTCTCCTGGCAGAACCCTGCAGCCTTTGATTTTCTGTTGCAACGTGTGGAGTTGACTCTGCGCCATGCTATTGAGGAGGAAGAGAAGATTCCTCTGGAAGAGGTCACAAATTTTCAGGAGGTAATGACTCCCAGCTCATATGTAATGGATTTCTACCTTTCCATATACCTCTTTTAATATATCTCTCCCACCTCCACTGAAGGTTTGTGATGAGATTAAGAAGAAGCTGAATTGTCTTAAGGAGGTGCCGAACAGAATAGAATGCCCCCTAATCTACCATCTTGATGTGGGAGCCATGTACCCCAATATTATCCTCACCAACCGCTTGCAGGTTAGTAGCAGTTAAAAGTTGTCTTTTCTATGCTTTCACATTCAGTTAGTTTACATTTATGTTCACTTTTGAACATAACTTGCTTAAACATGCACTCCTAATGTGTACAGGGACAAATGACAGCATTCATTTATTACAGCTCATTTTCATGGATCTCTTTGTGTACATGCCTTCTGCCATAGCATAAACAAAATGGCTGCAATTAAATGACTAATGTCCTTTGCATCTGTCTTCCTGATTGTTCTCTTCTGTTACTTCCAAACTGCCACAAAAGGCAGGATGCCCACATACAATTTCCATTTCTGTCCATTATAAATGTACACGTGTTGTGATGCTGGGCTAGTATCCACGATAAAGTAACATTCTCATTGCCCATAGCAATAATGTAATAAACCTTTCCAATACTACATTTAACTCTCACCTGGCAAACACAAGACTGTATCCCACTGTTGTCAAAAGTTGTCTCCCTGTCTGTCTCCAGCCTTCTGCCATGGTTGATGAAGTGACCTGTGCCGCCTGTGATTTCAATAAGCCAGGAGCCACCTGCCAGCGCAAAATGGCATGGCAGTGGAGAGGAGAATGCAGTAAGTGGTCTAGATTTGCCTGACATCTTGGGGGGTCTGAAGCCTTTTCAACATTTTCTGGTTTCAGTGTTATATTCAATATATGAATATCTGTGAACCTGCATCAAATCTGTTTTGGATATTTCTGCCTGCTGGTCAGTGGTGAGCATTATATGTAAGAGGTGTTTTTACATTTCTGGACGACAAAGTTCTTGCATTCACTGATGCAAGCTGCCTGCCTCCAGAACATGTGCAGGGGTGGACTGTTCTAAAAAAAATCCTCAATCTTTAACAAGTCTCCAGACCTCCTCCACTTGTCAGTAGATTAGTACAAACCCTAAGGCTTAAATCTATCAGCAAGTGTTCAAGTCAGAAAACATTATACATACTAATCATCAAACATTAAAAAAATGTTTTCTCTCAAAATGTTATGTGTACGGCTTAGACAGCTGTACATTTTTACATAGTTCCATAGTAATTGAGGTTGAAAAGGGACTATTACTCCATCAAATTCAACCTTTTTTAGATCTCCTCTGATTCACAATATGCAAATTAATTGTTAATTGATCCAAAGAAAGGCAGACAGAGGAAAAAAAAAACCCAAGTGAATCTTTGCCAATTGTCTCGGGGGGATTCCTTCCTGGCGACCAGATTTCTCCTCAGAGCAATACTCACTCTCTAACCAAGATAACCCTGAGAGCACTTTTTTAAATAAAAATATATCAACCCATTTTTAAAGTTACCGTATTTATCGGCGTATAACACGCACTTTTTCTCCCTGAAAATAGGGATCAAATGATAGTGTTATACGACTATATTCCCTCCCCCCTCCGCATCCTCAACCTCCGGCACCCGGTATATGCGAATGACGTTGCGCGCATGTGACTTCACATGCGCGCCGGGTCAAGGAGCGGAGGCCGGAGCAGAAGCAGGTAAGTGAGGGGGAGGTATTTAGGGAGGTTTAGGTTGAGGAGTGGGGGTTAGAATGAGGAGGGAGGTTGAGGGGGGGTTGAGGGGGTTTGAGGATGGGGGGTGGTTGAGGAGGGGGTTGAGGATAGGGGGGTTGAGGAAGGAGGATGAGGCCCCCTCAACCCCCCCCCCCCCCCATCCTGAGGGGGGTTGAGGATGGGGGGGGGGTTGAGGATGGAGGAGGTTGAGGATGGGGGAGGTTGAGGATTTTGCTTCAAAGTTCTTTATTTGACTTTTTTTTTTTCTGAAATTCCTTTCTTAAAATGAGGTGCGTGTTATATGCCGATAAATACGGTATCTATCAAATCCTCTGCTTTGGTAGAGAATTCCACAGTTTAACCACCCTTACTGTGAAGAACCCTTTTCTTTCTTTAAGGTGGAATCTTTTTACTTCTAACCTCAAAGGTTGTCCTCTTGTCAGTTAAAAACATGTTGGCACAAAAACTTCACAAAGCCTTATATTGATCCTGGATATATTTATATAAGGTAGTCATATCCCCTCTTAGACACATTTTTTCTCTAGAAAATACATTTAATTTGGTTAGTATTTCTTCACATCTTAGCCCTTGCATTTCCCTTATTAGTTTTTGTTGCCCTTCTCTGTACTTTTTCCAGCTGTAAAATGTACTTTTTATGACATGGTGGCTAAAATTGTACTCCATATTCCAAATCAGGGCGTACTAGTATTTTACTTGCCTTTGCAGATGCTGCTTGGCATTGAGCACTGTTACCTAGGCTGTTGTCCACTAGTACTCCCAAATCCCTATCAATATCTGATACCCCTAGATTTGCTCCATTAAGATTATACATTGCATGGCTATTTTTCCTTCCCAGATGCATAACTTTACACTTATTCATATTACATCTCATCTGCCACTTAGATGCCCATTCCTCTAATTTATGCAAATGCCTTTGGGGGGTACATCATTTTCTGATTTAATTACCTTGCACAACTTTGTGTCATCAGCAAAAATGGAGACACCACACTCCAATCCCATTTCCAAGTCATTCATAAATATGTTAAAAAGGAGGTGACCTAATACTGTACCCTGAGGAACCCCTCTTACCACATTTGTCCAATCGTGGTATGTTCCTTTTACCACAACCCTTTGCTTCCTGTCTTTTAGCTAGCTCTCAATCTATAAGCAAATATTTATGGCAATTCCTGTATCCCTTAGTTTGCTCCCACATTGCACTGTATGAAAAGCCTTTACAAAATCCAATTTTGCTCTTCGCTATTTAACTCTACCCAAAAACATTCAATATTATCAATAGTTCCAGCATTAATATCTTCTCTGACTATAGGCTCAAATTCAAATTTAACATAGACAAACCCTATCTCCTCTTTTATCATTATCCCTATCTTTCCTAATTAAGCTATAACCATCCAGATTAACAGTCGTCTGGTCATGAGTCATCCCACCACAATTCAGTAATGCCTATTAAATCTCATTTCATATTGACTGCAAATATTTCTAACACTTATTTTTCCTTGCGAGCTTCTGGCATTAGCAAGCATACACCTTATGCGTTACTTAGGTGTACCTCCCTATTGACCATACTAACACTCCCCCACTTCTCCACCCCCTTGTCTAGTTAATTAATTTCTTACCCACTCTGCACTTTCTACCCCATCAATTCTAGATAATCCCACACCGTCC
Source organism: Discoglossus pictus (assembly GCA_027410445.1). Taxonomy (NCBI): domain Eukaryota; kingdom Metazoa; phylum Chordata; class Amphibia; order Anura; family Alytidae; genus Discoglossus; species Discoglossus pictus. The sequence goes on along the minus strand of CM050163.1, from coordinate 397,709,626 downwards.
ACCTATTCTAAAAAAAAACAAAAAAAAATCAGCTTTTCTACCATCATATCCCCTAGCACAAAAGCTCCTTCATCGTTAAGGTGCAATCCATCCCTGCTATAGAGATTTGTACCAAAGTTAGAAGTCAGCCCAGTGCTCTTAGAACCCAAACCCCTCTTTAATGCATCACCCTTTTAGCCATGCATTAACCTCCCTAAGGTCCTTAAAATACAGTGGTGCTTTAAGGACATGGAAGGTTGTGGATAGATAAATATTACAGTTTATAAGACAGCTAAGGTCCTGAATTTTTGGGCTGGCCGTATATGAATATTGTTTTTTCCTGATGTAGGATGTGATTTAGTAATATGTATATTCAATCCGCATCCAATAATATCCATCTGGATTTCCTAGATACAGTTTAAGCAGATTTGAATTATTCATTGGGGACTTTACTAGATGTAGACTGCTTGTTCATTTTAATTCTGTTTCGTATCTATGAAGCTGCCAACAGTACTTACTGATTATGCAGATGACTATTTGGAATTGTCTGTTAGTGACTTAATTAACAGAAGCAATTACTTTGTGTCTGGGGACACTGGACCCAAGTGGCTCTATAATAAATAAATAAAGATTCCAGCATGTCCTTTGATTGAAAGTACATGTTCTGTTCCAACCCTTATTCTTTTATCTTATTCATGCTCAGTGTTTCATGTTGTGCTTCAGAAAAATGCAAAGTCTATCATAAATATTACCTTTCTACTTTATAGATGAATTTTTTTAGCAAATGATGCATCTTTCTGAAAACACATGAAAAGGAATATTTAATCTATTGCATGGGCTGCAATGGCAATTTTCCCATAGAAAGCAACACATAGATACACATCACAGACCATGTAAATGTCTTGGAGCAAACGAACGGATTAAAAACATGGAACATTTGATTTTTTTGAAACACCTTTTTAGGTGAGTTTCTAACTGTACAATCAAGCTAATTTTCTGCACCTGGTTTGTGCAGTGAGCCGCCATCAATGCCTGATGCCAAACTATTTATTTAAAAAGCCCTTGTGCCTTACTCATGACAGTTCAACAAGCTTACATGCCTGCAGTCTATTGCAAAAGATGAATTAACTAAATGGCATGATGCCATTAAAAGCATAAAGTAGTAGTAGAGATGTGCTTAGAAGTGCATGTGCTCTAATTGTTTTGAGATTCTATCGTTAAAAATTTGACATATCATATTAGTATAGTAGAGAACAACACTTGAAATAGGCAGCATGTTTTTATAATATACAAATTACTGCTTCTAATCGTATTACTTTTTATGTGTGATTATGCTTCTGTGGAATGGACGGTTAGTTTCCAGTGATCTTTCTGAGGTGGGAGCTGTCTTTGAATGCACAGGAAGCTGGCATCTGCACATTTAGAATTTGGCATCTACACCTGCCAATACATTAAGTGTAGTACAAAAAATTTTAGTTTGGTAAAGAAAATGGAAGCCTATAGTAAAGCAAAACATTTTTTTTAACATTTTATCTATTATTATTTTGTTACTCTAAATACCATATATATAAAATAAATTACCACAGTGGTCTTTTTAATAGCACAGACCAATAACAGCAGGTTACTTGCTCTTCAACCTTGTTATCAAAGTGTTACATGCATTTTAACCACCCCTTGACATTTAGACAATTGGCAGTAAACTTATACAGCAGCTTCCAACTTTTATGATAAAACTATAAGGTTTGGCAAGAGTTTTGATATTTTCCTAAAACAGTAAGGATCTGATCTTCTAATCTTGCCTCTTGCAGTGCCTGCCAGCCGTAGTGAGTATCACCGTATACAACAACAATTGGAATCTGAGAAATTTCCACCGCTGTTCCCTGGGAAGCCGCCTCGAGCATTTCATGAGCTTAACCGCGAGGAGCAGGCCAAGTACGAGAAGAAGCGCCTGGCAGGTGAGTGGAAGCGGGTCTTCTGCCCAATTTACCCATTTGATTTCATTTAAGTCTGATTTTGTTGTATCTAATCTTCTTTCTCTCCAAAGATTACTGCAGGAAGGCCTACAAGAAAATACATGTGACCAGGCTGGAGGAGAGAGTCACCACCATCTGCCAGAGAGAGAATTCTTTCTATGTGGACACTGTGCGAGCTTTCAGAGATCGGAGATACGAGTTCAAGGGTTTGCACAAGGTTAGTGTAATATATGTGTAGACACAATCTACCTTTCTCCTCTTTATTTTGATGCCCCAAATTTGTTTCATTTAATGTTTAAAAAAGCTTCATGTGACAAGTTCTCTTGTGTTTATAATTAGGGGTAATGTGTGAAATTACTACTTTATAGAAGAGTTAGTAGATAAGTGGAACAGTGTTACTAGATATGCATCATCTACTGTTAAATATATGTTTATGGCCATCTCTCTGCTCCTGATTTTATTGTACATTCTCCCAATATGTTAGTGCAT